>OU898280.1:64443036-64445536 GCA_918026665.1 Diabrotica balteata
GTTCGTTACAGCAGTATGATAAAAAAAAATAAAATTACTTCAAATGTAAAAAAAATAACAATAAAAAACGTTATAAGAATGATATTTCTTTGATGAATTATTAAGGTTAGTTGTTATTAAGGTAAATTTTAGCCATTTTGAATATTTATAAGTTTCGTTCAATATATTACAATATATGTTATTTAACGGTACAGTGTCCGATTTATAATTTAAATTGTTTTTATTTTTGTTAATGTGATACATTTCCAGAAATAATCTTCTTTTGTAGTTATCAGCCTGCGCCAAAATGAGAGCTTTGTTATAGTCTAACATATGACCGGTGTTTTCATAGTGCTCAACTACTTCGCAAGTATTTTTTTCCAAGCGGCAATCACTTTTATGTTGTGTGATGCGTTGTTTTAGCCATTGTAATGTTTGGCCAATGTAGCTATTTTGACATCCTAGACACGGTATGACTTAAACAACATTACTTTTGTATAAGTTTGGTACTGGGTCTTTGATTTTTAAAAGCAGTTGTTTGCTGTTCATGGTATTATATGTAGCTAGACTAATAATAGGAACATTTTTTAATATGGATATGACATAATGAGTTAGACCATTCATAAACTTTTTTTTATACTTGATTGATTTGTTGTTAGAATCATGGACGATACCGTCATAGAAATTGCTGTTGTATATATATATATATATATATATATATATATATATATATAAATATAAATATATATATATATATATATATATATATATATATATATATATATATAAATATATAAATATATATATATATATATATGGTATATATATATATATATATATATATATTATATATATATATATATATTGTTATGCTATTTAAATTGTATTCTATTGCTTATTTAGAAAAAATCCTGTCTATATTTATTAAATGATCTAATCTCCAATTAATCACAATAAATCAGCATTAATTAATTTTAATCTCAGGGTATTTAACTTGTACTATTTACCTTTGATCGTGGATTCAAAATATTTTCCAATTGGCTTCCTAATTGGGATAGGTAATATGACCTGAATAAAATACACAGAATTTCAACTGAACTATATGTGAGATGTCCTTTATTTTTAATGAAATTTTATATAACAATCAATCCTATAATATTTGCAATATAATACTTTAAATATATGAGAAGTTGTTTTCTATCATGGACCCAAATGTTATTTTACATTGATTTTTAATATGTGGTATAACTAAGCTCTCTTTATAATTTTTTTCTTTAAATGATCGCAAAATTAACTGTCTCTATTATTTATTCAATTTATTTAATTAATAAATGAAAACCACACTCCTGCTGTAATGAAAATTGACTGACCTTTCGTTATCTGCCGTTGTAATTCTATGGCCACGCCATAAAAAAAAACCTTTCTCTGCTTCTGCTCCTATTGTGGTCCAGATGACGTACACCTTTCTCCTATCTGTCCTTGTATCTGCAACCCAACAACTCGTGTAATTCTATGCAGCCTCCTTTTGAGCCAATCTCCGCGCCTGTTTATAACTTCAAATGTTTCCGGCTTCGTCTGATATTAATATTCTTATACCCTTTGGTTTTTCTATCTCTCTGTACCCCGTTCCACACACTGATCAGCTTTTACATAGCAAATAAACACACCCGGTAAATTACGTCTTCGGGACTTCAAACCAAAACACAAATCACAAAGCTCCTTCCTTCTTGGACTACGAAAACTGACTAACTAACTTTTTTCCTCTCTCCTATCTCATAGCCAAAACCACTACCTCCTTGGATTCAAAAATTGACCAATAAAAATCATCCACCTCTGTGACGTATATCGTTACCAACCAACTCTCTCTATAAAACGTCATTCGGGTAATTCCAGAAAACAACATTCTTTAATTATTCTAACTAAATCTATCTGCTTTACAAATATTTCTTACTAATAGCTACAAACGATACCTGTTTCTCAATTCAATGTCTTTTGTTAATAAACTTTTACCGATATAATCTTTCGGGGAGAAAAACCACCGCAAATCCCGGTCTATTGTTTAAACACTGTCTATATACACTTAATTATTATATACACTATACACTAAAATTATTGATATTTCATAAAGACACGGGGATATAAATTTTCAAACATCCTGTATAAGACAAAATATGTATTTTAAGTTGTTCGAAGAATTGTTCATTAGGCCTCAGAGACAAGACTTTCAAATATTATCAATAAGATATTTAAATAAGTCGGTTATTGTGGAATGGATTTACCCGGAATAAAAGTGTATATAGAAAGTGTTTAAACAATAGACCGGGATTTGCGGTGGTTTTTCTCCCCGAAAGATTATATCGGTAAAAGTTTATTAACAAAAGACATTGAATTGAGAAACAGGTATCGTTTGTAGCTATTAGTAAGAAATATTTGTAAAGCAGATATATTTAGTTAGAATAATTAAAATTTTTTTTTTGGAATTACCCGAATGACGTTTTATAGAGAGAGTTGGTTGGTAACG
>OU898280.1:64447254-64827464 GCA_918026665.1 Diabrotica balteata
AAACTTTATTGTCTTCCTCTAATTAAATTGACAAATATCTTATGTACATATTTACAATTTAGTTTAGTCTTCTCAGTTTACCTGGTCCTATTTACTTAAAATTAAGTTTGGACCTTTGTGTATGAAGTTTTTATCGGCAATCGATAGTGTTTCGGAATTTTACGTGATGAATTCGATGTGTCGGATTAATAACAGCGGACGATATGTACAAAGAAGAGAAAGGAACTCAACCACGTCCCTTATGTGATTAGGGTTAATAGGACACTCCTCGGACGTCTCAACATGACTGCTTCGGAGTTAGGGTTAATGGAGAGCTCACCGCTCTCCGGATAGGCGGTTTATGGAACAACTTGTGTATCTACAACGTCCACAAGGCCGGGGTAGGGAAGAAGGAGACCTTTCAGTTCAACACCTGACGAATTCTGCCTCTATGAGGAAATAGATGGTCCTCTCGTAGGAGTCACTATCCGGGTAGCTTTTGGACAGTCAGAGACAGAGTTCAAAATAAAAATTAAACTTTATTGTCTTCCTTAAATTAAATTGACAAAAATCTTATGTACATATTTACAATTTAGTTTAGTCTTCTCAGTACCTGGCCTATTTATTCAAATTAAGTTTGACCTTGTCGTATGAAGTTTTTATCGGCAATCGAGTGTGTTTTCGGAATTTTACGTGAACGATGTGTCGATTTAATAACAGCGGACGATAGGTACAAAGAAAAGAAAGGAACTCAACACGTCCCTTAAGTGATTCGGGTTAATAGGACACTCCTCGACAGTCTCAACACGACTGCTTCGGAGTACGGGTAATGGAGAGCTCAACACGCTCTCCGGATAACGGCGGTATGGAACAACTTGTGAACTCAACACGTCCACAAGCCGGGGTAGGGAAGAAGAGAACCTTCAGTCAACACCTGACGATTCTGCCTCTATGAGGAAATAATGCGGTTTATATAGCAAAGTTTTGCCCTTTCTACTGTCGATACACTCCTACTTCATGGGTTGGTTCGCGCGCACGCTGGTTTAACGGTGATGGCTTGGACTCATCGTTACACCCCCTCTTCCTGGGAAAAAAAATTTTGGAACAAAATTTTTTTATTTTTATTCCTTGCCAGGTACTTGGTTACCCTAAAAAACAATTTACAATACATCGAAATAAAAAATGTCCGCCCTAAAAAAAATAAATATCGTCTTCTTAAAAAAAAATCGTCTTCCTCTCTCTTAAAAAAACGTCTTCCTTCGTGGGGCTTCAATTATTGGTTTTTATCCTCAGCACCCGGTTCGGGAGTCTCAGTCTGTATTTTTTTTTTATGCTGCGGCGGAATTAGTGAGAGCAGCGGGATTGACACTGGAATTGACTGGACTTTCTGAATTTTTGTGATGCCCATGGCTGGTTCATCGAAAAGGTTTTTAAATTTGGAAATAGCCTTTATCAGGGGCTCGCAGCCTTTGCCCGGGGTGTTAGGTTTTGGTGTGTTCCCCAAAGGTGATATTAACTCTGGAACGGTGTATGGTGGCGGCGTAACTGTGCCGTCCATTTCTATGTCACTGTAATATATTTCTAACGTGTCTGACATTATATTTGAAGGTTACTGGTAAACTGTATTAAAATATACTGTCACTACTTGGTGTTGACTGTAAGTGCTTGGACTGATTAAGGAGTAGGGAAATCGGTAAATGCGGGTTTTAGGTCTTTGATATGAGCTGTTATTGTACGGTTTTTATCGTCGTGTTTTAATTTGAATATTACATTAGAACACACTTTTGTTATAGTATATGGGCCTGAAAATTTCGGTGCTAATTTGGCGTTAAAATTTTTGGCGGCATTTGAGAGCTGGTATTCCCTTTTCATGACTTTGTCGTTTATTGTGGGTTTCCACTCTCTTCGTCGTAAGTTGTAGTAATGGCTTTGAGTTGTAAAAGCTTTTGCCAGGTTTGTACGTACTAGTTCGAATGTTTCTCGTAGTTTATGCCATTTTATGTTTTGATCGGTATGTTGTGTGTCGTTTGGGGTTTTTACGACTTTACTTGGAATTTCTAGTTCGTGTCCAAAGTTCAGGAAGGCTGGGGAGAAACCCGTTGAATCGTGTTTAGCTGTATTATATGCGAATAGTAGTTCTGGAAGGCTCGTGTCCCATTTCTTATGGTTATTATCGCAGAACTGAGCTATCATTGTTTTGATTACTCTGTTTGTTCTTTCTACTGGATTATTCTGGGGTGAATATGGCGGAATGTTTCTTTTAGAAATCTGGAATTCGTCTAGCAACTTTCGTACTTCCCTGTTATCGTATGTTCTTGCGTTGTCTGATATTAGCTCTTTGGGTGATCCGAATCTCATAATGATTTTATCTTTTAAGTTCTGACAGACTGATTTTGCCGTTGCTGTTCTGATCGGTATGGCTTCGACCCATTTTGAAAAGGTGTCCTGGAATGTCATTATATATTTGTTTCCTTTGCTGGATGTTGGAAGGGGTCCTATGATGTCGGTTGAAACGGTGTGCCATGGATGTGGGGGAATTTGTGTAGATTGCATGCGGCCTGGAGTTAAGCTTTGTTGCGGCTTAAATTGCTGACAGTTCTTGCAGTTCCTGACGAACTTTGCGGCGTCTTTAAACATCCCTGGCAAGTAGTATTTTCTAGCTAGGCGAGTTATTGTTTTAGCTATTCCTAGATGTCCTGCGGTCGGTTGCTCGTGGTTTTCTGCCAGGAGTTGTTCTCTCCTTCTTACGCGATTTCTATTTAAGATGTTTGATAAATCAAGGCCCCATCTTGTTATTTCATGCATTCCCAGTACTACTTCTGAAGCTAGGTTTGGTAAAAAGTGTAGCTTGGCTTTTCTCCAAACGTTGTCTATGGAACATTTTGCTGTAAAACAGATTTCTATGTTGCTGGTTTTTCCATCTGCCAGCGTGATCTTTAAAGCTTTTCTGTCGCTTTTTGTTCCACATTGTTCCAATATTTTTTTACCTTTTTGTCCTATAAACGAATTTTGGGCTCCTGTGTCTATTAGTGCTTTTAACTTTTTACCGTTGCTGAACGTTATCGTTGTGTGGGGTCGTTGATCTTTATAGTGTGCGTAGCTGGAGGTTGTTAGGGAGGACTCTAAATGCTGACTGGGTTGCCTCCTTCTTGTCCAGTCCTGTTGGAGTTTTCCGGTCGGCTTCTACATTGGCAGTTATTAGAAGTTGTTCCTCGGGTTCCGCAGTGGCTGCAGAAGAGTACAGCGATAGCTCTGCAGTTTCTTCTATTGTGGCCTCTGCGGCCGCATTTCCAACAACAAGTCTGTCTGTCGAAATTCTGTATTTTGTTATTACGACTATTTGCCTGTGTCCAGTCACACCTTGTATTGTTTCTGTTATATATTTCTTTTTGGACCATATCATATTCTTCCGCTAGTCTGATGATGTCCTGTGTTGACGATACGTCTTGCCTCTTTATATACAACTTGTATTTCGGGTTCATATTGGTGTATATCCTGTTTAGTTCTTCTTGGTGATTGAATTCACCATGTCTTCTGATCATTGTTTGAATATCAATGATGTAGTCTTTTACATCTTCGTTGTTTCGTTGGAGTCGGTTCCGGATTTGAGCTTCCAGAGATTGTGTGAGAACGGAGGAAACGAAGAAATTGCGGAAATCTTGTTCGAAGTCTTTTAATTCGTTCCAATATTTATTATTGTTTCTGTACCATAGTAATGCTTTCCCGTTTAATGTTTCTGGTAGAGCTTGTAAAACGTGGGTGTCTTGTAGGCCGTAAGCTGTCTGGAGTTCTTTCAACCGTTCTATGAATTCTATTGGGTCTCTTGAACCGTCAAAGTGTAACCCCCATTTGCGTACTATTTCCATCTTTCTTTGTCTGTCTTCCATCTGGTTTTCTTCTATTTCCTCTGGGTTTTGGCCTTTTTGAGTTGGTGCCTTGATGATCGCAACTAATCTCGCTCTTAGCTCGCTGAAATTCCCTTCCGTCGACTGTTCTCTGTTTGTTAATTCGGCTATAAGTTCGTCTTTCTTTAATAGGTACACCCAACTAACCTTCGACGTTTCCGGAGCGTCTGTCATTTTTGAACTGTGAATCACCCTGTATTTGAACAAAATTTGAGATGTAGTACTGTCTCATGAAAATAAAATTCGGAATTCGGTCGGCATTATTGTTTAAAACGAATTTTTCTGCTCGGGCGCCATTTGTGACGTCCTCTCGTAGGAGTCACTATCCGGGTAGCTTTTGGACAGTCAGAGACAGAGTTCAAAATAAAAATAAAACTTTATTGTCTTCCTTAAATTAAATTGACAAAAATCTTATGTACATATTTACAATTTAGTTTAGTCTTCTCAGTACCTGGCCTATTTATTCAAATTAAGTTTGACCTTGTCGTATGAAGTTTTATCGGCAATCGAGTGTGTTTTCGGAATTTTACGTGAACGATGTGTCGATTTAATAACAGCGGACGATAGGTACAAAGAAAAGAAAGGAACTCAACACGTCCCTTAAGTGATTCGGGTTAATAGGACACTCCTCGACAGTCTCAACACGACTGCTTCGGAGTACGGGTAATGGAGAGCTCAACACGCTCTCCGGATAACGGCGGTATGGAACAACTTGTGAACTCAACACGTCCACAAGCCGGGGTAGGGAAGAAGAGAACCTTCAGTCAACACCTGACGATTCTGCCTCTATGAGGAAATAATGCGGTTTATATAGCAAAGTTTTGCCCTTTCTACTGTCGATACACTCCTACTTCATGGGTTGGTTCGCGCGCACGCTGGTTTAACGGTGATGGCTTGGACTCATCGTTACAATTATTATATAAATATATATATATATATATATATATATATATATATTATATATATATATATATATGGGTAATATAATATAATATATAATTATAATACCTCGGGCGGCAATCCTAAATGTTAAGTTGTCATAATATATATGAAAGGAAATAGAAATGCTACAATCTATGACGTACTTAGAATACACGTTTGTCAAATTTAAGTTTATTAAATCGCCTACATGACATGTGTATGATCTGTATTATAAACGATTCCTTTTAAATACCACCATAAAAAAAGTTAAGGGTGATAGCACAGGCGATCTTGGAGACCATGGGACAGGTCCGTTAGATACAATTTATCTCTTTGGATTAAAAGTAACAAAGGTAGTAGAGTCTCTAGTAACAAAGGTAGTTTATGTTTCAGAAAATTCAGATTCTCTGATCATTTAAATATTCTTAAAAAAATTTTTACCAAATACCCTCCCATTAAGTAACCTATATTAACCATTAACTCTGCATTTAGTTTGAAAGCGAGCATTCCTTAACCAGTGCGGATTTTCCACTGTTCAGTTATCCGTGTTACGGTGATTTACAATCTTAATATTATAGAACCGAGCTTCATCACTTCACAAAATTCTAGTAAAAAAGTCATAATATTCTTGCATCATCACTTACACTGTGGCGAAAAAGAAAAGTTTTTGATCCAAGTCGGTGGCTCGCAACTCATGAACACAATTTAAATGGATGGCAATGGTGGTTTTTAAAATCATTTGAACTGTAATTGAAGACACTCCAGTTTTTGAAGTAACGAATCTTATGGACACATTTGGATTATTTGTTACATATACTTATGCTAAAACATTCAATGTTTTGTTCAGTCTGTATTGTTTTAACATAATATCAATGTTTACCGTTCAGAAATAAACGTTGCTACATGTTCTCCTTAAACGTAGCCAAAGTAACATAAGACGGTATTTTTCTTTTTGGTTCTTTCGTATATGCGTATATATTCATTAGGTTTCTTCTTCTTCGTAGGATGCCTGTCCGTTCCCAACGTTGGCGATCATTCTGGCTATGATGATTTTGTTGGTTGCTATACGAAATAGCTGTGTTGAGGTCTTTCTATACCATGCTCTTAGGTTAGCAAGCCAGGATATTCTTCTTCGTCCTGGGGCTCTTTTTCCTTCAATTTTACCCTGCAAAATGCATTGGAGTAGCTCGTATCTGCCTTAACTTTTCATTATATGTCGCAAGTACTCCAGCTTACGGCTCTTCACCATGTTGGCCAAATCCGCGGTTGTGTTCATCCTCCGCAGTATTTCTTCATTGGCGACTTTGTCTCTCCATGGTATCTTCAGGATTCTTCTGTATAACCATAATTCAAAGGCCTGAAGTTTTTATAGAGTTTCCGCCTTCAATGTCCACGTTTAAACTCCATACAGAAGCACTGAGTACACGTAACATTTAAGGAGCCTTATTTTTGTTTTCAGGGTGAGGTCATGGCTTTTGAACACAGAGCTCATAGCCAAGAATGCACTTTTAGCCTTTCCGATGCGACATTTAATTTCTTGGGTATTGTCCCACGACTCATTGATTATAGTTCCCAAGTAATTGTATTGTGAGACACGTTCAATTCTCATTTGGTTCACATACAGATTTGTTCCAGTTATGTTTTGCTTGCTGATGATCATTAGCTTGGTTTTGCATTAGGTGTCAATAATAGGAAACGCATTTTTACTATTGTATGAACTCATAATATTTTAAAATTCTTTTTTAAAACTACGTTGAACGTATTAGTGATTGAACACCAGATGTTTGTAGTTGACAAAAAAAAACGATTTAAATAGAATCTGCAGCACAACTTGCTTTTTCTTGTGAATTTGTAAAAACAATAAAAATATTCTAGTTTCAGGTTAATTTGAATATAATAAATGTGACACTTAATTGAAAATTTAGCATATTTATTAACATTATTGTGGTACACCGATGAATTTGGGATATATATCCTTTCGTTTGATTAAACCTTTATCTCAGACCATTTGAATTTTATGACGTCACATCCATGCGAGATCTCATTTCTAGATCTTTTAATAGTATTGTAGGTCCAATTGACATTTTCCAATTTTCAAATAACAATATTTATTACTTCCTGATTTTTTTTTTATTTAAAATTAATGTGTCTCGACAGCTTATGGTCATTGACATGGGTACAGTTTACAAGATTATACATATTTTAAATAAAACAATTTTTTTTTTGTAAAAATTATTACTTAGCTTATAACTATGCACTGTTTATATTAGGTGAATTAAACTTGTTTCTTTTAAAAATTTAAGAACACTGTCAAAACTAATTGGAACACCTAGAATGTCTTTTAGATTTCCTTTTAGGTTGTGCTTGTTTCTGGAAGAATCATACTGGCAGCAGTCCACTATCATGTGTTTGATGGAAAGAAGACTATTACAGTAGTGACATACTGGAGGGTTTTCTGATGCCATAAGGTATCCATGCATGAGACGTGTATGAACTATTCGTAGTCGGTGAATAACTGATTTTTCTTTCCTGTTCATAGAGGAGATATTGGCGCCAGATAAATTGGGTTGAACGTCATGCAGCTTAGTTTTTATTTTACTCCACAGGTCTGCCCATGAGCTGAGGATTTTTTGTTTTGTCAATATTTTAAGATCTGTATGGATTTGGACCTCTTTGAAGGCTAAGTTGGAAGAACATGCTGCTTTAGCGGCTTGGTCTGCTTTTTCGTTTTCCAATATAACAACATGTGATGGAGTCCAGATCATTATGACTTTTATGTTAGCAGAATATAGTTGGTTACAGATGGCGTGGATTTCCTGGACTAGTGGGTTTTTTTCGAGAAAATGCATCTGATGGATTGAATCGAGAAACGAGAATCAGTACAAATGGCGATTTTTATGCTTTCTTTTAAAGTTGGATCGATTTTTGTCTTTATTGCTTGGAGTATTTTATATAATTCTGAGGTGTAGATACTACAACTTTTAGGCAATCGCACAGAGCTTATTGTTGTCGTCAGTGTGGACACAGCGGAGCCGCAACAGTCTTCATTCTTTTGGACGCATCGGTGTATAAAATTTTATCAAATTGTGTTAAGTTAATAATGTTTTGGAAGGTTTTTCTAAGGATTGAGTTTGGGGTTTCTGTTTTGTCGAATCTGCATAAATCCGTATTGAAAATTGGAAGATTGTGCATCCATGGTGCTGTCTTGAGGGTATAAATAGAAGTAGTATTGGAAAGGTTGATGGAATCTAATAAAGGAGATAATATTTATGGTAATGAGAGAGTCTGATTGGATGCGTTTGCTGGGGGAGGTTCTATGAAGTTGATTAGATTTATTACCAGGTTACTTGGGTTTGCTGATATTATTACAAAGTATAAAAGTAGAAGCTGTTGCCTTCTTAGATGGAGTGGTGGCTCTAAAGATTCAACTCAAACACTTTCAGCGGGGCTTGATCTAAAAGCACCAAGGCATAGTCGTAGGGATGTATTTTGAATCGTGTTTAGAGACTTTAGTAGAAATGTACGAGATGCCATATAAAGAATACTGCCATAATCTAGCTTAGAGCGAATTAACGCTGTATATATTTTAAGAAGAGATTCTTCATCAGCTTCCCAAGAGAAGCTAAAAATTTGACTAAATCTCCATGTAAGCTTTTTTTATCATATCAAAGGTGATACTAAGAAGTGTGAAAGAATTCACTGTTTGTAAACGAAGTCCATTTAGAGTTATAGAAGGTGGGTTAGGTCTATGCTTTTTGGTAAAGTAAATTCCTTTAGATTTAGGAGCTAAAAACACAAATCCAGCACGTCTAGACCAGGTGTCTACTTTGTTTATTGTATTTTGTAACAAAGTGCGGGTGGTAGCTCTGACTCTGCCTTGGCAGTATAATATAATATCATCAGCATATATCGAGTACCTGACTGGTGGTTCTATATATGAGGAAAAGTCATTTATACTAAGTAAAAATAAGGAAGTGCTTAAAACTGAGCCTTGAGACAAACCATTGTCCAAAGCATGTGAATTTGATATTTTTCCATTTGTTAATACTCTTAAATATCGATTTGTTAAAAAAATTTTTAAAAATAAATAAATGTTACCAGTTAAACTATATTTCCTTAATTTTCTTAGACTTAAAGATCTTTGTACAGTGTCGAAGGCACTTTGGATATCTGGATAAGTTTTTGCTATGACTTCACTTCTATTCGAAAATGTATTAACAATGTCAGTGTGTAGTGTGACCACGTTTTCCCTTGTACTTCGATTTGATCTGAAGCTTGTTTGGAATGGGCCAAGAATATTATTTCTTTCTAGATACCATAATAAGCGTTTATTGACATCTTTTTTAACAGTTTACATAGTAAACAAGTGAGAGAAATTGGTTTATATGAATTTAGAAGATTTGGAGATAAGTCATTCTTTTTGATAGGAATTGTAGTTGCTTGTCGCCATAACGTTGGGAACTGGTTTTGAGACCAGATCTTACTATAAGACTCTTACAGTTTGAGATGTGTGTCTGGATGAAGATTTTTTAAGAATATTGATGAGATATCGTCAGGACCGGCTGCTGAGTTTTTTAGTGAAGATATCGCTTCGTTTAGTTCTAGAAGAATAAAAGGACTGGATATATTGGTATCTTGGTTATTGGGAAGATTCGGAATGTTTGATTTCTGCAATACGTTGATCATCGGTAATTGTGTGATCCTGCAGAGAGATGGCGGCAATTTTGCTGGATGTATTATGACCTTTCATACGTCTTATCTTTGACCATATTTGCGAGGGTGGGATATCTTTTGTGATTGAAACTAACGTATTGATTCCATGAGGCATTCTTACTTAAATTTAAAATACGCCTAGAATTGGGCCTAAAGTTGTTTAAAATGTATTAAATCCGTGGTAGTACGGGTTTTTCGGAATTTATTTAATGCTTTTTTACATTATTTGACAGCTATTTTGCACGACTCATTCCACTACGGAACAGGTTTCGTGGAAGGATCAATCGCGCATTTACCAATACATTCCTCAGCAGATTCAGTTAAACAGGTATTAAACAGTTTTACATTTATATATATATATATTATTTATATATATATATATATATATATATATATATATATATATATACCATTGTTAAAAAGTAATTCATCGGTTTTTCCTTTAACAGTGGTTCTAAACAGATTTTAGTTTGCTTGAGTCATTTTCCATTTTGTTATAATTCTTGAGGGCATTTTTGACTGGTCAGAGATGAGAATAGGAAAATGGTTACTATCATAGATGCTGTTTAAAGTGTACCATGAAAGTAAAGGAAATATTTCGGTATTACAGAAAGATAAATCTATGGAAGAGATGTTTTACCTCTTCCAAATGTGTTTTGATAGCCCCACATAATGATATGTGCATTAAAGTCATCTACTAAGATAAAAGGTGTAGGAAGCTGAGAAGTTAAATCTTCAAGATAGGAACTAACTAAACAGTAGTTTGAAGGAATGTATATGCAACAAATTGTAATTTTGTAAGGACCTCAAGCTGTAACGGCTATAGCTTCGAGGTTTGTGTTTAGCGGAAATTCTTTATGGAAAATATCAGTGGAAACAAAAATTGATGCCCCGCCACTGGCAAGAAGTTGGGTAGTTCGAATATAGTGGTAACCAGTAAAATTGTTAAGTTGTCCGGAATACTTATTAGTGAAATTTGATTCTTGTAGGCATAGAAAGTCAGGAGAAGACTCAGCTATAAGCTGTTCAACGCGTGAACGACGAGGATAAAATCCATCACAGTTCCATTGTATCAGTGTGAAGGCTGAAATTAATATGTAGAGTGTTTGGATTTTTGCGAGGTTTGTGAACTATTAGACAGGTATTCTTTATCACAAGCATCCTGGAAACTATCAAGACTGTTTATAATTTCAGAATAATCTGTTGCAAAATGTATTTTTAGTTTTATTTTTTTTTTAATTAACCTCCTCTGTGGCTTAGTAGTAAGAGCGCCTACCTTTAAACCTAAAGGTCGTGAGTTCGAATCACATCTGGGTGGAGAAATTTTTGTTTATTAAAAATTAATAAATGAAAATAATTTCTATCTATATATATAATATTCGGTACTCACCGAAGGGACCGCAGACGTTCGGATACAATTAGCGTCTCTTAGCAAAGACAATGACAAATGTGCTAAGTATCAAGACAATTACTCTACACACACACACACACACACACACACACACACACACACACACACACACACACACACACACACACACACTACACTAGGTACCTGACTGTAGGTACTGAAAATATATTGTTTTAATTAAACGCGTAATTCTAATTTTTGTAGATCTTTCTTTAAAATTTGGGTTCGTTGATTGCAAAGTTAGAATAAGCGATTTAATATCTGTAGTGAATTTGAATGCTTCTGAGACAGGGTCACAGCTACCGTAAGCGTTCTCGATAAAGGCAATTATATTATCAGGAGGGACTGCAAAAGATTCAGGGTTTTGTTTATTGGCTTTGTGAATTACTTGATTGTAGTCAGTGATAGATTGGCGTCGAGAGAAGAACTACGTTTTCGTTTCTTTTTTGTATTGAAGGGGCTAGAGAAGCTAGGAACTGTTTGTTTGGAAGGAAACATAGTTTGTTCTGTTGCGGGATTTTCCCCAGATTGAAGGTTATTATCGCCTATAGATAATACAGATGAGCGAGGCCTCTTCTGTAAAAGTTGGGAAGTAAACATAGTTTATCTGACTTTTCAGGTATTGCATCATTTTCACAATTCTCTCGGGAGAAAGACGGATCAGATAGATTTGTTTGGGAGCGAAACAATTCGGAATGAGATGGATATTGTTTATTCTGTTGCTGTGACGTTGATTCGGTGGGGGGACTAAGGTCATGAGAAAGAGTAGCATTTTCAGATGTTAAGCTGTCAGATAAAGTATTGGGACAATTAGAAGTAACATGTCATTTTAGTTTGCATAAGAAACATTCCATCTTGTCCGTAGACGGAAAAATTTTATTATCATTACCTTTAAAAGGAATTAACAAGGAAGTGTGAAGCTTAAAATTATCATAGGGAGAAAAAATATATACTTGACAGCGGAAGCTAAGCATGTGGGAGTACTCATTACCTGGAATGCCTGCTTTAAGGAAGGATACGGGGAGGCTATTTGAAAAACCAAGACTCTTCACTGCATTTTCGGCCAGTTCATGGGAAATGTAAGGAGAGATGTTCGAAATTAATATTTTTTTTTGTTGAGGAGACAAATTTACGAATACTTAAAATGAGGCGTCTGATTTGAACGGTTGGGTGGGATTTCAGAAGTTGATCAACGAGATTTGAGTTCGCTAGTTATATGCAGATCCTATGTTAGATATTCTGGTTGCAAAAGAAATATTTTTTGGCACAATAATATCACCGATGGCTTTAACGTAGTCTAAAAGTTTGAGGTTTTCTTCTGCGTGTAGAACTATTGCTTGTTCTTTTTTTGGAAAAGATGGTTTAGCGGTAGATTTTGCAGCGGTTACGTACGAAAGGAATGTAGTTACTGGAATGTTATTTGTAGCAGTTTAAAGGGCCATGGTTAAGGTAGAAACTATAGGATTGTTGTTTATATTTGTACTGTTTATGTAAATACAAACAGTAACCTCCTTTTATTTCTTTTCTTTAACTGGTTTGCTATCAAAATTTATATTAAAATCCATTGAATTGGATGGCCAGCAAGAACCAGCAGACTGGTAAAACCAGTCTCTGGTATGCACTTTGATAAATTAAATATAATTTATGTTATTTTATAATATTATGAAAGCAATACGTACAAACCTAGTCCATAATTCACTTTTAGAAATTATACTATTAAAATAAATTAGGCACTAATTACTGCCGATAAGGCAAACTGGATTTTAATTGAACCTGGCACACTTCTTACTCGTTTGAGTGCTAGAACAGGAATGACTTCCTGAATTAAAGACTGTTAAAAACATCTTCGAACACCCTGTATACTGTAGGTATGTCGTGCGTATAATGTACAAGCATCCTGTCTCTCATCAAAGCGCTCAATACTGCTGCATTTGATCTCATCAAAAAGGACAATGTATGGAGATATAATCAGGCCAATAGAACAGGTTTACCTTTGTGAAGCAAAAATCACGTTTTCGCGTATATCCACTAAGTTTCCTACTCGATAGCACCATATAGTATTATTTACCAGGAATAATAAATTATATTATCGAATTAGTTATTAAATCAATAAATATGTAACTATAAAGAGTTTCTAGTTATAAGGTAGTAACTATCGCTATAAAGTAGTAACTAACGGTAATTATCTTATTAAGCTAACAAAAATCGTTGAGACTGAAATAGGTGGGTATTGATAAAAAATATTTAATTTCATTATAAAGAAAAGTTTAAAATACGGAATAATTAAAAATAAATATAATTTAATAATTTTATGTAACAAGTAAATTATAATTACTATTTAAATGGGAATAAGCCACAATTAAAGATAAAAATACGTTTATTGCCGTTTCAATTTCCACTTCGGAAATCGTTCTCAAAATACAAACAGTAAATTAAACAAAATTTTGTTTTTTGTTAAATAGTGAAAAATTCTTCTAATAATTTAATTTTATCTGACTCATTTATATTGACAATTCAAGACATACATTATGCATTTTAAAGTAGACGACTTTAAAATGATATTGCCAATATTGTTGAGTTGCGCTCCTGGGACGACTTTACTTATAAGATAGTTCATTCGATTACATGAAATCAACTTTAACTTGAGAATATCCGTCAGAAAAAAAATCATAGCATGTAATTGGTCTTTAAAAAGACAAACACATGGCATGATGGCAGTAAAATTCTCCTGTTAGTGATTCCATAGTAAATTATGACGGAAAAACCAGGAAAAAACTTCATAATACTATCCCGACATTGCAAGTATTTGTTCGTGAATTTAGTTTACTTTCAACAAACATCAATTTTTTTTTCTGACGGATATTCTTAAGTTAAAGTTGATTTCATGTAATCGAATGAACTATCTTAAGTAAAGTCGTCCCAGGAGTGCAACTCAACAATATTGGCAATATAATTTTAAAGTCGTCTACTTTAAAATGCATGTTTATGTCTGAATTGTCAATATAAATGAGTCAGATAAAATTAAATTATTAGAAGAATTTTTCACTATGTAACAAAAAACAAAATTTTGTTTAATTTACTGTTTGTATTTTGAGAACGATTTCCTAAAGTGGAAATTGAAACGTCAATAAACGTATTTTTATCTTAATTGTGGCTTATTCCCAGTTAAATAGTAATTAATTTACAATGCCACAAGAAAATAGCTTCAGAACAATATTAAGTAAATTATAAACTTATATCTTATGCACCCCCAACCGTGGACTTTATTCTTCTGTAATTATAGCGTTAAATCCCCAATGGTTTAGTCTCATGAACCACATACATCCAAATACAATTTAATATTACAGAATTAAACTCAAATTGACATCCTCGAGTACACTATACATTGTTGCTAGCATGTTTTCGAGATCTAATTTAATTCCATAAACATATTGTTGTGTTGAAGATTAATCATCAAATTACTCCAGTGTTAACTGCGCAATTACTCACTTTTAAACACGCTATTTAATGTATTAATTTATTCTGGCAGAACCGGCTTTATGAGAAATTTATTTAAATTACGTTTTAACTTTTGGTAATGTATTTTAATTATTACTAACGAATTGTGTAACAATATTATATATATGTGCATATGTGCATATATATATTATATATATATATATATATATATATATATATATATATATATATATATATATATATATAATGAATACTGGATATTCGTGACTGTCAATTTAAACAAACAACAAAGTTTATTGGGTTTAAGTTTATTTATATATATATATATATATATATATATATATATATATATATATATATATATATATATATATATATATATATATATATATATATTTAACGTGATTATTTCGACCAAAAAACAATTTATCAGTATGTTGGAAATATCGGGTATGTGGTCTATATTAAATAAAATTTTTTGTTTTTTCTAAAACTCAATATTTCGCCATTTATTTAACAGCTTTATCAGGAGTAACTGTAAAAAACAAACATTTCAAAAAACTGACGCACACTTAGATTTACAATACTTACAGAAATTAAAAGATTTCACACATAAATAAACTTGACATTAAAATAAACATTTTTATAATGCATGTTAAAATATAAATATATTTGAGCACGTTCGTTAACAATAAATAAGATGGAAACAACTAAAAGTTATTTAAAATGCAAAAACTAACAATGTAAGAAAACATTAGAGGACTATTATTTTTTGAATTAACCAATAAGGCTAGTTAGTATGATTAATCATTAAGGTGAGTGAGTTTCAAATTTTGTTCAATATATTGCAATATATGTTGCTTAATTGTCCCGTGTCTGTTTTATAATTTAAAGTTTGTTAATTTTTGTTGATGTGGTACATCTCCAAAAATGACCTACTTTTGTAATTGTCAGTCTGTGCCAAAATACGAGCATTGTTATAGTCTAACAGATGACCGGTGTTTTTATAATGCTCGACTACTGCACAACTATTTTTTCCCAAGCGGCAATCACTTTTGTGCTGTATGATACGTAACCCCATGCTGTGTCAAATGCTTTTTTAATGTCTATGAATATTGCAATAGTTTTCTACTTGTTCGCGAAAGATTCAAGAATATCAGATTCTAAATTAATGATTTTATCAGTGATAGTTCGATTTTGTCGAAATCCACTTTGCTCGTTAACAAAAAGGTGAGTTTCTTCTAATATTTATAGCAATCTTTTATTACCTATTTTTTCCATGACTTTGCACATTACATTGGTGAGAGAGATACGTCTATATGAGCAAATTTTAGTTCGTTCATTGTTAGGTTTGAGAATAGGTTTAATTATTGAATTACTCCAGAAAATTGGAAAGAAATTATTTACCCATATTCGATTGAATATTTTTAGAAGAGTACACTTCTGGCAGTTTTCCAAGAATACTAAAGGTATATTATCGGGTCGAGGAGCAGAGTTTTTTGTAGTATTAAGGGCAAAATTAAGTTCATCTAAGATTAAAGAAATATTGAAGGAATTATTATCTCTATCTCCACAAACGAGCTGTTGTTTTTCTGTGATTATTTTGTGTTGTATAAACTCTTCGGAATAGTTGCTATTGCTGGAGTTTTTTTCGAAATAAGTAGCAAAAGCATCAGCTGTTTCTTTAGGTTTTGTTATTATATTAGTATAATAAGTAATAAAAGGCCCTTGGTTAAATTTGTTTTTTCTTGATATTTTTCGAATATTGGACCAGACTGTAGATAAAGGTATTGTACTGTTTATATTTGAGACAAATTTTCTCCAGTTGGTTTTTCGAGCATTTTTTGTTATATATCGAGCATGTACTCTCTGTTTTTTGTATTCAGATATGTTAGTTGTGTTACTATGTATTTCATTCTATTAAAAGATGCTTTACATTGCTTGATTGCATTTTGACATTATGTATTCCACAACGGTAGAGGCCTGTGTTTCCTTAATATTTCAGTTTTTCCTATATGTGTTTCTGCCGCGTATGTAATAGTATCCTAAAAATGTTTAAGAGTTTCATTCATATCAGTGTTTTCAAAACTAGATTTTTGTGATTCTAACACTTCTAAGACTAATTCAGCTTACAAAAAAGCATGAAATATCGATATTATTGGGAGATCTCAATGCAAAAGTGGAAAATGGTAGATCTGAGAATATCATTGGAGAACATGGATTAGGTCAGCGAAATGAAAGAGGCGATAGGCTGTTTGAATTTTGCCAAGAACAGAATATTACTATTATGAATACATGGTTCAAATTACCTGCATGCAGACTATACACATGGAAATCGCCACAAGACAATGATAAAAATTGTGGGTATTTCGTCGTATGCTGAAAATTCCATGCACCGATCGCGTTAGAAATGAAGAAGTAAACTCACAGAAATTGTCAAAAGGCGTAAAACGTCTTTCTTATCTTGGACACATATTTAGACACGACAGGTATAACTTCCTTCAGCTCATTATAAAAGGGAAAATAGAAGGCAGACGCGGCCTGGGTAGACGACAAATGACCTGGCTGCACAACATCAAATATTGGACAGGATTAGACTTTCAAAGTTTAAAAAGAAAAGCCCAAAATAGGAAAGAATTTGCAGAGGTCATCGCCAATCTTCGCTAAGAAGACGGCACCCAAAGAAGAAGAAGAACAAGAATAAAAATTTAGATTAAGTCTAGAGATTAACTCATGAGTATTCAGTAGTCAGAGGACCAAAATGTCAGGTATAATATCTATTCACGAAGTTTAAAATTTAATATAAAATATTAAAGAAAATTAAGTATCTTAAAATTGTGTCATCAAGATAGTAGGAAGTATCGTATTAAATCTAAAAGGTAATTTTCGAGCAGGGGTTGTTTAAATAAATTTGATAGATGTTATGAAATCTTTGACTATGATGAAAATAAAAAATAAACAAATGGAGTACAATCAAAAACAAAAATTCTACAAAATTAAAAAAAAAACAAATCCTCCTTTTGCCCATCAATCAATGCGTTTTTACCTTGCTTTAAGCTCTATGCTTCTTCAAGGAAGGGTTTGTTACTTGTGTGCTTATGCTTGTTTGGTTTAAAATGCCAGTTTTCGTTCGTATGACTTCAATTGGACTCCGAAGACTAAGGGCGCCGCCGCTAAAAAGCTAAAAAGTCAAAGAGGGTAGGAGAAGGATATGAAGGGAGCCGAGAACAAAAAGAAGGCAAGAGGCGGAGATCGTACCGTCCGGAAGAGTTAGCCCGGTATACCAAGCCTGTCACGAAGTACAAGTTCCATGGAAAAACGATTCCTTTCAGATTATTGGCCATTGTTTGTTTGTGGGAAAAACGCGTGGAGGATAGCTGTGGCTGTGTCCTCACCTAGGATCAGGTATCATTGTGCAATGAGATTGGGAAACCACAGAAAACCAATCTTCCCCTGTCCTTGTGTATATTTAATCGACTCTTAAGGAGTGTAGTCGGTGCTCACAGTGTAGTGTTGTGTTGTGTGTTTGTGGAGTTTTGTATGTTTATTAATTTGGATTTTATGTTTATTATTGTGATATGGGATTAGGTGTTTATTAATTTGGATTGTGAGCTGGGAGGAGGTAAAGTGTTGTGTAAGGGTGTTGCTGGTGTGTGTATGAATGTGTATTGATATGTAAGGTGTGATTTTCAGATGTGTAGGTGAGTGAAGGTTTGATTGACTAGGTTATTTGTGCATGAAGTGGCTATGGCACATCCATACATTGCGTTTGATATTTGGTTAAGGAATAGGGTTATTGCGCTTCTCTTTTCAGGGAAGACGTTGAATAGGAGCATGGATGTGAAGTGGATGAGAGATTTCATGTCGGAGGTTAGATCGTAGGATGGGATTTGTTTCTCTGTGTGTACTTGTTGGGTTTGGTTGTAGTTTGCGGGATGAGCGCTTCTGTGAGGACATCGTGGTGAAAAGGCAGGGTGAGGACCACTACAGTTGGGACATTTTGGAGCTGATATTGTGGGGCAGGCAGTAGACCGACGGCTGAGTCCGCAGAACGGACAAATTATTGACTTTTCAGAACATTCTGTGTTGAAATGTTCGCTTTTGCAGCATCTCGAGCAGTATTTAGATCGAACGGGGACGGAGTTGCCTGATCGTGGAATTTCACAGGCCAACCGTTCACCCTCGATCAAAACACTGCTCGTGAGTGCTTCAGCGAACTTGGTTTCAGAGTTAGTAAATACTCTGATGTAAGAGGTGGGTTGATTGGTGGAGCGGGCGATTATTCTAACTACTTTGGTATAGGGAAAGTTGTTTTCGGATAGGTTATCCTCGATACGTTTTTGGGAGAAGGTTTTTGCCACGCCGGCTATGACGAGGTGGAAGATAGATGAATTATTAGGATTAGGTGATGGATTTTGGGACTTAGGTAGACCGGCTACAATGCAGATTTGGTCGTTTTGGATGATTTTTCGGAGGTTTGCCGTGATGTGGGCGATATCAAGGAGTTTTGTTGTTCGAATCGAGGCCGCCTTTTGGGCTGGAAAGACTTTTAGTGAGTCCAATTTAGGGATAAGGTTATGTTGTAGGAGGAGGCGATAGAATGGTCTCTGCTGGCAGATATCAGCAGGGATGTCCTCTATCCTGTAGTTTTTGAATTGTGGTGGTTGTTGAGGGGAGGGAGGGATAGTTTGAGGGTTAGGTGAGGTAGTTTGCGAGTGTATGGGGTGTGGTGTTGGTGGTGTGTGTGGTATTGCTATTTCTGGTGTATGTGAAGGGGTTTGGATTGGGGGGTTAAGGGTTGGAGGGGTTTGTAGAGGGTTGTCTGCTCTGGAGGTGGAAGGGGTGGGTTGGTATAGTGTTGGTTGAGTGCTTGTGTGTGTTTTCTTGGGGGTCGCTAGAATTTTGGGAGTGATGTTTTTGTTTTCTATGAATTCTGATGGTTTCTGTTTGGAGACGGAAATGTGACTTTCGGTAATGGTTCTCAGACCCCTTTCCCACTCCTTAAGATTAGGGAGGGGGCCCGTTGTGTATAGGATGGCCTGGTTTTCGGATGCTTCCGTATCCAGTTCAAAAGGGATATCTCCGAGGAGATTGTGGTTTTTAAGGGTTCTAAGGAGTTTTCGTTGGCTGGAATATTTTTGAGGGATAAGTGTGATGTAGTATCTGTGTGTGTGAGGTGTATTTTTTGGAGTAGGTTTCGGAACTGGTTTGGTTGGTTTTGGAGGAGGAATGGGAGAGGGTGGAGGTACGGGAGAAGGTGTTGGTAGGAGTGGAGGGGGGGAAGGGGGGAGGGTGGTGGGGGAGAGGATGTATCCAGGGATTGCAGACATGAAAGCGTTTTGAAGGATTTTTCGGATGGTATCTGGAGTTGTTGAATTTGTTTGTTGATCGTGGTTGTTGATTTTGTGAACTATTGGGGTGAGGTGTTCGCTGGCAGCCTCAGGATTTTGGTGACAGATCTCTGTAAGAGCCTGCTTCCATTCCTGTGGCGTCCGTGGTTCATGTCCGTCAATGTTGACTGAGACATGTGAGGTGTGTGAAGAAGAGGAGGATTGGGAGTCGGATACAGATTGCAAATCGGCCTCTGCATTCGCTGGTTGAGGTGGATCTGGTTGTTTGCGGGATTTGGATCTAGTTCGTGGCTTTTGCTCATGGATCAATAATTCTTACCTAACTAACAAAGAACTCTAACATCAACGTAAAATTTGTAAAGCGTCGCTATCAATAAGATAAGTTTTAGTAGAATGTTCCATATATTCCGTAGAAAAGCACATAACTTGTGCTCAAATCGATACGAACTCTTCAAGAACTATATCAGTGCTAATTTATTAAAACTTTTTACGCGACACAAGATTTCTAGAGTGCCTACATTATGTTATATTGTATCTATGTTATATTATATAATTATAATATATTGTAACATTGCTAATACCATTGATGGTTGATGTGGTTACTGAAAAGTAAAAATACATTTCTCATCTGATTTTAGTTATTGTTTTCATTTATACCTAAAAAATAAATATGTTTCACGGAACTAAGCTAAAAGCAATTTCCCCAGCGAAGAATTGCTTTCTGTTCTTAAAATAAAACAAAATAAAAATTACATTAAACTATTGATTAAAAGCACCGCTCATTTGTTTTTAAAACTTTTCATTCAATCATAAAAATGTCTCATTTTAAATACAACACGATAATTATTTAATGTCACACGTTCACAAGATTTTTGCTTGGTAAATTACATGCTTTACATGGAAATACCGTGTAGGGGAAAGAGAGTGACACGTATTTTGTTTTTCAATCAACTTTCCGATTAACATATGCATGAGAAACCTAAATACACGAATAGGAAATGTTCACAAAAAATTTCTCTATACAAACAGATCCACATGCTTTGTGATATTTTTTGCTTTACAGACTAAAACATTATTTTTATAAAGTTTCTATTTTTAATATATATATATATATATATATATATATATATATATATATATTATATTATATATTATATATATATATATATATATATATATATTGATATGATCCGAAAAGGTATATAATGAAAAATTAATACAGAAAAAGAAGAAAACAAAAAAAAAATTTGTAAATTCATGTTATAGCTAGATCATATTATTTAGATTATGGTTTAATTTTGTTGTGTTGTTAAGTTATATTGTTTTGTGAAGAAAGGAGCCTTTTTCAATTTTAGATTTACGGTAAATTTCGGACTTTTCAAATTTTTTTAAGTTTTTATTTAAGGTTAGTTTAAGTAAATAAAATGTTATATTGAAACATTAACTCTACCTGCATTTTTTCAAGGAATAACTACGGGTACCACGAAACAATTCATTAACGGTATAATTAGAAAATAGAAAGTCTTTGTCTGATATTTTGTACAACATTTTGGGAATTGAAAAGTATTGACGTTTTTGGAGAATTAAGTCGATGATGTTTGATTGGTCAAAAAAAAATTATGGAAGGGATTAAGAGCCGAGAAGTATTTTGAAAGAAAAAAAGGTGATCATCAAGTTCCACGTTTCGCATCTGTATGTTATTACAGATCTGATGATGGATTTATAGATTTTGATCTTTGAAATTCTTCTGAGATTTTTTGATCTTATGAGCTTATCTAGTGCAAACAGACAGCGGTTTGCAGATTGGATTCTGTCTTTTCCTTCTTCAATAACGTTGTTAGCTGAGATTATGGCCCTCAGATACTTAAAACGTTGTACTCTTCCGACCGTCACATTTTGTCCTATTCTGTCTCTTCGTGTTGTTCTATTTATACACATATATTTCGTCTTCTCTTCATCAATCTTCAGCCCTACTTCACTTGTTGCACCTTCCACCTTGTTGAAGATGTCTTTCAAGGATAGGATGGAGTGTCCAACGAGATCTGTGTGATCCGCATATGCGAGTAAAAGTCTTGGGACCTTAAACCTTATGGCTTTCTCTAGTACAAGGTTAAAAAGTAGTTGAAATAACCCATCACCCTGTTTAAGTCCACTGTTAATTTCAAAGCTGTCTGACAGTTTATTATTTATACTTACTTTAGATATCCTACTCTCCATACAGACTTTGGTCATCCGAATAAATTTCTTTGGTATTGAGAACTCAGCGTCAGAGTCTCAGCGTTAATAGGTGATCTATTGTTGATCTGTTTGCCGTATCTAATTCTGTTTTTTTAAAGCGTCTGTATGTTTAACTCAGTCTAGTCAATATTTTTCAGCCAGGATATTTGTCGTCTAACACGACCCCTTTTTCCTTTGATTTTACCCTTCGTAATCAATTTTAACAACTCGTACTTATCATTTCTGAGTGTGTGCCCAAAATATGCTGTCTTTCTCCTTTTAATAGTAGTTTTTCCATTTTTTGAAACACCATTTCGTTTGTAATATGATCGGTTCATGGTATTTTCAAATTTCAACTTAAACATAGTCAAGATTAACAATCCAAGATTTGGGACCATGAAGAAGAATAGAGTGGATATAACATTTTTGCATTCTACATCGGATTTGCACATTGAGTGTTTAGTTACTCATAAATTAACTTAGTTGCTGTCAATAAAAAACAACTTTTTTCTTTAAATAACTTACAGTTATGAGGACATATTCAACGTTTTTTCAAAAAAGAATTAATGAAGTTAGGAATGAGGATAGACGATGAAATAGCAAAACTTTGATGGTATACAAGGCAACTATCGAACACAGTAATTAATTAAATCTTACCAAGTACTTTCGATCAATAGATCATCTTCAGAGGCATTTCGTCAGTTGTGGCCCATCCGACATGAGCAGAATGTCATACATGTAAATTTGGACATAACAATACAATACACAAAGACAAACAAACACTTTAAATTTTTTTTTTAAAGGAGAAGCTACATGTTATATAGAAGCCGGAGACAGAATCATTGCTAAACTGTCTCCGGCTTCTATATAACATGTAGCTTCTCCTTTTTAAAAATTTTAAAGTGTTTGTTTATCTTTGTGTATTGTATTGTTATGTCCAGATTTATATGAATTACATTCTGCTCATGTCGGATAGGCCACAACTGACGAAATGCCCCTGAAGATGATCTATTGATCGAAAGTACTTGGGCAAGATTTAATTAATTACTGTGTTCGATAGTTGCTTTGTATACCATCAAAGTTTAATTATTCGAACATTCAACCTTATATTGAAATAGCAAAAAGCAGAATTGCAGCATAACTGACACTATTATGAGGTATCAATATTACTCTATTATCGGGAAGAGAAGATAGTGAGCCCAAATATTGTTAAGGTATCGAAAAGAGACGATTGAGCATAACGGAGAAAGATTACAACTGCTACAACATGAACTCAGAAATCAGAATCAAATATATCCATATAAATAACAATAAATTTTCTCCACAGAGATTAATACACAAATTAGGTGTAAATTAAAAGACTTGAAAATGGGATTTTAGTGTTTCTGCTTATTATACTATCATTAAAAAACACCCTCTAAGGTAATCAGTTTTTGGGCATCAGAGATTCTCTGGTACTCAGCAAGGCCGATAAGGGAAATTGTGTTGTAATCTTAGAACAAACTCAATACACCGAAAAAACAGAATCTCTCCTTTCAGATAATAATTTTTTAGTTTTAGAAAAAAATCCACTTAACACCTTTATTAATAAAACAAAAGCAATGGTTAAATTGTTTAATGATACTATTTCTAAATATAACAACAGAAATTTAACTGTATCTAATTTTATAAACCTAGGTTATATGGACTTCCTAAAATTCATAAACACAATTGTCCCGTAAGGCCTGTTGTAAGTTTTTGCAACACTTCAGTTTCCATATTGTCAGAGTTTGTTTATAACACAATTCAGTCTATCAATAATTTTAAACTCAAGTTCTCCATTACAAATTCTTTAGATCTAATAGAACGTTTAAATAATATTAAAGTAGAAGAGAGTTTTTATTTAGTTTCTTTTGATGTTTCCAATTTGTTTACTTTTCTACCAATAGATGAAACATTACCTTTAATCATCGAGCAATAAGACAAAAGAGGGAATCTAATCGTTATGAAAAGGAGACCAAAAAAGTGGCCTCTGATGGCGGACATATCCGGAAATGCAAATGCGCCAAATTTAAATTCCATGACACTTGACAATAATCATACAGTAGTGTAGGGGTTCTAATTTATCTATTTATTTATTTTATATTACGTAATATTTCATATTATATATTTATCTATTTATTTATTAAAATTATTTATTAAAATACTTTTTTTAACACTAGAACACAATAAAGTTTTAATTAATTAATAACGATAATAGTCTAAAATGTTAAACAATTGTTAAAAAACCTCAATATAAAATATAAATAAGCTTTTATGTGACAGTTTTGATTAACAATAACATCAACAATAACATAACCCAACTAAATTTGACTTTCTCACTTTAAACAAGGAAAGAGATTCTCTTTCCTTGTTTAAAGTGGCCTCTCAAAATAGCACTTCCTGTCTATCAATATGTTTGCCCCCACTACCTTAACATTCCCTCTTTTGTCTTATTGCTCGATGCCTTTAATATACAACCTTTTAAACAATTGCAACATACCGGCTAAAAACAAAGATGCTATCTCAACTGTACTCAAATTCTGTCTTGATCAGGACTTCTTCCAATTTAACCAAAAAATATATAAACAACCGACAGGTTTAGCAATGGGATCTTCATTATCACCTTTTGTAGCTGAATTTTTTTTTTGGACAGCTTAGAACAAAAATTTGTTAACAACAACAACAAAATAGTTTTTTGGTCAAGGTATGTTGATGATTGTATAGCTCTCATACAAGGAACCCAAGATGATGCTTTACAGATTCTGGATAATCCTAATAACCTCTATCGTAACATCTCTTTTACATTGGAACCAGAATGTGACAATAAGTTGAACTTCTTGGATATGACTATATCTCGTAATAAAGATTCTCTTGAGTACAATATTTACAGAAAGCCCACCCAAACAGATCATGTTATACATGAGACATATAACCATCCAACCTAACATAAAATGGGTGCTTTCAATAGTTATATTCACAGGTTACTCAAATTTCCAATTTCAAATTGCTTTCAATAATGGTTATAATCCCAACCATTATCCATAAGCTTCTAAATAGAGCTAAACTCTAAATTGCAGAGAAGCTTGCATATTCTTCACAATGTCATCTTTAACTTAATGCTTCTAACAACATCAGATATTTCTCTCTACTTATTTTAGCAACATTTCCAATAAAATAGCTAAACTTTTTACTAATGCAGTTGAAAACATCAAAATTTCCTTCAAGTCACACAACACTGTAGGTTCATTTTTAATCAACACCAAAGATAGGTTGAACACACTTGACAAAAGTGGTATTTACAAATTAAAGTGTGATGATTGTGATGCCTCTTATGTAGGTAAAACCATTAGAAAGCTATGTACCAGAATTTCGGAACATTTGAAAAGACTAAACTCTTCAAGTTTTGGTCAACATTTAATATATAGTAAACACAATTTTATCATCAATACTGGTTCGTCTATTTTGAATACTATTTGGAGTTGGATTTATTGGAAGATTTGGAGATTACAAAGGAAACAAATCGTAACTCTTATTGTCATAACACTCAAACTAATTTAAATTGTACTAAATTTAAACCTATTTTTAAAAACTTTATTGCAGCTTCACCTCACAGAGGACCCAGCTTGGCTGTTTAGACTTCCTGCATTGAGTATATCCATTAAGAATTTATTAATTTCATGCTTTGATCAACATTACTATTGGATTCTTTAACAATTTACACAACTAGCTTGCTTAGGTTCAATTGATCTATAGTTGGCGTTAATTTCACTCTTCATACCTCTGCGTAATCTAGATATACCAATTCCACAGTTGTATATTTCAACATCTGCCACCGTTGGTCAGTTGGTCTTTAGTAACGCCATTACATATTATATTTGCAGTTTTCCCATTGGCTGGGAGCTTAACTGAACTACTTGAATTATACCCCAATTATACAGTGCTTTCAATTTTGTTTTAATTTTTAGTATTTCAATTTCATAGTCAGATTTCTTCTCTCTTTTACAGTATTGATAGGGCCTGGTAGACCATTTTATTGTAGTCAACCAACCACTGTCCAATAGATTGTTTAGTCTATTTCTTTCATTCACTTTATTTTCTCTTAAACTCACAACCTTATTATTACAGACTGGCGTGAGTGTGAGATCTGGTTTATGCCATCTAGTTAAATCAAAATATTCTATATGTCATATTTCATAAGCTGATTTTCTATAGTAGTGTCAGTTGGACCTTTGGTCAATGCCAGCTTACTTACACAGAATTTTAATAGCCAGCAAGATTTGATTATACTTGTGCTCGATATTTGCCTTAATTTTTCAAAGTTCATTTATTCGAGCATTCAACCTCATATCAGTTAATCAGTTTTTTGTTTAACCCTTAGCCGGAAAGGTTTTATCTGTAGAACACCTTCAATAAACATTTCTTATTATCTTTATTTCTCCTTAACTAATAAGTTAGCAACACCTCCTAATCCTAAACCGAATCAGTACAAGAAGTTATGCTTAAAGTACAGGATCAAACAGTAACTTACAGGGCTATTCAGAGAATGGCTGCACTGGAGAGGATAATGCCCAATATCGGTGGTCCCAAATCCGAAAGGAGAAGGGCGCTCCACGGTGTTGTGCAGTCTATCGTCCTCTACGCGGCCCCAGAGAGAGGCGATAAAAATACCAACTTACAAGAAGCTTATGGTACGCGTGAACAGAACTAGTCTGCTACGGGTAGTATGTGCCTACAGGACTGTGTCAGCTGCCGCTTAGTGGGTTATCACCGGCTGTGTTCCTTTACATGTGCTGATAGGTAACAATGCCAGAACTCACAGTCGTAGGGAGCGGAACATTGGAGAGCGAGAAATGAATGAGATAAGACTGGCCGAGAGATTAGTTTCAATCGGTCAGTGGCAACAAGAGTGGGAGGCAACACATAATGTAGCGTAGTGGACGAACTTCCCAAACCCGAACCTTCGAAGCTGGGTGGACTGTGAGCATAGGCAGCTGTATTATTAACTAACGCAAATGCTTATAGGCCATGGCTATAAGCCATGGCCTATAAGCATTTGCATTGAACAGCTACCTTTTCAGGTTTAAGAGGGCTTGGTCCGATCAGTGTTTTACTGTAGTTTCTCGGATACTGACACACACGATGTTGGTGAGCGTTAAGCGGATGAAAGAGAGAAGTTTGTAAAATACTGCAGAATGTTTGATTCCGTGGGAGAAATGGTAAAGAAAATGATGAGGATGATTGGTGGTGGACATGGATCCACAAATTTATCAGGGAGCTGTTCTCTTCAAAAGAACAGAGGAGGGAGAACAGAATTCTAAAACAAGCGAGTAGCACCTTAATGGAGTTCGCACTGTCGCAGGCCGAAATAAGAGTATATGAGAGACAGACGACGCGAAACATATGGCAGCCTCGCTAGGACAGGTGGTTGAAAGCCTTTGTTGGTTCGTGTGAGTGTGATTTCCTCGATAAATGTGTCGCAAAAAGAATGAAAATCGGGTGATAGCAGGGCATCAGGAAAGATATTTGCCTTCACCAGCCCTTCCATCCTGATGTCTGGTGTGACAGAGTAAAGGTTTTTAGTTGGACGCCGACCGTCTCGGAGTTGTGACGGGACGAAGTCTCAAAGGTCTAAATCCCTTGCGCATCTCGCCCTGGCACAGCTTCGCTAGGGTATAAGGAACCCAACACTACCTGTGTAAGTTACAGGTGTATATATGCAGATTTTCCTTCTTCTCTTTAAATATGTAAAAAAAGTTCCATGGAAAAATATCTGGTTTGGGCTAAGATTTTGAAGAAACTGTTATGAAGTGGTATGAGATTGTTGGTGAAACCAGTGGATATAGATGGTGTTGACTACAAACATTCAGAAAAAAAAATATATGTACAGTAAACATAGACTTAGGCCGCTTTTATGTACGCGTTTTTCATTGCTTTCAAAAAGAAACTTTTGTTTAGCGTTTTTTGTTCCATGTCACTTTCTCATATAGTTACTTGAAATTTACTGTGTTTTTTATAAACTAAATACATTTGAACAATGATCTTGAGATTTTTCCATCTGTCTTAAAATTTGTTATTAATGTTAAATACGCGATTTAGCACCATTTTTAAAAAATTCTAGTTCTTTATTCATTATTATCCAATTGATTTATAATTGTACAAAGTATCTCATTGCTATATCATCTAGCAGTAAGTGTGTGTTAAAAACCTTGGACTCAAAAAACTTGTTTGACATTTTAACCCAAACACTAACTTTTTGTGGAAATAATGGTTGATGTTATGGGTTGTTTGTATATTAATTGGCATGTGCTATACGATAAATATCTGTATTAAGCCATTACCGAAACAGACGCTTTTGGGTTAAGGTCAATAACATATTGAACAGTTTCAATATTCTGAGTTAAACGTTAAACACACGACACATTTCCCGCTTTTTGACCAACATTGTCAGTAGCTCTGATTAATTACTCACATTTTGTTAAAACATTGTAATATGCCTTGTCATTGTACGCTAATTAATAATATTCCCTTCCGAATTAGCAATGCATTCCAGAATGGAATACCTACTGCTAATGACCATTTACTATCACGCCTGTATGGAGGTAACACTCAATAAGTATATTATTTTACTCCTTAAAAAAAATTTTGTTTAAAATCCTTTATAAAAGGTATATAAAAATGCCTCAAACAGGCTATCACAAACACATTGCAAAACGTTTTCGGATTAAACAATCCATCATCAGTGCAAACGGTTGTACATGCTTCTTCTTCTTCTTCAAGTTCCACTCCTATCGGAGATTGGAAATCATTCTGGCAATTATAATTTTATTGGTTACTCGCCTGAATAGTTCAATTGAACTGCATCCAAACCACTCACGGAGATTGCGTAGCCACGAGATTTTACGTCTTCCTACGCTTCTTCTACCTTTGATTTTACCCTGCATTATATTCCTTAGTAGTTCGTACTTTTCACCTCTCATGATGTGCCCCAAGTATTCCAATTTCCTGATCTTTATGGAATTTAAAACTTCGCATTGTTTTCCTAGTTGTTCGAGAACTTGTTCGTTTGTTTTGCGATCCATCCATGATATTTTTAAAATGCGTCGGTAACACCACATTTCGAATGCTTCTAGGTTTTTAATGTTGGATTTTTTAAGTGTCCAAGCTTCAACTCCATACAAAAGGGTAGAGAAAATATAACATCGAAGCATTCTTATCCGGAGCGATATACTGATAACGCGATTACAAAAAAGTTTTCTCATTTTATTAAAAGTTGACCGCGCAATTTCAATGCGGCATCTTATTTCTTTTGTCTGATCAGTATCTTCTGTGATCCATGCTCCAAGGTATTTGTACGAAGATATTTGTTCAATTTCTGTATTGTCTAGTACTAGCTTAACTTTGATGTTTTGTGCTTTTGTAAATACCATGAACTTTGTTTTCTTCAAATTGATTTTTAGTCCATAATCGTTGCAATATATATTTAGTTGTTCAGCAAGGTGTTGCAGTTCTTCTAGTGTTCCTGCCAAAAGGACGGTGTCGTCAGCATATCTTATGTTATTAAGTGGCTCACCGTTTATTATAAGGCCCTCACTGATCTCGGCAAGCGCTAATTCTGAGATGGCTTCACTGTATAAATTGAATAACAAGGGTGATAAAATACACCCTTGGCGGACCCCACGGCGAATCTGAATATCCTTGGTCAGTTCGTTTTCAACTTTCACTTTTGCTGTTTGATTCCAATAGAGGTTACAGATGATTCTAATGTCTCTACTGTCTATGTGTTTATTTAATAAAATTTCTTAAAGTCGATTATGTTGCACTCTGTCAAATGCCTTCTCAAAATCAATGAAACAGGCATATACTTCCTGATTAATATCTAAGCATCTCTGCGAAAGAACACTTATTGCAAACAGTGCATCTCGTGTTCCCAGTCCTTTCCTAAATCCCATTTGTGTATTACTTATGCCTTCATCTAATTTCTTATGTATTCTATTGTGAATTACTTTTAAAAACAATTTCAAGACATGACTCATTAAGGCTATGGTGCGATGTTCATTGCACTCCTTTGCATTGGCTTTTTTGGGAAGCAGTATGAATGTTGATTGGAGCCATTCTTTAGGTATTATACCTGTTCTATATATGGTATTGAATAGATCCAAAAGAAGATCAATAGATTCAGTATTCACAATTTTACGTAATTCGATAGGAACTTCATCAGGCCCGGGAGATTTACCATCTTTAGCTTGTTTCATTGCATATTCAATTTCTTCTCGTATAATGTACATGCTAGTAGCCACCAAAATATATGGGTAAAAACCCTTTAAATGTTATAAATTTGAAGTTGTTTTACATTATTAGTATTTCTAATTTGTGATGGGTAAGTTACTGTTGGATAGGTAACATGGCGGCGTATGACTCTACATGTAAAGTCTTGTAAGAGTAAAATGGTCTTGAGACGAAGTGTCTACGAGGACCTGTTGATAACAACTCTTGTGATAGCCCATTTGAGGCATTTTTATATACCTTTTATAAAGGATTTTAAACAAAATTTTTTTGTGATATATGGTATACAGCCAGCTACAGGAACTTAGTTTCCTCGTGGAATTTTACTCTTTGTTGAATACAATTGTTTCAATGTTTTTAAATCATTTTTAATCAAAACAAAATATAAAAATAGAGTATATAGTACAGTGATTTCACGTTTTGAGTTTTTTCCTTTGAGTAGCAAGAGTTTTTTCGACAGCTTTGTATTTTATTATTTTTAAATAATCAAAAACAAACAATTTTTTTTAACTTTTTTTTTGTGTGTTTTGGCTTGGACAATTGTCATTCAGCCAGTCTCAATCAAGATAAGTTTATTAATGTAGTGTGTGTGTGTGTGTTTGTGTGTAGAGTAATTGTCTTGATACTTAGCAAAGTCGACGTCATTGTCTTTGCTAAGAGCCGCTAATTGTATCCGAACGTCTGCGGTCCCCCCGGTGTGTACCGATCACACAAGGATAGAAATTATTTTCATTTATTGATTTTTTTAATAAACGAAAATTTCCACCCAGGTGGGATTCGAATTCACGACCTTTAGGTTTAAAGGCAGGCGCTCTTACCACTGAGCCACAGAGGGGTTTTTTTTTAACTTGTTAGATCGAATAGTTAAAAAGAAAAGCTCAAAAGGCATGTACTGGTATTTTATACCAAACGAAATAAAAAGTAGCAGAAATTGTTTCCAATTTAATTAGATGGGTTTAAATTCCAATTTAATTAAATGAGTGAAGCAATGTTTGAAATTTAAAACAAGTTTTATTTGGGAATACTAGAAAATGCGAGATATTTATTTAAATGAGCTAAAAATTTTACCTAAAAAGAGGCGAACTTTAATCATTAAAATGGAATATTTCTAAGAAATGAAGCAAACACATGTCAAAAGCTATACTGAAATAAATTTAATTTTTTAAATTTTGTTTAAAATTAGCTTTTATTTGATCCCGTTTCAACTTAAAAGTTTAGCAGGAAAATCAATTTATTCTGTTAACAAAATATTTAGTTTAGTATTTATATCTAATAATTTTTTCTACTACATTAATTTTTTAACATCTTTATTATTTTAATCTGCTTTTATGAATAAAAGAAAACAATAATCAATAAGTTAACATAAGTAACATAGGGAGATCCATCTATTGATCAAAATCTTTTAAGCTAAATTTCTTATAGATATAAATATAGTTTTGTCTGAATTTTTAAATTTTAGGTTAAGTAGTTATAAACACATATTGTAAACAAATGGTAATGGAAGGATTACATATTACACAATAAACAGGACGCCTCAGTTTGGAAAAACTGTAAGGCAAAAATATTGAATTAAAGTTGAGCATCGTAAATTACAAATTAATTTTATTAAAGTCAAGAAACTGTAGATTGGTGTTTGGAATTTCATTGAAATAAAAATTGAATATAAATCCATGTTAAGAATAACATTAATGGGACATTATATTGGTAGTTTTTTTTTCCGTAGTATTGCTCCCCAATTGATTTTAAATTTATCAATAATTTTTCCCTTTATGGTGTTTAGAGTATCTCGGGAATCTAATAACATATCTAAGGGAATATTTAAGTTTGTGCCTATTTTGGCTAGTTGGTCAGTTTCTACATTACCAGGAATATCAGAATGACCTGGAATCCATGAAAATAAAATGTCAAAACACTTCTTAATTGCTGATGGGATGATATTTTTAGTTTTGAGGGAGATTGAGTCATCAGAAGCTTTTTAATTTTAATTTTTTAATTTTTGGTTATAGCATTTAGACAGTCGGAGAAGACAACAGCCTTTTTGATACCTTTAGATATTAAAATTTGAATTGCTTGGTAAATTGCCACATTTGACTGTTGTTACGGATATCTCACCAGGAAGTCTAGAAGAAAACTTGAAGTTAATATTGGAAATATTGATTCCAAATCCTATTCTTCCCTTATCCTTTGAGGCGTCAGTATCTACAAAGGAGAAATCCCTATTGTATTTTTGGGTGATTATTGAGAATTTTTGTTTGGTTGATAATTCATTTTTCTTAATATTACAGTTTAAAGTCTGTATTGGGTTGGTTAATGTGTTAAAATCTAAGTCACAACAAAGAAAGTTTGGCTGTTTATGTATTTTATTTTGATAAGGAAGAAAATGTTTAAGAGCAATAACAAGTAGAGGTACGAGGTTGGTCTTGTGAAAAATTGGTTTATTTATAATTTTTTCCACGTATATTAAGAAGTGTCACTATTACTGGGTGATTATCGATTTTAATAATATAAGTTTAGCGGCAAGTATTAGGCTTCTATGTTCCAGGTCAATCTAAGCAGATTCAGCTAAGACTGCCATGCGCGGAGTGGACTTCATGCACCCTAGGCAGATTCTGAGCCCTTTAAAAAATACTTTATTTAGGCTATTGCTGCATTTCTGCGTTACTCGGCTAAATAGAAAGAAACCGTAATCCATATAAGACCTAACTAAAGCATTAAAGATCATAATTAGGAGTTTCTGCAGAACACTAAACTCCACATATTGCTTTCAATATGTTGAAGTTTTTCTTTGGTTTAAGTACAATTTTATCAATGTGACGGTCCCACTTTAAGTTTTTATAAAAGGTGATGCCCAAGAAATTAACCTGATTTTAAAGGAAATTTTATTGTTATTATTAAGGGAGATTAATGGAAGGTTTGTTTTGCGTTGTCCTTTTGTGAACCACGCTGCTTCACGTTTATCAATTGAAATAGACAGCCCATGGTATTCTAGCCAATTTTGAATGCTTTTTAACTTCTGGAATGATCTTATTTATTATATTATGAATGTCTTGACCGCTAATATATAAAACTAAATCATCTGCATACCGTCATATTTTCACTTCATTAGAGAATAAGTAGAAAAGGTCATTAACGTATATGTTAAAAAGAATGGTGTATAAGGGAGAACCTTGAGAAGCTTCCCTTGGAAGTTTGATATGGTCCCAAGAAATTGACGTCATCAGATCTCGAATATAAGAGTCTGTTTTGTAGGTTTTTAAGGATAATGTTTAAAGCCATGGAAGAGTGTAAAAGATCTAAGTTATCATATGTCCCTTTACCTTTCCTTAAACCTGATTGATTAATTTTAAACATTGAATTGTGTTCCATAAACCAATCCAGACGATTTTTTATTACGATTTCGAGAGTTTTAAGTACACAGGATGATAAGACTATTGGTCTGAAACTTTCAGTTTTTTAGGGCTTTATGTTATTAATTGTTAAATTTTTTCCATTACAACCGAATAGGACCCCTTTCGAACTTATTCTTCTTCTTTCAGTGCCCTGTCCGATTATCGTACGTTGGCGAGCATATTGGCAATAATAACCTTATTCACGGCGTCCCTAAATAAATTAGCGGTGGTTTCTTGATACCATTCTCGAACATTTCGTAGCCAGGATGTTCTTCGCCGGCCTGGGCCTCTCCTTCCGTCGATCTTACCCTGTATTATGAGGTGTACTCATTCAAACAATTGTAAATTCTTAAAAACGTGTCTTTGGCTGCAGGTGGGAGATTTTTTAGCATTAAATAGGAATAAAAATATTTTCCTGTATAATAATCCTAGTTGCAGTCGCTTTATCCAGATGTGCTTTCCCCAATTTAATTCGTCGTAAAAATGTACTCTCAAGTATTTACCATCACTTCTTTTGAGTATTATGGTATTGTTTATATGTACAGATCGTACGCTCCCTGCGTAAAGTAAATGTTATATGTGCTGATTTGCTACCATTTAGTTTAACTCGCCAACATTTTAAACATTTCTCTAGATCATTTAAATAAATTTGAAAATTTCGACAGCTCTTTATCAACGATTTTTAACGATTTGAAACATTTTTAGAGTGCATTGTTTGTAGACAAAAATTAATTTTTTACTTATAAAATAAGTCTACTTTTTAAACCGTTACAAGCACCCCTTTTAATGAAAATGAAATTCTTAAATCCTTAACTTAGACATGGATATAAATAGAAAAAATTTAGTTTATAATAGATTACAATTTTTTATTTTTCAAAAAACTAAAAACAAATAATACTTATATAAAACGAGGTATAATATAAATTATTATTTATTCATCAGATACATAGATGCATATGTACAGGGTTACGTAATAAAACTGTTACCTATTTAAACGACCATATTTTTTTATGTGAAATTATTTTTTATTGATTCAAATGACAAAAATCTGTGACACCTGTGAAACAATCAAAATTTCAAAATCCACTTCCTTTAGCTTAATGTGGCCACCTTTTGCCTTATCTATGACCTTCAAACAATTAAAAAACGAGTTGCATGCTGCACGAATGTGATGTTTCGGTATTTTGGCCCATTCACGTACAATCGCTTTCTTCAGCGCATCCATTGTGTGGATGAAATGAAGTGTGAAACATGGTTTTTTAACCATTCTTGGTTCACACTAGCTTTATGAGGCAGTGCCAAGTCTTGTTGGAATGTCCATCGTCTACAACTGAAATGTTTGTGTGCAAACCGCTCTAAAGCAGCTTCTAAAACATTTTCCCGATAATAAATTGCATTGACTTTGACACCAGATTCAATAAAAACGATTTGAGAGCGTCCATCGGCGGTTACAGCTGCCCATACCATTACTTGAGATGGAACATTACTTCGGGTGGCCGTTCGTATGCCCAAACATTCGTAGGTGTGTTCGGTCAACACAAACGAGTTACCAGCTGAAGTCCGTTTGAAGAGGTCTACTCTCCGGACGCTGGTACTCACGTAAGGCATGGATGTATGTTACCTAAAGTAAAATATAATAAAATAATAAACATCAATAATTTTTAACAATATGTACAATCTTTGGTAACCTTATTTACTTTAAAGGGTTTTTACCCTAATATTTTGGTGGCTTAGGCATGTTAACATGTAAGCATAACCATTTTGCTTTTTTACCCTTTGTCAAAATTTCAATCACGTTTGCTTTAATTAAATGGTTCATACTTATTTTAGGCTTTTAACCTGATGATGGAATTAATATTCCGAAAACGTTTGTTAATTTAATGTAGTTCTTTTAAGGATTTTGTAAATATGCCTACTTACAAAGATTTAACCTCTTTTTTTTCAATAATATTTTATTTTATAAATGCCTTAATCTCCCCACTATGCTTTGTGAGGCTGTTTGCGTTCCAATATCCAATTTAAATTTTAGGGTTAAAGATAAAGCTTTAATAGCATCGTTTTGTGAAGGTCGAACAATTTGTCCATTCTCTTCATAAGTTTTTGTACCTTCTTCTTTATGTACCATGGCATGATAACGTTGATTATCATCAGATCTATCTTAATTTAATTCACTCTAACTCTTAATGATATTCTTACCATTAAGAGCTTATGGTATCAATATTATACCAATCTCGTATAAGTTCTTCAACCATGAAGTCTGCTCGTTCTTGACTGCGTTTGCCTGCTTTTGTCATTTGAATAATATAGCAATCTATATTGAAGCAATCTATATTGGAGACCTTTTATTACATGTCCGAAGCACTCCAGCTTTCTATTATTGATGCTTTTAATAATCTTAGTAGTTTTGCTGAGATATTTTAGTATTGAAACGATGTTCTAGTATTCTAATCTTTTTTACTCAAGAAATTTTTAAAATTCTTTTATAGTAACACATTTCAAAAGCCCTAAGGCAATTTAGAGCATTTTTATTTAGAGTCTGAGACTCCATAAACTATACGTAGTAGCAAAGTAGGCGGATCCTTAACGGCAATTTTAGGTATCTATTACGTAATACCTTATGACGAAATAAATTCAGATATGTTCTTCTTCAAGCCATCTTGCAAGAACAAATATTTGGAAAACTAGGTGCAGGAAGAAGAGCCTCAGAATCTGGTTTAATATAACATCTGTGCAGCTTTTCCGCGCTGCTGCAAATAAGATAAAAATTGCCATGATGATCACCAACTTTCGTAACAGATGAACACATCTAGAAGAAGAACGTAATACCTTGGATATCCTTCGAAAAGCGTCTCTGGTCTGCTTAATTTTGAATCTGATTTCATCATGACTCTCAGCGTTACAGTTTAATTGATATCCAAGGTAAACAATATGATCAACTTGCTAAAATTTGGTATATTTACATATATAAACGTTCTTTTGATATTCTGTTGTTTACTTATTCGATATATATATAGATATATATATATATATATATATATATATATATATATATATATATATATATATAATATATATATATATATATATACATATATATATATATATATATATATATATATATATATATATAAATATATATACATATATATATATATATATATATATATATATATATATATATATATATATATATATATATACAGTATATTGGTTTTTCGTATGTTCGGATTTACACCTGTTTCCTTAAAGCTCTCAACGACGTATTATGCGCATTTCGGACATTGTTGATGACTTCACTGTTCACAAGTATTCCTGTTTGTTTTTTAGAAAATGCATTTCTGAAAATTCTCCCGGAGGAAATGTTAAAAATCAGGGGCGACCAGAGGTATCCCTGCAATATTTCTTATTTAATATTAAGAGCTAGTAATTCCAAACCGTCTACTAAAACTGATGTTTGATTCCAATACAAATTTGCTATTATGTGAACGTCTTTGTCATTTAAGTCAATGTCTCTTAGAGCTTTGAATATTATATTGCGCTTAATATGACCAAATGCCTTTTGGAAGTCAGCAAAAAAGCAGTACATGTCTACAAATATATATCACAACATCTTTGACGTTCATCCAAACAATGATTCTTCTGTTCCAAATTCGTTACGAAAACCAAACTGTGTGTCATTTAGGTATTCATATTATGTAGTAATTATTGGTTCAAAATAATAAAAGTTGATGCTAAATCCATGCTTTAATTGGTGGGATGTTCATACTATTCATCATTTAGTTCCGATGCTCAATTTATTGAAGATTTGGAATAAATATGTAATGCATCATTTAATACAAACTACCGTTGTGTGTTAGTTGGTGATTTTAATATTAACTTTCTAGTAATTTCTATGGTGAAAAAATTAAAAAATTATTTTCGGCTTATGGGATAAAACAATATATTAGTGATCCTACTCGTATTACTGACACTAGTAACACTCTGGTAGATTATGTACTTTCTAATCAAAATAATATAAATGCTTGTGTTCACCATTGTCCAAAAATCTCTGAAGTCCAAAAATACTGATCATTTTGTTATTTTATTAAATATCTCCAATAATAATAGTTATAATATATCTGATGGTTATATATCCAAGTTTAGAAATTTATATTGTTCTGAAGCTATTTTTTTGTGGCATTTTAAATAAGTTACTATTTAACCGGAAATAAGCCACAACTAAAGGTAAAAATACGTTTACCGACGTTTCAATTTCCACTTCGGAGAACGTGTATGATACGTCAATAAACGTATTTTTACCTTTAATTGTGGCTCATTCCCGGTTAAATAGTAATTAAATTAGAAATTTATGTAATCAAAACTTAGATATAATTAAAACTAATCTTATCATGTGTCATTTTAATTTAGATTATGTTGATGTTAATATCATTTACCAGGAAATTTTACAAAATTGTGAAAATGTGATCAATGACATAATACCGATTGTAAAATGCAGTTTTAATCAAAATTACCTTGGTTTGATTATGAGGTGTTTAAACTAATTAAACAACATGATAGGGCTGATAAAGATTTTAAAAAATGTATTGATGTCATTGAAAAACAACATAAATGGCAGATTTTTAAGAGACATAGAAATGAGGTAGTAAAAATGTTAAAGCTATAAAAAAGCAGTTTTATTTTAACAATATAGACAGGTATAGAAACAATCCAAAAAAAAAAATGTGAAAAGCTTTAAAAAAATTAATTAATAATAATAGTCGAGAAATGCTAAAGACTATAATCTTTGAAACTACTACTGGCCTAAAACGGTTAACAAACGCAGTAGAAAATAACAGTTTTAATGAGTATTTTGTTGAAAGCATTGAAAGTATTGTTGAAAGTATTGATAGTTCTGAAACATGGTGTAATGTAAATAGTAATCTATATTTGAATTTTGAAAAATTTGAAACGCTTTCTATTCAGCATTTGCGAAAAATTGTTGGCAATTTAGATAATAAATTCTCACTACATGAAACGTTAAATTACAGCATGGTAAAGGAAGTTTTTGAAACCATTAGGCACGTTATGTTAAATTTGATTAATACATCTCTTATTACGGGTAGAATTTCTGATGTATTAAAAATAAGTACTATCAGCCCTATTCAAAAATACCCAACACTATTAAAGCTGAAGAATTCCGACCAATCATTACTTTGCCTCCTAAAGAGAAAATATTAGAAAATGCTGTTTATGAACAATTCTTAGAACATGTAACTACAAATAAAATTTTAATTAATAATCAATTAGGTTTTCGAAAACCATTCTCTTGTGAAACAGCGTTACAAGTTACAAGTCACATAAACAGTAATTTATATAAAAAATAAGTACGTAGTCGGTGTATGTCTTGATTTTAAAAGAGGTTTTTAGACTATTGAAAGAAAAATAATTATTTCTAAACTTAAACAATATGGTATAGGAGGAACAGTAATTGCGTGGTTAGAAAATTATTTACAAGATCGCAAACAGAAAGTTAGATTTAAAGACCAACTTCCATCTGAAATTGATATTAATACAGGGATTCCTCAATGTAGTGTATTAGGCCCCTTTTATTTATTCTGTACATTAACGATATCGATATTTTTGTTATTTGTGAATTTATTAATCTTTTTGTCGATGATACTCTAATCTGTTGTGGTGATGAAAATCTTGATTTAACTTTTCAAAAAATGAACACTATTTTTAGATATGGTTAATATGTATTTAAAAATGAATAAACTGAAGTTGAATGTGAAAAAACAAAGGCAATGATTTTCACTACCAAACATAAATATAGCTTGCTTGATTCTGATATCATAAATATTAAGAATGAAAAAATTGAAATTGTCACAACAGTTAAATATTTGGGATTCCAGCTTGACAATATTCTGAATTTTGAGAGTAACTTCGAGTACGTTTATAAAAAAATATCAAAAAAACTTTTCTTTCTGAGTAGAATATCTCAAAATTTATCAATGGAAACAAAAATAACAGTATATAACCCAATTAATCAACCTCATTTTGACTATTGCTCATCAATTTTATATTTATTTAACCTTAACAGACTTAACATGCTACAAAAATTACAGAACCGTGAGTTACGAATGTCAAAAACGAAAACGGATTTTTAAAAAATTTTATTTTCGTAACAAAATTTATTTTTGAGAACGTACGGTAATGGTATGGTAGGAGTATGGTAACAACTACAAAACAAAAAGCTCTTAATCTAATTAAACACTGATATATATATATATATATATATATTATATATATATGTATATATATATATATATATATATAGGTATGTATATATATATATATATATATATATATTAATATATATGTATATATATATATATATATATATATATATATATATCTATATATATATATATATATATATATATATATATATATATATATATATATATATATATATAAGTTGTGATTTTTGAGGATGCAGTCAGTTTATTTGGCCCACAAGACAAAGAAAATTCTTTGACTTACTGTCAAGCTTTCGAATTTTATTTAATTCTTTTTCAAGACATCTATAAAAAGAAATATAAATTAACTAGTTAAAATTGTTAATTGTCTTAGTTACTAGTCGTGAGATTACAGTTGTTAATATTATTGTACCTTACAAAACAAACCATTATAAATATATTAAAATTTTTTTTATTAAAAATAACTATATTGTCACTATATATGTCATTGTCATGGTTTGATTAATGGACATATATGAATGAAAATACAGTTACTTTATGTGGAAAGCAAAACCAGTAACAATAGTTTTATTATAATTTATTTAATTGTCTATAAAAAATATAAATTAATCCAGTCAGCAGTTTGGCTTAAGTTATGAATTTTTAATGTTAGGATGTCAATAGAAAATGATATCTTGACGGTATTTATTGATATGTTAATATGTAACAATAAATGTTACTTAATTTGTCAATATCTGACCTTCTATTTACACATTTTTTATTTTTTTGTATATGTGTCATTTCTAAAAATAACCGTTTCTGTTCATGTTTCTGCCTCTCTAGAATTGAAGCCTGTGAAAAATTAAATGTGTGATTTTTTACAGGCTTCAATTCTAGAGAGGCAGAAACATGAACAGAAACGGTTATTTTTAGAAATGACACGTATACAAAAAAATAAAAAATGTTTAAATAGAAGATCAGATATTGACAAATTATGTAACATTTATTTTTACATATTAACATATCAATAAATACCGTCAAGATCTCATTTTCTATTGACATCCTAACATTAAAAATTCATATGTGCTTAAGCCAAACTGCTGACTGGATTAATTTATATTTTTTATAGACAATTAAATAAATTATAATAAAAACTATTGTTACTGGTTTTGCTTTTCACATAAAGTAACTGTATTTTTATTCATATATGTCCATTAATCAAACCATGACAATGACATATATAGTGACAATATAGTTATTTTTAATAAAAAAAATTTAATATATTTATAATGGTTTGTTTTGTAGAGTACAATAATATTAACAACTGTAATCTCACGACTAGTAAGACAATTAACAATTTTAACTAGTTAATTTATATTTCTTTTTATAGATGTCTTGAAAAAGAATTAAATAAAATTCGAAAGCTTGACAGTAAGTCAAAGAGTTTTCTTTGTCTTGTGGGCCAAATAAACTGACTGCATCCTCAAAAATCACAACTTATATTTAAATCAACAGTCAAAAATACCACCATCTATATATATATATATATATATATATATATATATAATATATATATATATATATATATATATATAGTCTTTCTATATGTCGTCGCACTTTGGATAATCCAGGGACGTAACTCCTCCACCCTTAGAAAGAAGGATATCCTTGGGATGTGCTTCTTTACAAAATTAATTCCGTGGTTTCTTCTTGTTTTCTTTCTTCTTTTGTTTTTTTTTAAATAAATTCAATTATTACCTATTCTAACTTTTCTAAAATATCTTTAGTTTTTCTAAGGTTAATTATATTAAGATTTATTAGTGAAAAATTTGAACTTTCATTTTGAAAAATATTAATAGAAGGAATAACTTTTGGAAGATTTATATGAGCAAAATGAGTTTTACTAAATTTTTTTGTTTGGAAGACTTCACTCTTGATTTTCACGGTACAATCGAAACTGATTCTAAAACAAAGCTTCCATGTATTGGTAAATTTTCTTTTTGAGTTTGGGCATTCAGTAATTGCTAATTCTTCTTCTGGAACTGTAACTATCCATTTTCCGTCGCTAATTCTTGTAGATTATATCTTCTTTATCTTTACTTCAAAATGTTCACATGATAATGCCTTCTTAAAATTTATTAATTGGACTGTACAAGGGGCTTCTTCGGTTAACGTTAGTTTATTACTTCCTATACAATGTACTATTCTGAGTCTATTTATGTGCATATATCTTCCATATAGATATAGCTAAATTCATTAAGTGCAAGAAAAGGTTTGTAAGGTAAATGAATAAGATAATTTGAGTTGTTCATAGAAATAGGAATAGGGAATAGTTAATAAAAATCATATATTTCCGATTCAACTAATGGAATCTCTAATACAAATGATATTATAGAATTTACTGAATAGCTCTTAATATTTATTATTTTCTCGTACTGAATTATTTTTCCTAGTGTAGTATCAAAAGGCATTAATTTTGACTTTGTCTGAGATTTTGCTTTCTTAATTTCATTTAAAAGTTCAATTGGATTTACGATAGAATTGTGCAAGGTATTTATTTTAGCAAATAAGATTGCAGTTTCTACTTTTTCGAAAATATCATAAATTGTTTGATAAAGTAAAGTAAATTGATTTATTACTATAAATGACTGAATATGTGTATACCTACTTTTTTTCAAATAAAGCTAATTTATTCTCTATAGCTTCAATTTTTGATTTTAAAATCAATTGATTATGTGAAATATTATTAACAGCATTATTAAAAGTATTTATAGAATCTTGCAATAAAGATATTTGTCTTAGGGAATTGACTTTTAAGTTATTTTAATTATCTTTTAATTGTTTTATTTCGTTTTCTATTCTTTGTGCGTCTTCTTGGTCCATATTTCCTGTAATACATTTTATTATTGTTCCTACAGGATTTAGAAGTCCTCTTTTTGTTCTCTTTTCTTCCTTATACAAAGGCGAAGTAATTTGATATATCTTCTCTTCTATTTTATTTTGTAACGTAATTAGAGGGATAAATGAGTTTTCTAATTCTGAATAATAACTTGTCTGATTTCTGAAACTTGAATGTAGTTTTTGAGCTTCATTTTTCAATAAATAAAATTCTTGTATGACAGAAGTTAAATTGTAAATTTGTATAAATGTCCAGTGTGTAGAAATTCTTTTAGAGGTACCTAATCTGAAAGGTAGGAGTCCTGGATATGAAGTTACATCTTCAAACTTGACTAAGTTGTCTCTTACGTTGATATAGTTGACTGCTCCGAAGATTCCGACGATGAATCCGAAATATTAGGCAAAATTTTAGTTTCATTTATGTGGACTATTATCTTCTTTTTATTCTTGGGATTTTCAATTTCTATTTTCCCATTTTCTAATTTTTGAGTAAGTATATATGGCCCGTATATTTTCTACTTAATTTTCCTCCGCGGGTTTCTGTTTTTCTATAAACTTGCGATCCTAAACGAGCATCCTTTGAGTTTCTATCTTTATTTCTTTTTCCAATTACATTTTCTTTAAGTTTTTTATTCTCTTCTTGTATACTTGTATATAGAGCTTGAGTATTATTTTGATGTGCATTAACATATTGAGTATAAGCTTGTGCTAGAATAAGTCTCATGGGATCTTTACTGTCTGTATGTACCGATACTAATTCGAAAGGTGTATGGCCAGTTGCTGAATGTATAGTACTATTATAGGCAATAAGAGCATAAGGCATCATAGAAATATTATCTGCATCTTTATCTTTTTCTTTTAGTATTCTTAAGTGCTCAGTTAAAGTAGAATGGAATTTTTCTACTGGGGAATTGGATTCGTGATGATATGGAGTAGTAAAATGTATTTTTATTTGATGGGTTTTTAGTAATTTATCTACAACGTCATTTTTGAATTCTCCACCACTGTCTGCAACAATTTGCTTCGGTATTCCAAAAAATAAAAAGAAATGTACTGATTGTTGACATGCTGATATAGCTGTGCCAAAATATGGTAATGCTTTGCCATATTTTGAAAATTTATGTATAATTGTTAAAAATCTTTGATTGCCAACTTTATAAGTATCTATATGTATTATCTCAAAAGGCTTGGAGAGTGTGTGGGAATATTAAAGCTTCTTTATGTGGATTTCTATTATATTTGGATCTCTGGCATATTTCACATTCATTTATATATTTTTCTATGTCCTTTTTCATTGATTTCCAGTAGTAATTTAGTTTTGAAGATCTAAGAGTCTCTGAAATTCCTCGATGATTTGTTTTTCCGTCGTGCTTATATTTTATTAGTTGATTTCTTTCTTCTGGTAATACATTGTTAAATAATTTTGTACATTCAATCAATTTTAATTTTGTAAAATATTTACGCCATAAATTCTGAAAGATTGGTCGTAATTCTTGAGATAAGAAATAAATGTATAAAGTATTTTTACACCCATTTTCTTTTAGGAATTGGGTCACACTTTCTTCGTCAGCTGAAATAGTAGCTTTTATTATTTTTTCTACTCTCTTACTAGTAAATTGTATATTACCTACTATTTGGATGCTAAGTAAATGCATCATAACCGATACTGATACGTAATAACTAGCACGTAATAAAAAAAATTACGCTTCAGTTTTATAAAAATGTGTAATATCACATAAGCCTCGTAAGTCAGTTGGTCGAGTTACCATGGAAACGAATTAACAGACGTTATTTTGACAGATTAAAAATTATTAATTTGTCAGTGTAAATCTAGTGGTAATTTAATTTTTATTTTTATAAACGAAAATAATCGTAGAAAAAGTATAGTACATAACTTGAGTTGTAAGCTTATTACATGCTTGTAAAATTACTGCGCTCGCCGCTACGCGGCTCGCGCGCAACTTTTTTACTCGCATGTAATAAGCTTCTTACAACTCTCGTTATGTAATATACTATTATGTCCTTCAAAATTCTCGCATTCGCGTTTTAAATAATTTGCAAAAGGCGCTCTTTTAACAATAAGTTGACAGGCTTTATTTATTTATTATTTAATTTAACAATGAGAACCTATTTCCATTTGAAGATTCAGCACTATGAGCTGTGTCTGTGTCTGACTTATCTATCTTAACGTTTTCATTGTTCTCATTTCCTGTTGATATAATTTTATTTACTAGTGGGTTTTCTGTAACTTCATTGTTATCGAGAATTTGCAAAGTTTCATTTATTACATTTTCATCAATTATGTATGGGTTAAATTCAGCTAAAAATTGGTCGATATCAAAATCTATGTCACCGGGATTATTTATATTTGATTCTGTTTCAATTGCATTAATATTTATTCGACTTAAAGAATCGGCAATATTCGTTTTACCGGGTTTATATTTTATAGTATAGTTAAAGTCTTTTAATTTTAATCTAGATCGTAATAATTTGGAGTTGGGTCCCTTTAAATTAAATAACCATATAAGGGGGTCTATGGTCGCATAAAATTTCAAAAGATCTGCCGTATAAATAAGGTCTAAATGTTTTACAAGCCATACAATTGCTAAAAGTTCTTTTTCTATCATAGAATATTTTTGTTCTGTTTGATTAAGAGTTCTTGAGGCATACTCCACGGGTAAATCATTTGGGACTTTTCCTTTCGATAAAATTGCACCTAAGGCTATATTTGAAGCGTCTGTAGTTAATATAAATGGTTTTGAAAAATCGGGATATTTTAAAATAGGGGCATTAATTAAAAGTTCTTTAAGATGATTAAAATATTTCTTAAATTCTGGAGTATGTATTACTTTTGCATGTTTCTTTAGACACATTGTTAATGGTTTAGCTATTTTAGCGAAATCTTGGATAAATCTTTTGTAATATCCCGCTAATCCTAAAAAATAACTTTATTTCTTTTTGTGTATTAGGAATAGAAAAGTTTTGACTGCATTTATTTTATCTGGATTTGTAAAACTGTCTTCTTCTTTTTCAGGTGCCATCTCCGCTACGGAGGTGGCAATCATCATAGCTATCTTAATTTGTGAGGCAGTAGCTCTAAATAGTTGTTTTGAGCTGCATCCAAACCATTCTCTCAGGTTCTTCAGCCATGAAATTCGTCTTCTTCCGATGCTTCTTCTGCCATCTATTTTTCCTTGCATTATGAGTCGCAGGATGCCATACTTATCGCCCCGCATCACATGTCCGAGATACTGTAGCTTTCTTTCTTTAATTGTAAGTTCAATTTCCTTCTCTTTGCCTATTCTTCTCAGTATTTCATTGTTTGTAACTCTATCTACCCAGGAAACCCTCATAATTCTTCTATAGGTCCACATTTCAAAGGCTTTAAGTCGTCTCATGGTATCTAGATTTAATGTCCATGATTCCACTCCATAATATAGTACACTGTATACGTAACATTTTGTTAGGCGTACTTTAAGAGCTAATGTTAGATCTTTGCCACATAGGACCTTTTTCATTTTTATAAAATTAGAACGTGCTTTTTCGATTCTGACTTTGATTTCTGCCGTGTAGTCATTATTTTCTGTTATAAGTGTTCCTAGGTAAGTGTACTTTTTTACTCTTTCGATCTGCTGGCCCTCTACTATCAAGATTTCGTTAGTATTATAGTTGTTTTTACAAATTGTCATAAACTTCGTCTTTTTGACATTAAGAGAGAGTCCGTATCCCTACTACACATGACTATTTTGCTCATGAGTCTTTCCAGGTCTTGTAAATTATCGGCTATTATTACTGTATCATCTGCATATCTGATGTTGTTAATTAAGACTCCATTTACTCTTATGCCGACTGTTTCATCTTCCAGCGTTTCTCGAATTACCTCTTCAGAATAGGCGTTAAATAATAGAGGTTATAGAATGCAGCCTTTCCTGACTCCTCTCTTTATTTCCATTTCTTCAGATGTTTCTTTACAGTAAAACTGTAAAACACTCTATATGTGTAAAAAGTACAAACGTGTATATAAATAGTACCAAGTGTATATGTGGGTATCAGTCATGTTTATTTAATAAATTTACATGGCATACCTGCAGGTTCTATGTCGTGTTTCCAGTTGATCCACGGGTGTTTATTTGGGTGTACGCTAATGATACTTGTCCTATCTTTTTATAGGATGTTCCCTATCGGTCAGTAGGACGACCCGTACACTGCACATTAATACTCGTCGTAAAATCGTTAAAGTTAGAAATTATTGTACATACCAAACAAATCAGTAATTCTGACATTTGTAAATTAGATATTTATGGAACGAAATATGTAAACAATGGATCTATAATTTGTCTTCCTAACTTAGCTAGTGCGGGAAATATTCCGGAATATATACAGCTTCTCAAAATATATGACTAAACAGTCAATTAAGTCTGACTTGGTGTTCTTTTTGTTATGTTTCCTTAATGAGGTTTTGCTTACTTTTATATATACGTTTTATTTTTTAAAATAATTTATCCGTTAATAAATAAATAATTAAAGTTTAGTATATACGTTTCAACAAAGTCTAAATAAATCCTAGTAGTAATAAATCAAACTCTAAAGTCAGAGGAAAATATATATTCATGAAATTCAGTCTGGGATCTCACATTTAACGGTAAAGTGGCCATGACTGAGTACAATTTACAGATTTCGCAAGGAAAGGCAAGCCAATATTCTACGTCGAAAAGTTTTTCCTTTGGAAGTCAATACGCTTACAGAAATTGGGTCTAGATGCGTAAGATATAAAGAGTTTTCATCGAATACCGAAAGTCAAAAGTTTTGATATTCTAAGGAATGCGCCAAAAGAAATACCAATTTAAATAATAAGCTAAGTATTAAAGTAAACGAAATGAATTGATTTTTTCAAAATAACTTTTTTATTTATTAAATTTGTAATTTTTGCGTATTTGCAATTTATTTTATAAATAAAACATTTAATCAATATTTTCGTAATGTTAAAAAAATATTTTAATAGCATTCGATAGCAGTTTAGTATTATTGCAAATTTATCAAGTAAAAAAGTAAAAACTTTAATGATTTTTGTTCACTGTTTACTGTGTTACTCATTTAGATCGGACTTAAGATCAACCATGTTATCATTTTTTTAGCAATTGCAATTTGAAAAGTTGAGGATAAATTTGGTAATAGAGTCAGAATCCTCAAACCACCAGGATGCATTTTAACTTTATTATTTATACTGACATTTTACTATTTACTTTATTTTAAAAAGTGTTTACTTTTTCTTATTTTATAATTCTAAAGTATTATTTTTTAAATTATTCTATTGCTTTTAATTCAACATCTTTCATTTGTAATGTAAATTTCAACACTGCCAATTAACAATATTATGTTCTATCAAAGTTATTTGAGGCTATCTTCACTGGGACCAAATGTGAAAAATCTCCTAAGAATTATATTAATATGTTATTAATATTATTAGTATTATTAATTAAGCATATAGTTTTAACTTGAAATATTGATATATAAATATATGTATATATATATATATATATATATATATATATATATTATATATATATATATATATAACAGACAGTTGAAGGTTACCGGGAACGACCCAATACTATGTAAGCAATAAAAAACGCGTGCTTCAAAGTGAGTGTCTTTTATTAAAAGTCAAGCTTTCTCCACATAATTTTGGGCTTCATCAGAACTTGCTGTAATGGAAAAACATTCTTTACAATCATCATAATTAAATATGTTATTTTTAATATTACCTTAACGTTGACACAATTTCGTAGTGTAAAATATTCTAGATTTGGAACTACACATTGTTTTTAAACGCAAACCAAACGCATCTCCCAACTAGAGGAAGATGGCAAACAAAGCTTAAATTAAATATTTAAATTTATTCTATTTTAATATAACCACGCGGCCGGCATTATTTTTGACAAGACAATAATTGTTAATTAAGTCATGTGTCGTATCGACTTGGCCCGCCGCCCAGCCCAGCCCGCTTGGCTATCTGACCGAAAGAACATTTGCTACAATTAACAAAAATGACAAATTTTACTTTTTTCAAAGAAATCCGAAATTTTAGCTGCTTTTTAGAATTTAGGCACTGACTTCTAAAGTCTTCTACGGTGAACTAAAAATAGAGTAACCCCTTACGTCATTTTTACTTTCAAAATACAGTCTAAGTTGTGTAATATGGTTGGTTGCTGCGGCTGCTCTGCAACATCTAAATCCACATTGACAAAATCTTCATAAGAGATGGCAGGATCGAAAATGAAGTCCTTCCCACCGTCAACTAAAATCAGCTCTTCTGTAAAAGTGTCGTTAGCATTTTCTGCGTTCTCTTCCTTTTTTGCGAAACCACCTGTTTTGAAACAGCGTTTAGTCGTTTTGGGTATTACTTTCCCCCATACTTTTTTATACATCTTCCCGAGAGGTAGTAAACAGTAGAAATGAATGTTTGTGAGTTTTCGTGGACCAGTTGAGCAATGGATGTAATATTGGCTGAAAAAAAAAGAACAAAGAAATTTCCATCGTCAGATTTTAACGTCGCCTCATTGGTATGAGCACCAGCATTATCCAGAAGAAGAACCGCTTTTTGTGGTAATTTTTCTTTCTTTAAATATAACTTTACTTCAGCAATGAACTTTTCATGGAACCGATCTTTGAAAATGTCACAAGTTATCCTGGCAGCCTTCTGGTTATAATAGTGAACTGGGAGATTCTGTCGTTTCTGTCGTTTCTGTCAGCTTCAGTTTATTGCTGCCAGACACCTTGGCACAACACAACACGGTTATCCTGTCTTTACCCTTTTTATACCCAGGTGCACTCATCTAATTACCTTCAACTAAAGTTTTTGTAGGTATTGCTCGTCAGTATAATCCTGTTTCGTCAGCGTTATAAATTAGAGAAATTTGTAAATTATTTTATGTAATTATGGTCTCTAGCTCATAGCCAAATTCCACCATTGCTTCTCCGTCGATACTAAGCTTTTCGCCTTAGATGGTAAGCTCACGAATTCTGTGACGTTTTTTGAATCGATGTAACCAACCACTGGATGCATTAAAAGGATGTTTGATTTTCAAATATTTATGAAAAATTTCCGCTTAGCTCACATTGGGTGTACGCTAATAATACTTGTCCTATTTTTTTGTAAGATGTTCCCTATCGGTCAGTAGGACGACCCGTGCACTGCACCTTAATACTCGTCGTAAAATCGTTAAAGTTAGAAATTATTGTACATACCAAACAAATCAGTAATTCTGACATTTGTAAATTAGATATTTATCGAACGAAGTATGCAAACAATGGATCTATAATTTGTCTTCTTAACTTAGCTAGTGCGGGAAATATTCCGGAATATATACAAGTTCTCAAAATACTTGACTAAACAGTCAATTAGAAGTCTGACTTGGGGTTCGTTTTGTTATGTTTCCTTAATGAGGTTATTTTTACTTTTATATATACTTTATTTTTTAAAATCGTTTATCCGTTAATAAATAAATAATTAAAGTTTAGTATATACGTTTCAACAAAGTCTAAATAAATCCTTGTAGTAATAAATCAAACTCTAAAGTCAGAGGAAAATATATATTCATGAAATTCAGTCTGGGATCTCACATTTAACGGTAAAGTGACCATGACTAAGTACAATTTACAGATTTCGCAAGGAAAGGCAAGCCAATATTCTACGTCGAAAAGTTTTTCCTTTGGAAGTCAATACGCTTACAGAAATTGGGTCTAGATGCGTAAGATATGAAGAGTTTTCATCGAATACCGAAAGTCAAAAGTTTTGATATTCTAAGGAATGCGTTAAAAGAAATACCAATTTAAATATTAAGTTAGGTATTAAAGTAAACGAAAATCATCTAGGACAGTCCTTTAAAATACAAAGCCCAAGTAAAGAATACAACTTTGAAGTTGATAGCCAATGCGATTACTTGGGAGTGACACTAACAAATAGGAACGAAGAGAACCAAGAAATCATAAAAAGAATGGCCTAAGGTAGAACGAGTGCTGGGAGCCTGACTAAGATACTGAGGTCGAAGATAATATCCAGAACAGCAAAAAAAAAACGAATATATACACAGTTATCCGACCTACAGTACTCTATGCTAACGAGGCCTGGACACTAAATAAAGGTATGGAAGTAAAATTAGATAGATGGGAACGAAAAATTCTTAGAAGGATATACGGAGGTGTATAAGAGGGGAACATCTGGCGAGAAACAACGAATGAAGAAATAATGCAAATATATGGGCAACCAAAAATAACAAGACTCGATAAAATTTAAAGATTAAGATGGCTCGGACACATAGCAAGAATGAAGAAAGAAAGAGTTTCCAATGAATTAATGAACACGGAGGCTGGCACAAAAAGAAAAAGCCGCCCCCGAATAAAATGGCTGGAGTCGGCAAAAGTAGATCTGAAGTCGCTGCGGGTACAAGATTGAAACAACTTAGCACAAGATCATAAAAACATCAATACTTCTAGATTTTGTAATAAAATACCTTTAATAAAGTCAATATATAACGTTATATTAAATAAAATAAATATATCAGCAGGATAATTAATAATGAGATTTTAATAACAGAATAATTGGATTTTACATCAAACATTTTACGTTTTGTATTAAATTAAAGTCATAATCAAAACATTTTATTTACAACCCAAATTAAAAAATAGTTAAACTAAATAACATTAACTTTTTGTCAAAGTAAGTGTTCGATATGTCCACAATTTTCTTTAATTCATTTCTCAATACATTCCATAAAATATCGTGTCATATTAAATAGCATCATTGGTTCTAAAGAAACTGTTGCAGCATTTATTACAGTTGTTTTAGTATATTATTAAGTACTTTTTTTGAAATTTTTAATAATTAAATAATTATATTATTATCTCACTACAAGAATATGACTACCACGAACAATCCAACGTTCAGGAAAGTGTATTTAAATACTGTCTCACTCCGCTTTCTCTGTAATGTAAGTTTCTCGCCTTAAGTTTGATGACAATTCTTCCAATAAGTCAATAAAATCATTTTATAAAAAATGTAAATAAATCTCAACATTTAAATTGAAAGGTAATTCGCATATCCGTAAAATATTTAAAGTACATATTTAAAATGCATGTCGTATGGTTTGGAACCATTGATAATTATTTTTAACGGATATGCGAATTACTTTGCAATTTGAATGTCGGGATTTATTTACATTGTTTATAAAATCATTTTATTGATTTATTATAAGAATTGTCATCAAATTTAAGGCGAAATATGTGGTTTCTACAAGATGGTACACCATTACATTACAGAGAAAGTTAAGTGAGATAGTATTTAAATACAACTTTGCTGAACGTTGGATTGTTCATGGTAGTCATATTCTTGTAGTAAGATATTAATATAATTATTTAATTCATAAACATTTCAAAAAATTACTTATTATTACACTTATAACACTTATAATAAATACTGCAGCAGTTTCTTTAGAACCAATGACGCTATTTAATATGAGACGATATTTTATGGAAAGTATTGACAAATGAATTAAAGAAAATGGTGGACATATTGAACACTTACTTTGACAAAAAGTTTAATGTTATTCACTTTAACTATTTCTTAATTTGGTTTGTAAATAAAATGTTTTGATTATGACTTTAATTTAATACAAAACGTAAAATGTTTTATGTAAAATCCAATTATTCAGTTATTTATCAAATCCTATTATTTTATCCCGTTGATATACTTATTTTATTTAAAAATTCATTAACTGTTAACTTTATTAAAGGTATTTTATACAAAGTTTCAGAAGTATTGTTGTTTTTCTTTAATTTTCTTTCGTTGCCTGGAGTAATTGCGATAAATCAGAATTATGTAGTTGATTTCTAAAATGCGATTATCTCGAAAACTGTTTAGTTCTAGAGATATTAACAGGTATACCTTTTTTTGTTAAAATAATGTATCTTTAATATTTTTTATTAAAAATACCGGTAGCTTGAAGAGCAAAACAGTTACGTGCAAATGTATGCCACATATGTGGCATATGTGGCACCGTCTATCAGTTACATCAAAATATACATCAAATTATAATTTCTGATATTTAATAGTACCCAGTTGTAAATTTTTATACATAAATGTTGGCAAACATGAAAGTTGTAGCAAATAATAAAATTTTAAATTTCCACTATAACACCCTGTATCTTTCTTAATATCAACATTTTATTAAAGCAACGACTTAAATCGCAATGTTTTAACGTGTATAATCCACGGTTTCTTTTTGTACAATTACTTAAGGACCACCCTGTATATGTATATATAATATATATATATATATATATATAATATATATATATATATATATATATATACATGTCTATAAATATGTAGACAAATATATATATCAGAAGCTCCAAAGACAAAATAGAGGTGAGATGAATCATGTAGCAATAGACAACGAGGAAGAAGACGTATGCAATAAATCCAGACAGGATTTTCAATAAAGCATAAACTAAACAAAAGTAAACAACTCTCTGGTATATTTTGTCACCCGAGAGAGTTTATACAGTTGGCGGGAAACGAAAGACAAAATTCTAATTCCAATCTAATATTTTTAGATGCATTTAAAAAACATACAGCGATTAAAATTTTGATTGATTCTGGATCGGAGTTATCGTTAATCAATAAAAATCTAGTAAAAGAATTAAATTTGGACATATTTGTGTATAAGATTCCGAGGTTTGCTTTAGTGGGTGCAAATAATAAAAAATTGACGACAGTAAATGAAGGTTTGTTAGTAAGGATCAGAGTCTGAGACCAATTCTATATTATGCAATGTGTGGTGATCAAAGATTTAAATCATGATATTATAGCGGGAATTGATGAATTGAGTGAAAAACATATCACCATTATTTTTTTGGAAAATAAACTGGAAATCAGAGCAGAACCAGACAATACAGAAGAAGAAAAGAAAACAGATAGGAAACAAATTTCTGAAAGGATAAATAAACAGGAAAAACATAAACAAACCAATATAACGGTAGAGGATAAACCGAAAGTACAAGAAAAATATCAATCAGAAAAAAAAAGGAAGGAAGAAAAAGAAGAAGTGTTGGAAAGAATGCAGAAAAACAAGGGGAGACAAGAGAAACACAGGAAATAGAAGATACATAAGAATTGTTGGCAACCGACGATAAAACAGAAAGGAAGCAGGAAGAAAAGGAAGTTATCATCAGAAAAATTAAAGGAGTAGAAACGTGGTGCTCGAAAGTACCAAATAGAAATTGAAGATAGAGAAAAAACAGAAGAAGAAATAAAGGATGAGGACAGAGAAGAAATGGCAATTATGAACGAGAATTCAGAATTTTGCGAAGAAATATTATGGACAGTGAACACATGTGAACAAACTGAGGATGAAAGAAAAATAAAATATGGAGAAAACATGGAAAAGGAAATAGAGAATGCGTTAAAAGAGAAATGAAAAATAATCCTTATCTAAATGAAGCAAATTTCGTATAAAAGGTATCAAAAGAATTCGGCTAGTTGTGGAAAATAAAAAGATCAGAGTTTGTCTAGGATATAGTAACAATATTTAATAATTTTTATTCTAGCTAGAAGCAAAATAAGTCTAAATTATCAGAATAGAATAGATTGTCTATCAACAGTATCAATAATAACATCGTCATAACAAAAAAATATTTTAGAGGTTAGATCATTTTTGGAGATCGAGATTGGGAATCAATACATAAAAAAATACGTAATTCAATTAAAATCGTTCCTTTATTTAACTATAAAATATTAAATTTTGTGGCGTTTAAAATTAAACAATTAAATTTGGTTATAAATTGACTAATACCGTTTACCTTTTCCTAAGATATTAACTCCTAAATAAAAATATTCCAAAAGAATGTTTAAAATTAATTTTATTATAGTCTGTAATAATATATAAGCTTGATACCGATATCAGAATCGACTTTGTTAATTAATTCCTCTCCCTTCTCATAATCTATTATCGTCATGTTTTTGATCACTCCCATAGCATTAGAGCAAACATAATACACTTATAGTAGCTTGATTTAATATCTCAGTATATTTATAATGTTAAGGTTAACTTACTGCAGTAGTCAAGTTGTGAATAATTAAGATGATTAAATTTCTAGGATATTGGCTGAATGATATAGTATTTTTGTTTTCAATATATTTTCGGCAGTAAATTGCGAATTAGAAATAAATTATTAGTAATGCATGTTAGTAATGCAACATTAGTAATGCAACTTTTTTCTATAAATTATTTATTTTTGACTTAACAAAAAAGACACTTAGTTTGTTTTCGTTGTATCATTTAAAAAAATATATTTAAAATCGGTAAATAACGAATAATTTATGCTAACCCTGACCGGCCAGTTAGCATCAAACAATACTGATTTAGGACTTTACATCGAGCTAATGACGGAGTTGTAGATTTTAAAACAAGTTCCACATAAAACTAGTTTTTAGGTGTTAAAAATCAACAAAATAATTAGTTTTAGTTATAAAGTGAATCTAAGTGATTTTTCTGACCACAAGTATCAAATCTGTGAGTACAAATATTTATTTAATGCAAATAATCAACATTTGCATACATCAACAATGCAATGAGAAGATATTTAGGTATTTCCAGACGAGACCGAATCAGAAATGATGTAATAAAACAACGTATGGGAATAGAAGGAAATCTAACTCAAGATATAGAGAAGAAACAATTAAGGTAGTATGGGCATGTTCAACGGATGCCAGCAACAAGACTTCCCAAAAAAGTAGTAGAATGGCAACCGATAGGTCGACGGAAAAGAGGAAGACCCAGATTAGAATGGCAACACGGCGTAAGCAAGTCCATGAGCGAAAGAAATTTAACAACAAACGACTGCGAAGATAGGAAGAGATGGTGTTTATGTATGGAGATGGTATATATATATATATATATATATATATATATATATATATATATATATATATATATTATATAATTAACATTTAAGTTAAATCCACGTAAACAAGAATTAATTTTTGGTTATAAATCAACAACTTTTTACTTCTACCGTTTATCAGTTCTGATATCGAGGGGACGGGAACTGGACTAGGTTTTTGAGAATTTTCGATGATAATATTTAAAAATGGATAATTTTCCGCCTCTTGGGCCCCCTGAATAAAAAGTGGCGCACGTTTATCAAATACAAATACGAAACAATCTTTTGCAACTGTCATAAATTAAAATGTACCTAAATTTTCATCCAAAGCACAAGCAATAGTTTTTCCTCTATGGAAAACACAAAGTTGAAAGACTATCTATTTGCAGTTGGTGATTTAATGTATCCAAAAAATATTCTATTCTCCTCTAGAATGTCAAATGGTCGAATTTGCATTTATCTAACAAGCGAAACTTTAGTTAACAATTTTCTACAAATTAAAAAAGGGATAAAATCTGTAAACCACCAAAAAATTTAGGTTCGTAAATTATTGTCACCAAATGAAATAGTATTGATATCAAATGTTTGTCCTTCAATCCTACATTCAATTGTTGAAAATGCACTTTTATTTGAGATTTACTCTGGTAACTCCAATAAACTTTTTAAAAATTGGTACATCAAATCCTCAAACACATTTTCAGTTTCAGAAGGCATACTTTTATTTCTCCCCCCTAGTCTCATCAACACCCGATACAATAATTGTGATTTACGAAATGACATAATATCGTATATTTCTTGTAATGAAGAAGGATCTATGTACTAATTGCAGGCAATCGGGACATTCGGCTGAAACTGATCCAATAGACAATGAATACGTTCCTCTAACGCAAAACATATCTTCCTCGGCTCCTACACTATCGACCAAACTAGATATCCATATTTTACCATCTGCGCATATTACAGAAAGCACTGATTTTCAACACTATACTCTTTGCAATAGTTTCATTTTTAAAATTTCGACATTTGTATCTTTAGCATACCTGACATTTTATTGTCATGTCTTTGGCTACACGATAACTATGTTCACATATGTAGTTCTCCTAAAATAGAAACCAAATTTTTCGACTGCCCATATATCAATTTATATTATGTTATTTCATTATTGTATTTTCGTTGTCAGTAATTGTGTAACTAAGTAAAGTTATTTTCACTCTATTTTTTGGAGAAATATGTAATTTTTCCTCTTCGCCATTTCTTTTCCTTTTCTTCAAACCTATTTAATGCTTACAAACTGTATTAATTGAAAATACCTCTTCTTTATTTGCTAAACTACTCAATCCCACATGTATTTGAATAGGTTCTTTTCTTCAGTGTCTTCTTTTTTAGCGAGACCGTCCGCCAGTGTGTCATCGTTGCCTGTCATATATGCAAAATCGAAATCATATTCTTGCTATAAGCGGATCCCTCGAATTTCTTAATTTTGTTGTATCTGTTTAATACTCCAGAAAATTTCTGGATCGAAGCGTCTCTTCGGAGTATAAAAGGTATATTGTCTTGAGGATGGTATACTTTTTTCCCCTTTGCAATTTTTTCTTTTAGACGTCCAAAAGCTTCTTCCTGTTCTTTCTTTCAATTCAATTTTATGACTTTTTTAACAATTTGAATAACGGTATTACTTTTTCACTAATATTGGGGATAATTTTTTCAAATATTTTACCATTTCGAGGAAACCCCGCAATATTTCCAAATTATTAGGCCTTTTATAGTAATTGATGATCTGTACTCTATCTTTTGCTAAACTTACCCCTATTGTATTCAATTTAAAATTTTAGTACACTACTTCATTTTAGTAATATTGACACTTTTGAATATTATGTTTGAGTTTCGCTTTACTTAACGCTTCTAGTCCAATTTTTATATGTTTTAATAAACCGTCTATGTAGTGTACAATGAAATCTTTACGACAACTTAGTATGGTATTTACTATGGAGTTTGTACTAGTGCTGCACATACACTCTGTAACCAAAATAAAACCACCTTAAAATGGTATATGATGCCGTCAATTGGGAAAGCTGTGAAATTTCTGCATTTCTCTGCTAGCGGTATTAACCAAAAGCAATGCTTCAAATCAATTTTAAAAATATACATGGAGCTGTTATTCTCCCTAAAATAGCCTTAATAGTTAACGGTGATTCGTATTATGATGCGGGGATCACAATGACTGTGGAAGTTATATATGAAGAATCACATCTTTCGATAATCTGATCTTCTCTATCTCCTGTTTAACATCTTGTTGGTATTTATCTGGAAACAAAAGTAAATTTTTGATCAAAGTTTTCTATTTCAAAAGTTTTTCACTACAAATGAATGTTCATAACTTCTTGCAACTCCTGTTTTCCCTTAATTAACTATTAATAATTTCTCAAAGTCAAGTGTACTGTATTATCTATGATTTCACTGTAAAATTAACTTTTTTTTTCTTCTTTACCCTCTTGCTCACATTTATTGGTTTCGTTATTCCATATCCTAGTAAGAAAAATAATCTTCCTTAAATTACTCAGGAGTCAATTACGTCCTCCTTTTTTCTGTTTTTGTAACATATTTTCAACTTTTCTGGAACTTTCCCAATTCTTTTCTACTAAAGTTTGTGTATTCCTTTGACTTGTTTCACATGTATCAATATTTTCTTAATTTCTTTCTTTTTCTTGTTCTAAATTAATTTCTGTAAATGACTCCCAGGCATTAATTTCTCCCAAATTTCTTTGCTTCTTTCCTAGGTTATTTCTCCGTTTTTGTTCCGTTACCATATTTATTTCTAAATTTTGTTTCTTATTTGCATCCCTGTTTTTTTTAATCTTTTTTACTTCCTAACATTTTTTTTGTCCAATTCAATAAATTCATCATCCATTTTCATCTAACTGTTTTTGAAAGGTATCAATATAAGTTTTTACGATATTTTTACCATATCAACAAATAATTGAGATACATTCGGCATGATCACGCATTCTAGTGAATAAACTTTTTCTTTGATCTGTATCCTTATTCGTATTCCTTCATTTATCGTTGCCATTGTCCTTTTGTTTGCTTCCTCTAAGTTTATCCGCGGTTTTTTTGAAAATTAAATTTGTCAACTCTACTTCTTTAATTAATTTTCTTTCTACTAGTGTTACTTCTGATCCAGCTCTAATTAAAATTTTATGAAAACATCTTAAAGTTTACATTTCTCTTTTTTCATTGTTTCCAGCGAGTTTGATAAATTCTTTTGGGTGACAAAAAATATTCCGATCTGCTTTTTTGCTTTAAGTCAGCGCTTTCGTGAAAAGACGCTTGCTGTATCTCTTGTCCTCTCGATTTGTCGTTATGACTGTTTTCTTCATCTCTCTCTATTATTCCTTATTAAATTTTCATATTATGTCAAAATTATATCATAATTAATATCAGATCAATATAAATTGCAAGCATCTGTGCTTATTTCTAACTAGTCTCTATTTCCAAATACAATCTTGATATTTTGATTTAACTGTCACGTTGGGGACCAGTTAAGATGGTAAGTAAAATATGAATTTTAAATTATTATAATATATTATTTCAAATCGCTTACCTATAAATCAATTTGTCTCAGACTGTATTCTCGTGGCTTAATATCTCTGTTTTTGTATTTGCAAGTAAAAGGACCAAAAGGAAATAGATATATATATATATTATATTATATATAATATATATATATATATATATATATTATATATATATATATATATAGTAGTTTTGAGTTTCTTGAACCGTATTATATTTAATATAAAATTAATGTTTCTTGGGTGGGTTTAGGTTCAATAAAGATATGTTAAATGTGGAACTAGATTTTATTTTCTATTACAATCAATCAACATTTCGGCAGGAAACCCTTGCCTTTGTCAAGATTCTAAAATGTGTATATATATATAAGGACAAACACAGTACAGTGATAGACTTGCTAGCGATAAGACGTATTTCTATCAACAAAGCCTGTGAAAATTAACGGTATCGGTTATTATTTATTTAATTTCTACTTTGTAAGCAGTTTAATTTTTGTTTTTGTTTTATGTGATATAGTGTACGGAGTGTAAATAGCTCCCCCTAAATGGGGGAAGCTGTAAAAAGAAAGACGCCGTTAGGTGTAAATATTAACCAAACAATGAGTGCAGATAACTCTAAATGTGTTGTGGAGTCAGAAAATTATTTAACGGTCCCCGTACAAGACATGGATACCACTTCCAGTTCTGAAGCAACAGCTGGAACCAGTTGTCAACTCATTAGTGATAACGTAAAGGATATTAATTAAACAAAACAAAACACCCAAACTTTTTAACCTAAGAAATCGAGATAAGTATAATTGAATAATATCTGTGTTTTTATCGAACGAAGAAATATGAAAATGCCGGCCGTCTTCATCCTTATTTGTGGGAGATGTCTTACACAAAAAGCTAAATATTAAAAAATATTAATTAAATTAGATCCGTTGGAAAAATAGAATAAAAGTTAGTCTAAAAACATGTTCTGATGCCAATGCTTTAGTAAACAATCCTCTTTTATCTGAAAATGATCTTGTAGCGTTTATACCAAATCATTTATTGGAAATTAAAGGTTTGATAAAGATATCGATACTCAATACGATACGAAATATATTTTAGATAACATAACATCTTCTTCAACAGTACTTGATGTTAAACGTACACATCGTAAGAATAGAAAAGGATGGTGATATACAGTATGTCCCCAAAAAAAAACCATTATTGTAACGTTTGAAGGGAACACCTTACTTAATTATATTTCAATAAATAGTGTATATTTTTCGGTAGAGCGGTTTTTCAGCAGAGTTACACAGTGCTTCAGATATCTACGGTATGGTCACATTTCTAAGCAATGTAAAAATATTGAAGAATTATGTATTAAGTGTAGTAATGTAAAAGCTGAAAAGCATGTTTGTCACGATTCAGAAATTCGCTGTTTATATTGTAAAACAAATGACCACGTTTCTATTTCAAGAAAATGTCCTCAATATGAAAAACAACGTAAAATTAAGAACATTATGGTTGAACAAAATATTTCCTTTATTGAGGCAAAAGAATATTGTGAAATGTCTTATTCTGGTATATCTATAAACAACAGTTTTTCTATTTTATCCAACTCCAATTTTCCGCCTTTACCAGCGGTTGAATCTAAGTCTGTAAATTCTAACTCTTTTTACACACACATTTTTAAGAATAATAGCAATTATGTTTTGCCCACCCACCCTACACGTAGTTCTACCAGCAATAGCAATAAAAAAACGTTCGAATTTCTAATGACCGTCCTCCTCCACAACCAATGTTCCCTTTTCAGTTTGGCCCTAATCAACCACTGCCTCGAAATATAATCCACCAAATTATCAAAATTTAAATAATAAAAACATTGTAAAGTCAATTTCAGTTATTTTATAGTTGAATTTTTAAAAAGTATTCCATACTATTGAAGATATCAAAAATTTGATAATGATTTAATTCAAACAGGAATAAATAAAGTGTTGGAGGACACATGTAAAACGTAACCTTCACTCCATTACCAAAGACACTTAAAAATAGTTTAATGCATTATCTTGTAAATAATAATATTGATGTAGCAATAATAAGCGAAACATGGTTTAAACCCAAAAAAGTATATATTTTCGTAGGTTATAATGTAATTCGTAAAGATAGACATGATGGTTTTTCAGGAATTTGCATGTGTCAAAAAGTCGATTTCATACTAGAATTAAGCATAGTTTCCAATTTTAATGTCGAACTTCTTGTTTGCGGTATTTAATATTAAATTCAACAAATAAAACTTTAAATATAATTTCCGTTTATAGGTCACCGGATATTAAAACTAACACAACTGATTGGGTAAATATTTTTTCGCAGTTTTAAACTCCATGTATTATCGGTGGGGATTTTAACGCGCATCATGCTACCTGGAGATCACATAAAAACGATTCTGTTGGTAAACAAACTCATTGAAGCAAGCAATAATTGCGATTTTGTAGTTATGAATACTGGCGAACCTACGTGTATTACCAGGCCAGGCTGCAATGATTCTATGATTAATGTTACCTTTTGCTCCTCGGACGTAGCTAGTAATATCGATTGGGCAGTTTACTCTGACACACTTGGATCGAATCATTTTATGATAAAAATAACTCTTGTAATGCAACAAATTCTGCAGGACATCACAATTCCGCGATATAGATGGAACCGAAAAGGTGCTAATTGGGAGCAATATAAAGAGTTTGTGGAAGACTACTTTTATATCTTTACTGATGCAGAATATCCAACCACCAAAGAAAAATTTGCATTCTTAATCAATTGTATAAATAATGCAGCACAAAAAACTCTAAAAGAATACAGAGCATTTAAGTGCAAACATCGAACACCTTCACCTTGGTGGGATGCAGAATGTGACAACATAATTTCTGAAAGAAAACATGTACTGCAAGTATACTAAGAAAACTCCACAAAAGATAATTTTCTTGTATACCAAAAATGCATGGCACTTACTAAAAGAAGATTAAAAGAAAAAGCTAAAAAAAAGTTGGATTGAATGGTGTTCCAATCTCAACAAAAATACTCCAACTAGCATGATATGGAAACAAGCAAAAAAAAAATAAATCGTTAAAACAATAAAGCTTGGTAAGCCACATAATGAAGATTTAATAGATGAGTTTTTTAATCTTGTAGCTCCCAGACTGTTCCTTCCACTGTAAATATTGAACATACCATTTTAGATAAAAAACATTTTTTGGCAAATAATTTTCACATCAATGAACTAAATTATGCTTTAAGAAATAAAAAAAGTACTGCCCGGGTTTTGATCAAATAAAGTATCCAATGTTACAGAATTTACCAATTATAGCAAAAAGGTTTCTTCTACAAATTTTTGATGAGATGCTTGCAGGTGAATGCATTGAAGATTTTAGAAAAATTATAATCACACCGATTCCTAAACAAGGTTAAAGACCTTAATTTGGCCCATTCGTATAGACCAATTTCTCTGCTATCATGTGTGCAAAAAACTTTCGAACGTATGATAAAAAATAGGCTGGAATGGTGGCTACATAAAAAAGACCTGCTTACACCCTGTCAGTTTGCATAGAAAAGAGGAGTGGGTACGCTAGATGCACTTACAACCTTAGTGACAAATATTCAAATTAATTTCTCTAGAAATAATTTTCTTCCAACAATTTTTATTGATATTGAGAAAGCATATGACACTTAAGCTTAAATATTTTGAGCAAAAAAATTATTATGATTTTAAAATTCTAAGGCAAGTATATGCTATTATCGGATTATATTCAGAAAGACATGTTTATGTCAGGGATTTTAAAAACCATTTATTAGGCCCAAGATATGTTTTTACAGGAATTCCACAAGGAGCTGTCTTAAGTCCTTTTCTTTTCAATTTATACACAGCTGACCTACATAAATTAAAGTTGGAAAAATATCCGTTTAAGATCATTCAATATGCAGATGACTTCAGCATATACTGTGAAACAAAGAAGAGAGATGAAGCTTTTGGATTTTTAATGGATACTTACAACGTTGTAGAAATATGGTTGGAAGAAAACCACCTTCACCTGTCGGCCACAAAATCAGCAATGACCATTTTCAGTAGACATAACGTTCCTAATATAGAAACATTTATAGTAAAACAGCGAGAAATTCCTTTTAAAAGGTAATTAAATATTTGGGCATTTTACTGGATCACAAGCTAACATGGAAATTTCACATAGAATATATGTTAAACAGATGTGAAAAAGGCCTAAACTTTCTGAAATTGACAACTAACACTTGGTGGGGAACAGATGTTCAGACTGCTTACTTTTCTATAGAACTTATATTCGCTCTATCGTAGATTATGGATGTTGGTTTATATGGATCTGCCAGCAAGAACTTACTAAACAAATTAAAATATTTATAAACCAGTGTTTGCGGATCTGTATTGGTGCCATGAAGACAACCCCTATTGAGCCCCTTTATGTTGAAGCACTAGAGCCTCCAATCTCTCTTAGAAGACATTTCTTGGCCGAAAAATTTTTACTGAAAATTAAACATCAGAACACGTTCCTGTATACCGAAATAATAAAGTTAAATAATTATGATTTAACGAATAAATATTGGAAAAAGAAAAACTCTCCAACTCTATGTGAAGCTCTTAGAGAAAACACAGTTTCTGCTGATGAAGCTATTAATTTAAAATCACACACAGATATAAATGATTTTGAAACTTTTTTTTATAGCGTTAAATTTATTAAACCAAATTATGTTAACACGGAAGATCAAACAACAACATTATTACAAGCATCTTATCCAATTGGGATTACTACAGTACTATCTACACGGATGCCTCCAAAACAGAAGACGGTACAGGATGTGCTTTTACATCCCTATGGAGAAGGTAGAAAAAATGTTTAAAATTAAAAGCAAATATTTCATATTTAGTGCGGAAGCAATCGCCATATATCAAGCCTACTTTTTGTTTCTAACAGGGAATCCTCGTTATTATTGTTTCAGATTCCATGTCAGTTCTTACAGCCATTAACCAACCTTTTTTTCCAACCACATACTCCAATCCCTACATAAAATTAATTAAAAAATTAGTGAAACACTTAAAAGAAAATAAAAAAAATGTGATATTTATATGGGCCAAAGCACACAGTGGAATTAAACATAATGAACATGTTGACCAACTAGCCAAATTAAGTATTTATTCAGTGGATACTACAGAATATCTACCCAGTATTTCTGATTTGGTTGCTACACGCAAGGCAGTCTTGAAATATGGTCTGGAAATGGAGTGATCTATGATCTGAGTTTTGTTTTACCAACCCACATAGATACACTTCGTTACACACAACTGTTCCTGTTGCACATTGGCATAGAACTTATAATGTCTCTAGGCGTTATATAACCACTATATCTAGGCTAAAAATTTGGACATGCTTGTTTTCCTGCCCATCTTGCAAGAATTCATGTGATTGAGAGTAAAAACTGTGTGGAATGTGGAGTAGAAGGCGACCTAGATCATGTACTTTTTGGTTGTGCCAAATATAATTTGGAGTCCACCGTTTTATATAATAATATTGTTCATATTACCCGTAAATCTCCGTTTAACGTTTTATCTAGCCTAGCCAACCAAAATAGATTAATTTATGATTGCATAATCGATTTTTTGACCCAAATGTAATATTTTTCTTTAGTTAAAAAAAATGTTTCTACTTTTTATCTTTGTTTTCTCTCCTTTATATGTTTAATCCTATTTACCGTGGTCTAGTTTTCCTGTGTATGTATATATTATAATGTCCTGATGGGCCCTGGACATGAAGCGAATGATCCATTTTAATTGTATATGTTTATGGATAAATATGTGTATATATATATATATATATATATACATTATATATATATAATATATATATATATATATATATATATATACTTATATATATATATATATTATATATATATTAATATATATATATATATATATATATTTTTTCTTTTCATTAATGTTTGTACTAATTTCTCAACCTTATATTTATCTATTTTAGTCTATTCGATTGCAAATAATTTTAACTGCGCCTAATGAAATTAAAAGATCATGTAGCTATCTGTATGGCAAACTGCCAAAGCCATTATAAACAAAAAAAAAATAAGGACAAAACAGATATTGTAAAATATGTATATATTTATGTATGACTTACCAAAACGTAAAACGTGACACAGACATTAACGAACTGACATATAAAAGTTGATATCTGATATCTCATTGTTCACTGTCATTAGTATATAATTATTTTTATATGGGCGTATCGTTGATGTTTTTGAAAAAGGTAAGGTGAAGATATGTTATAATTTTAAGAGCTTTTTTTGATGTTATATTATTATTGTTTTAAATCAAATTGAAATATATTTTATTTAGGTTTTGTGTGTCTTTTTTGTCATTTATTGCGTTGGTGTTTCTTTTTATTTCTATTGATTCGTATATCTCATCTTCTTTTTGTTTTTTCTGTTTTTAAAATTTTGGTGTTTTAAAAGTCAAATTTATGCTTCTTCCCGCTTTCATGTTTTGTGAGCGTAGTGACGTTGTTCTTGTCGTAGTTGTGAGAACGAATTCTGGATTGAAGCAGTTGACTGGTTTGACCGATATAGACACCTTCACAGTTTGTACATGGTATCTCGTAAACAACATGTGATTTTTTAAGTTTTGGAGTTTGCGTTTTTAGTTTTGTGAAGTATTTATTTAAGATGTTGTTGCCTTTGTGGGCCACTGTAATATTATGTTTGGCTAAAAGATTTGTTATAGTGTATTTTTATGTATGAGAGAGTAATAAAACAATAAATTATGTATGCAAATCCCTAAACTGTTGATACGGGTGCCTCAATGAAAAACAGATATTTGTCAACAAGTTTACAGAAGTATATAGGAAAACAATTTTAAATTGAGTATGACCACCAGGTATAAAGGTTGGAGCAGAATAGAATACAATAGTTGTGAGGGTTACTAATCCCTAAATAAGGTTGCCAGTGTCGGAGTGATGGAGGTTAACAGGTACTAATGAATTTGCAAGAAATGTAAGATGTTTATTTTATTGGTTATATATAACCAATAAAAGTTTAATAAGTACCTACCTATTTGCAAAATAAAGTTTAATTCTTTAGATAAAATAAAACGTTTTATTTTATCTGAAATGAGTGCATTCCACGAAGTAAGGGTTTCAACAATCAAACATTTAATTCTTTAATTCCAGGAATCTACGACAGTAATTGACTAGATAATTACCTTCTAAACTTATTCCACAGAAAAATGTGATAGTGGGTTTTTCCATTTTGTAGGAAGGTCCAAGTGGCGTATTCAAAATTCTTAACAGTTCACTAAAAGTAGGTACTTCAGTTGCAAGGTGCAGTTTATTGTGTATACTAGTGTTATGGAAAATTTGGAAGTGCCGTGTAAACGCCGAAAAATTGGTCCTTTAACAGTTAATGAAAAAACATTAATATTTAATTGTTTTAAATCATTTACAGACAAACGTTTATGTGAAAGTGTTGATGAGACCGTTGAGTTAGTTAGCAGTACACTTGGTGTTGGGAAATCTACGATTTACAGAGTTATTAAAGAAGAGAAATGTGGTAGTTTTCAAATGCCACGTAATGCTCCAGGGAAACCAAAATTTCAAATAGAATATCATTTTAAAGAAGGACTTCGACGGAAAGTGCATGAATTCTTCTTTAGACAAGAATTTCCAACATTGGATAAAGTTCTTGTCTCAGTTCGAGATGATAAGGATTACCCAGAAATGAGTCGAAGTACGTTATGGAAACTTTTAAAAGAAATAGGCTTCCGCTGGAAAAAGAATCCCAGAAAGTCTATTTTATTAGAAAGAAGCGATATTGTCATATGGAGAAGACATTTTCTAAGAACCATAAAGGAAATGAGAAACCAAAAAAGAAAAATATTTTATCTTGATGAAACATGGATCAACGAGGGTCATACACCAAATAAATTTTGGCAGGATGAAACTGTTACAAGTCAAAGGCACGCTTTTGTAAATAACTTATCTACTGGTTTAAACCCACCATCAGGAAAGGGACGCAGGCTGATAATAGTACACATTGGCAGTTCAGACGGTTTTGTTGAAGGTGGTTTATTAACTTTTGAATCAACTCGTACCGGTGACTACCATGAAGACATGAACGCTGATGTCTTTCAAGAATGGTTCGAACAAATGATAGATCTTCTTCCTAAGAACTGTGTAATAGTAATGGATAATGCAAGTTATCACTCCAGACTTATAGAAGGACTGCCCACAACCAAGTGGTTAAAAAAAGACTTGCAGAATTGGCTGAGTTCAAAAAATATTACGTACCATCCCGGATCTATAAGAAAGGAACTTTATTCGTTGTGTGCCCTTCATAAAGAAAAATTTTAAAAAATACGAAATTGATGAAATTGCCAAAAATCGTGGAATGACAGTACTTAGATCCCCACCATATCATTGTGAATTAAACCCGATTGAACTGGTATGGGCACAGATAAAGAGTGAAGTTTCAAGAAAAAATACCACTTTTAAAATTCATGATGTTAAACAGTTGTTTTTGGAGGCCGTAAATAATGTAAAACCTGAAAACTGGGAAAAGGCAGTAAATCACACTATTAAAGAAGAGGAAAAAATGTGGAAGCTGGACAATATTACTGATAAAATGATCGAGCCAGTTATTATAAATCTTGGTTCTGAAAGTTCATCTTCTGAATCTGATTTGGATTTGTAACAAGTAGCTGTAAGTTTTATATTAATATTTTTATTCATCTATTTAACATACCTTAGACGGTTTTAAAAACTCTTTTTCTCTTTTGTAATTTTTAAAAATTAAAAAAATGTGAATTTTTTAAAACCCTTTTTAATGTAGGCCAGTCAGTTCTAATATAGTGTGTGATAAAAGAGGTCACTTTTGTTTACATACAATAACACTTTATAACACTGAAATAATTCATTTATTTTTTACAATTACTCAAAGTAATTTTTCAATTAATCTTGAACACGCCCATGGAGTGGTCGTGGGTACAGTTAAAATTATGCTAATTACTCTCTCGTTTATAAAAATAAACTATAGTTGTTCAGATAAACCTTTTATATATGGAAGAGTTGTATAAGTGGTATTGATACTGTTGGATTTGTTGTTAGTTGTATTGTTATAAAATTTATTGAGTCTTGATTTGAAAATAGTTTCGATTAGATGTTCGGGATATGCATTCTTTAGAAGGGCATTTTTTGCTTTTTTTTATTGCAGTTGGTCTGTATTCTATATCTGTTAGTTTTATAGATTTATCAGCGAAACTTATAATTACCGACTTCTTATGGGAAAATGGATGATGGGAATTGTAGTTAAGATATCGTGAAGACCATGTTTCTTTTGTAAACCACATGGTTTTAAACTGTATTGTTAATGCGATGTAAGGTAATATCCAGAAAGTTTATTTTATTATTTTGTTCAATTTCTATAGTGAACTTTAATTTTGGATGGTAACTGTTGAAAATATCTAAGATTTCAGTTGTTTTATTTATTGGAATAGCACAGACACAGTCATCGATACAGCGGTAGAAAAATGGTATATTAAAATCTAAATGACTCATGACAGATTCTTCTAAGTCTTCCAGAACCAGTTGGGCAGTGACACTAGATATACTTGCACCCATTGCGGATAATGTACCAACAAATGGATGGATGCGAGTCAATTACTGTCGTAGATTCCTGGAAATTAAAGAATTTAAATGTTTGATTGTTGAAACCCTTACTTCGTGGAATGCACTCATTTCAGACAAAATAAAACGTTTCATTTTATCTAAAGAATTAAACTTTATTTTGCAAATAGGTAGGTACCTATTAAACTTTTATTGGTTATATATAACCAATAAAATAAAGATCTTACATTTCTTGCAAAATCATTAGTACCTGTTAAACTCCATCACTTTGACAATGGCAACCTTATTTAGGGATTAGTAAACCCTCACACCTATTGTATTCTATTCAGCTCCAACTTTATACCTGGTGGTCATACTCAATTTTAAAATTGTTTTCCTATATACTTCTGTAAACTTGTTGACAAATATCTGTTTTTCATTGAGTCACCCGTATCAATATTTTAGGGATTTGCATACATAATTTATTGTTTTATTACTATCTCATACATAAAAATACACTATAATCGAAACTATTTTCAAATCAAGACTCAATAAATTTTTATAACAATACAACTAACAACAAACCCAACAGTATCAAAACCACGTATACAACTCTTCCATATATAAAAGGTTGATCCGAACAACTAACAAATATTTTAGCCAAACATAATATTACAGTGGCCCACAAAGGCAACAACCTCTTAAATAATTACTTCACAAAAACTAAAAACGCAAACTCCAAAGCTTAAAAAAGCACATGTTGTTTACGAGATACCATGTACAAACTGTGAAGGTGTCTATATCGGTCAAACCAGTCAACTGCTTCAATCCAGAATTCGTTCTCACAACTACGACAAGAACAACGTCACTGCGTCACAAAACATGAAAGCGGGAAGAGGCATAAATTTGACTTTGAAAACATTAAAATTTTAAAAAAGAAAAAAAAAAGAGGGAGATATACGAATCAAAAGAAATAAAAAGAAACACCAACGCAATAAATGACAAAAAAGACACACAAAACCTAAATTAAAATATATTTAAATCTGATTTAAAAAAATAATAATTATAACATCATAAAAAGCTCTTAAAATCATAACATATCTCCACCTTACCTTTTTCAAAAACATCAACTATACGCCCATATAAAAATAATTATATACTAATGACAGTGAAACAATGAGATAATCAGATATCAACTTTTATATGTCAGTTCGTTAATGTCTGTGTCACGTTTTACGTTTTGGTAAGTTCATATATATATACATATTTTACAATATCTGTTTTGTCCTTATATATATTATATATATATATATATATATATATATATATATATACATTTTAGAATCTTGACAAAGGCAAGGGTTTCCTGCCGAAACGTTGATTGATTGCAATGGAAAAATAAAAATTAGTTACACATTTAAACATATCTTTATTGAACCTAAACCCAAAAAAAATTAATTTAATTATATTATATATATATATATATCTATTATATATATTATATATATATATATTATATATATATATTATATATCTATATAAGAAAAAAAGAAACTTTTATTGACTCCAACCCATCCAAAATAAGTTTACTATATATATATATATATATTATATATATATATATTATATATATATATATTATATATTACAAGATTCAACTTGTGAATACATTTTTGGAGACGGCTATCGCCGTATTCCCGTCCTCCTCCGCAATCCTCTCGGTCCAAGGCATGCTCCGCCTCCAAAACCTCTTGATTTCATCAGCTCCTTCATTACACGATCATTCGAGGTCTACTCTCTTTCTTTTTTCCTGTGTGCTTCATTCTGTGCAGTTTTTGGGGCCAACGTTCGTCAGGCATTCTCAATTAGGTATCCAAACAATTTTAAACCTCTTCTTTTTATTCTGGTAATGACCGTTTCTGTAGCATTCATGTTATTTTTTTCAGATTCGTTTCTCTTTCTTTCCAGCCCTGATGTTCTAGGACTTCTCCTCAAATAATCCATTTCAACTGCCAACAGTCTTCTCTTCAGGTCTGCAATAATTGTCCATACTCCAGAGCCATAACAAAGAACTGATTCAATCATGATTTTGCCCTATTCTTTTTTTATTCCTTTTAGAAATGTTGCGATCACACCATAAGGAGTTCAGACATCCTACATTGTTAGGTCCTGATTAATTCGGTGCTAATTTCGGTTTCTCCCAAGCCGTTCCTATCAATGACTGCACCTAAATATTTAAATTTTTACACTTGGTTTGATTTCCACAGCCTCGTCTATTAACACTTCAAACCTTGCATCTGAATTGGTAACTAAATATTCTGTTTTCTTCATACTGACTTGTTAACTCAATTTTACCATATCCTATGTATATATGCTTTATCATAAACGTCCAGAAATCCTAAGAATCGTGAACTAGGAGGAATTGGCCCATCGCACAAGTTCAGGAAGAACAGTATGTCAAATTCTCATGGGGGATTCCCTATTCCCTGGCAGAGTGGTTTTTTCCAATTTTGGAGAGGGCTGCCTCAATATAATATATTGAGGCCAGATTATCAGTATTATAATTAAACAAGTAAGGGTGACATACTGCATCCGTAGTCTTAGTCCCTTTAGTTACTTTTATTAGCTTGGACTAGTCTATTTATGATTTTTAGGTAAGTGAGTGTCTTATACCTGTATTACTTCTATGAATGCTATTCCTAATATACGTATTGACTACATAGCCGAGTTGTTGGTAATTCCTCTTGCCAACCAATGTTAAGTCTTGGAGGAACTGTATCATACGCCCTTTTCAAAGGTGCGATTGAAGGTGTAGATGTACTTCGGTTGCCAACATCGATTGGGTGTGGCTTGTGTTGGGGGAGGGGGGGGGTGGGGGGTGGGTGGATGTTGTGGTGGATTTATGTGGGTTGGGGGGGGGGGGTGGGTGAAGGGGGGAGGGGGTGGGAATGTGGGGAGGGGGTGGGTGGGGGTGGGGGTGTGGTGTTTTGGGGGGTTGGGGGGGGGGGTGGGGTGTGTGATTGGGGGGTGGGTGTGGGTTTGTTGGGGTGGGTTGGGGTGGGGGGGGTGGTGTCGGGGAGTGGGTTGGGGGGGCGAGGGGGGAGGGGGAGGGGGGGGGTGGGTTGGTGTTTTGGGTTGGGGGGTGTGGGGTGGATGTAGGTGGGGGCGAGGGGTGAGGGCGGGGTGGTGTTGGGTGGGTCGGCGTGGGGTGGTGTGTTGGTTGGGTGGGGTAAGGGTTGGGGGGGTTGGGGGGGGGGAGGTGTGGGGGTGTGGGTGTGGGTGTTGATGGTTGGTGGTGGGGGTGGGGGTGTGGTGGGTGGGGTGTTGGGTGGTGTTGGGTCTTGTTGGGTGGGTATTGAGGGTGTGGGGTTTGGTGGGTGGGGGTGTTGGGTGGTGTGGTGGGGGTGGTGGGGTGGTGTGGTGGTGGGTGGGGGTGGTGGGGGTGTGGTGTTGGGGGGTGGGGTGGTGGGTGGGTGGGTGGGGGTTGGGTGGGTGGTTGTGTGTGGGGTGGGTGGGGTGTGTGGTGTGGGGTGGTTGGGGGGGGGTTGGGGGGGGGGGGGTGGGGTGGGTGTGGTTGGGGGTGGGGGGTGGTTGGGTGGGGTGGGGTGGTTGGTGGGTGGGTGGGTGGTGTGGGGTGGTGGGTGGGTGTGGGTGGGGTGTGGTGTGGGGTGATGGGGTGGGTGGGTGGGGGGGGGGGGGTGTGGGGGGTGGGGGGGGTGGGGTGTGGGGGGGGGTGTGGGGGTGGGGGGGGGTTGGGGTGGGGGTGGTGGGTGGGTGGGTGGGGTGGTGGGGGGTTGGTGGTTGGGTGTGGTTGGGGGGGTGGTGGGGGGGGTTGGGTGGGTGGGGTGGGTTGGGCGGGGGTGGGGCAGGTGTGGGGTGTGGGTTGTCGGGGGTTGGTGTTCAGGGGTTGTGGGGGGGTGTGTTGGGGTGGTGGGGGGTGAGTGTGGGTGTGGGGTTGTGGAGTGAGGGTGTGTGTTTGTGGTGGGGGGGTGGTGTGGGTTGGTGGGGGTGGGGTCTTTTGTCGGGGTTATATTGAGGAGTGTGGGGTGTGTGGTGGGTTGTTTGGGGTGTTGTGGTTGGGGGGGGGTGGCGGTGTTGGGGGGGTTTGGGGGGAGTGGTGTTTAGTGAGTTGTGAGTTGCTGTGGGAGGGGTGTAGGTGTTGTGTGTGGGGGTGAGTGTGGGGTGACCAAATTAGTAGAGGGTTGTTGGTGTGAGGTGTGGTGGTTGTGGGTTGATTGTTGGTTTGAGACTCAGTGAATGGGGGGTTTGGTTGGTTGGTGGTGTTTTGGTGTGTAGTGGTTGGTTTTTGGGTGTGTATTCTTGTGGGGATTGTTTGTTGGGTTGTGTTGTTTGTGGTGGCGGGGGGGGAGGTATGTTGGGTGTTATGGTTTGGTTGTTTGGGTGTGTGTTAGTGATTTAGGAGTGTGGATGGTTGTGGGTGGGTTGTTGTTTGTTGTGTGTTTGTGGGTGTTGTGGGTTTTGTTTGGGGTGGGGGTTGTGGGTGGTTGTGTTGTTGTGGGGGGGTGGTGGGTGGGTGTATGGTGGGTTTTGGGGTGTTGGGGTGTGTGTGTGAATTGTGTGTGTGTTGTGGTGGGTAGGATGGGTGTGTGTGGTGAGTGGTGGTGGATTTTGTTTAAGTTATTAGATATAATAAATTTATATGATATTTTTAAATTTGGTATGTATTTTATTTAAGAATGTTTTAAATTTTTTTATATAATTTTATTTTTTTAATGTTTTCTATTTAATATTAGTATTTATGTTATTAGTAATTTTAAAATATTATTTAATTTATATATATAATTTATTTTTTTATCATATTTTTTTAATTAATATAAACAAGTTATCAGTGCAACATCTACGGGGCGTAAATCCACTTTGGTCTTCGCTTATTAGATGTCCTACATCATCGTGTATTTTTCCATTTATTATCTTTCCAAACAATCTCTCGAAAGAAGGTATGGCACTTAATCCTCTGTAGCTGTTAGGATCTTTTCGATTACATTTTTTAAAGATGGACACTTGGTGAGCGATTTTCCATTCAGATGGTACTTTAATTTGTTGGCAGCATTGATTCATTAGAAAAGTTATTCGTTCTATTAAGAGTGGGCCTCCTGTTTTAAGTACCTCTATAGCTATATTGCCCGGTTCTGTAGATCACCTGCTTTTCATGTTAATTAACGCAGTACGGACCTCGTTGTTAGTAGTAATAATGTTACTATTTGTTTATCTCTCCATACTGTATTTCGCTCCTATATATTTTAATCTGGACAAAATTTTTATAGTGATTTTCCCACTTTCTATAAACATTAAGTTGCTTGAGGAGTTATGGGTGTTTTTCTTTAGATTAGTGATAGTTCTTCCGTATGCCTGAGAACCACCAATTAAATTTTCAACTTCTAGACATTTTTGTTCCCAGAAATTGTTTTTTGATTTTTTTTTATTTGATTACGTGCTTCTCCGTGTTTCCTTTGATATGTTGCTCTATTGGTAGATGTTTTATTTGTTAGCCATTTCTTATATATTTTGTTTTTTTATATTTTCTGGTGGTTATCCATGGTGGTTAGTAGTGTTTATTGTTGTTGTTCTCTGTTCTTAATACTTCATAAGCAATTTTTTTATTATCGTTTTGAGGTTGTTTCTTGTTCTACATCCATATTCCGTTCCTTTCATTTAGTTTCTTTTCTAAACTAGATTGAAAAAGGTGTTTAAGACTTGGTTGAAATAAAATGTGCAATTTATATCTCTCTGTGTAATAGTAGTAGTAGTACTGTGTAGTATTGTTTCCCTCACTTTCAGTGTTCTGTTTGTAGTATTGTTTAAAGGGGCACAAAAAAAGATTAGCTAAAATCAAGTAGTGATCTGTCCCACACTTAAATTCTCTTTTTACTCTGCAGTCTTGGCAGTTAAATTTTAGTTTCTGTCTTATTATTATAGTCTATGATCGACTTCTGTTGGAGTGAAGGTCGTTCCCAAGTGTATTTATGAATATCTTTATGTTGGAAGTGGGTGTTCATTAGTTTTAAACCAAACCGTTGACAAAGCTTAATTAAGCTGTCCCCTGAGCCATTTTTAACTATTTCTCCGTGCGGTATCACCACTTCATCGTCTATTTCAGAACGTACTCTGGCATTTAGGTCTTCTAACAATATTATTTCTTGATAACTTTTTATTTTATCACTAATGTTTGATAACATTTAATAAAAGGAGGACTTGTTGATTTGAATCGTCTGTTGGAGCATAGACTCCAACAACTATTGTTTCGATGCCGTGACAGTCATTGTCAGAATTCTTTTAGAGATGTACGCATAGTCTCATATATATTTTTTTAACGATTTTTTTTATAAGAGTTGAGACCCCTGATTTAGCGTGTACGTGTTTCTTTACTCATGACCATATATGAATAGAGTCTTTAATCTTTTCATTTCCTTGGCCTTTCTTTTTGGTTTCAAAAAGCATTATGATGTCCATTTTTTGCTTCGTCATTTCAGTTAAAGTTTCAGTTGTTGAGTCTTTGAATCACGCCTTGAGTGTTTCAGGTACCAATTTTTCTTTGCCAGATGTCGTCGTCGTAAGTCACCATCCATATTCGAGGCTCGGCCTTAGAATTTTTAGTTAAAAGAGTTTTTTCTAGATGATGAGGGACTGGCCCATCGTTCCGAAAAAATAAATAGATATCAATATCAAAAATACAAATTTTTTCATGAACATTTTTTCACAACATATAATATGCCGATTGTGTCCTTTCAAAATCAATATCTAATTTCTTTACCTTTACCTTACATTGACCACGTTTAGTCATAAATGTCATGTCATTTAGCGTAATGACTACATTGTCAATAAGCAATATAAATATAATTACGGCAATTTACGTCCCACCCCATTAACCTTACAAGTTACCTTTTAAAAAATACTCTCTCCGTTATGATCCTGTAAAATGTATTATTAGTTTATCACGCCTGTTAGGGCTATTTCCTATTTCTGTCCTTTAGGTTCAATTCATTTGAAATTGAATTACCCATTTTATAGTCACGGTTTCACACTCTGCATGATGAAAGATATATTCCACCAATTACATTTCAGTACATGCACTTGTGGCCATAGTTCTAATCGTGAAAGTGAGGTGTCCGTATTGGAACATCGACCCTCTCACAGTAATCATTGAATATGTAATCAATATACTTAACCCTTATATACACGAAGAAAACATATTTAAATTAAACACAAATGTTTATTTCAAAATTTGTATTGCTATAAACGTTACATCTGGATTAATTTATATTTAAATATTTATTTTATTTTAATATATTTATTAATTTATTAATTCCTTAACCTTTAGATTCTTTTTTACTATTTTTTCTTCAAAAAATAGTTGGCGGTTTCTCTCTTTCTGTCCGGTAGACTAAATATTCTGTTCTTTGTTGACAGAAGAGCTAATTCCATTATATGTATAAGTTCTATGGCTTCTGTGCTATACTTCATTGTAGTCACTCCCCACTAATTTCAATCAATCAGCTTTCAAACGTGGTGGGATATATTTTTTTGTCTGTAGGTAATATTTATAAAAGTAGGAAATATGGAATAAGGTTCATTTTTACGATCTGCAGAAATCTCTTGGGTTTCTGGAATATTTTATGGATTATTTTGGAATAATTTATGAAATAATTTATGGGATAATTTATTGAATTAAATCATGAATTAACCACATATCCTACCAACTAAGACTGCAGCTGTCTTTTAGACCATCCAAACACCATCAGGAGCCATCAAAAACTTACCCTGTCAACCACATCATAAGCCATAAGTATTAGTTTTAATTTTTTTTTATTTTGAAGTTTTAGGCAGGGGTTGTTTGTGCAAAACTAAATATTATTTTGTTTTATGTGGAATAAATGTGATTAGGTAATTCATTGTTTTATTTATGGAATATTTTGGAATAATTTATGAAATAATTCATGGGATAATTTATTGAATTAAATGATAAATTAACCACATATCCAACCAACTAAGACTGCAGCTGTCTTTAAGACCATCCAACCACCATCAGGAGCCATCAAAAACTTACCCTGTCAACCACATCATAAGCCATAAGTATTAGTTTTAATTTTTTTTTATTTTGAAGTTTTAGGTAGGGGTTGTTTGTGCAAACTAAATATTATTTTGTTTTATGTTGAATAAATGTGATTAGGTAATTCATTGTTTTATTTGTTACCAACTGAATTTTCATTGTTTAATTTATTTTTTAAGACAAGATGGATTTACCCTTGAGAGACTGAGCTAGGCGAAGCATAGACGATAAGCGCCCATAGTTGATTGAGTTATTACTTTATATTATTTCAATTCTCTTTGTTATTCTTATTGTTACAAGTTGTAAAAGAGTAAATAAACTTAATTAATTAAACTAATAAAAATACTTAAACACCTACTGGCAAGTTATGTCATACCACTAATTATATTTTTCACTCATCCAATGAATTTTGCTGAAGCGAATGGCAGCATTAATCTAGATGTAGTTAAATCGGAAATAACTGATATGAAAATGAGGTCTTGCTAACATTCTATCAATATTTTTTTCTTAGAAATCTTGAGCATCTAAGACAAACAGACCGACAGTTTTTTGTGTCCAAACAGGTAAATATATCACCACCGAATGAAAAATTATTTGTAACCCAGTTCGACGATTAAATCCCAGAATACATTACTGACCTAGTAAGTGATGGGAAAGCACAATGCAGTAAAATGCGTTGTTAAAAAGTGAAAGCCTTCTTCTTATAGTGTTCTTTCTCTCTTTCTACGAACATTTGCAATCATAATGGCTATTTTTATTTTGAATCTCCTGCTCCAATCCCATAGATTCTTTTACCAAGAACTTTGCATTCGGCCAACAGGTCTTTTTCCTTGAATGATGAGATTTCTGTGTGATAATTCTCAAAATTTCATATTATGGTGCCCTGATCACTTGGCCTAGGTATTCCAGTTTTTTTGTTTGTAAAGTGGTGATTAGTTCCATTTTTTTACCAACCCCTTTCCAGTACCTCTTGATTTGAAATTTTGTCATTTTAGAATATATTTAACAGTCTGCGGTATAAGCAGAATTCAAAAGCCTCGATTCTATTCAATGTCCAAATCTTAGCTACCTAATAATCATATTAAAAATATAAAAAACATCAAATGGTAAGTACTCTGATTTCCAAATTAAGATTTCTGAACGTAAGGAGTGGTTTCATTCGTATAAATGCTGATCCGGCAATCTCTATTCGCCTGTTAATTTCTTCAGTATAATCACTGATCAAAGATTTTATTGATCAAAGTTTTTCATAGTTAACAAAGCACACACCTAGGCCAATATTTACATTAAGATATTGCTAAATCAGCATTTTGATGGTAAATAGACTTTCTCGCGCAATATAAGGGAAAGCCCTACTGGCAAGAGACAACAGATAAATGCCTTTTACAATTTTGTTATAGCGGAAAGTAACATATTCTTTAATAATTATGATGATAAGCTTCACAGGGGTGCATAGCATCGGAAAAGTAACACAACAAAAATAAAACAAACAAGATTGCAAAAATCGTAGGATATAACACTCAAACGGCCCTCATGAAAAATACAAAACAAATTCTATATCGCTAAACCAAGTAAATGATTTATAAAAATAAAAGTACACTACTATGCAGTTTTGTTTGTTATAGAAAGCTTTATTAATTTAACTTTTGGAATATAAAATCCTGTTTTTATCCTAATCCTAAAAGTTTTTATTGTGAAATTTATTTATTTTGAGGGGCATCATTTTACCCATACAAAACAATATTGTAATGCGCTTTATTGTTTGAACGTGGTCTTTTGTTCGGATTACAATTTGTAATTATGTGAGGCTTAGTTACAACTGTCGTTCTATCTTTGATGTGCTTTGTCCTATTATATATTTATTTTATTCCAATTTTTATCACAAATAGATACAGTTTTTACAACAAAGATTCTATGAAAGAGTCCAGTTACACGACGAGTAGAGTCTGTTATAAAACATGAAAATTTTTTCAATTTTATTAAAATCTCTAACAAGAATATATTAACACTGCCTGGGATGATTGCGGGGTGTATTGAGTAGTACTTGTACTGAATAGTAGTACTAATGTATTGAATAGTAGTTATCAGTGCTATAGTCATTTCTGCTGGTCCCAAGCCCGGATAAAATGTGGAGGGTGATTGGCAAGGTTAGTATTATACCAATTGTAAAAACAAATATTGCTCATAAAAACAATGTACTGCCTCGGAACCGGATTAATTTTAAAAAACAACTACGGTAAGAAATACGAAAAAGCGAAAAACATCTAAAACCCAGATAAGAATTACTACTTGGATTATAAGATCGCTCATCTCAAGAAGAAAATAAACAAACAATCAAAATTGGGTGAATCCATACTAATCTATAGTAAAGTAGCAAAATAAAACAGGAATAAAAGAAGTTGTAGCCTTACTGATACACCAAAGGTATCAAAATCACATCAAAAGTGTCAATATATAACAGAAACAATAGTAACAGCATAGATAAGAATGAAGAAGGAAGACCTGAACATCATTGAAGTATACGATCTAGAAAATAACAAGCGTTAAACAACAGGGGAAGTATTTTATAACCAATTACAACAAGTAGTAGATCAAGTCAGAGGAAAGAGGAATTAAGCAAAAACATTACAAGAATATATAAAACGAAAATGGAGAACTGATGATAAACTGCTGCAGGAATAACGAACTAAGAATAAACAACACATTTTTTGACCACAAAGACCGGCACAAATATATTTAATAACATTCATGTATAAAGGTCTATGATAGATTATGTTATAACCACCACAGATACACATACATCGAAAATAATCGATGAAAGATGCCTCAACTCAGCAGATTTAGGTAGCGACCATAGCCTAGTATTATGTAAAGTAGGATTTATCCTGAAATCCTGAAATACTTCTCAATCAAGAGAGCGGCGCCAACACTAACAAAAATCAAAGTCGAAACACCAAATACAAAATCCACGGAATACTTACACAGAAAAATATTATCAGAGAAGATATCTGGGAATAAAATATTGGACAACAATAACATCGAGAAAAGCTGGGAATTAAAAAAATAACCCTAATTAGCTCAGCAGAGACCGACAGAATCACTTAGATAAAGGAAAGTAAAGAACAATAACATTAAAAAAGAAAACACCATTATTTAGAGAGGAAGTGAAGATAAAATGTAAAGAAAATAAGAAAGCTTTTCACAATATAGAACACAACAAACACAACAGACATACAACCGCTATAAACGAATCATAAATGAAACGAATACTTGAGTTAGACAAATAAACAGGGAATACTGGCAGAGCTTCTTAAAACAGACGGAACACGATTTGTACGGAACACAAAAAGAAATATAAAGAATCATGAGAGGACAAAAAAAATAGATAAAAACTGAACAACTAATAAAACAAAAAAACACATTCAGAAGGAAACATGGGTAGTCTACTTTCGATCTCTATTTGTTAAAGCTGACTATAATGAACCACCAACACCAAAGGTGACGACAAATAAAGAAATAAATTATTGAGGAGTAAAGAGGTAAAGGAAAACATTAAAAAAACTCAAAAATTAAAATTATTAGGAGAAGAACAGAAGACCAAACGAATTTCTAAAGTACGGAGCACCAGATCTAACCAAACAGTCTATTAAAACTAATCCCAAAAAGTAATAGAAACAAAACAAGAATTCTTTAAGAATGGAGATCAAGTATCCTTATACCTCTCTTTAAAAAGGGAGACAAATCGGATCTGGAAAATTACAGAGAAATTTTTTTATTAAACACAACACTAAAATTAACAACCAAATTAATATTAAATAAACTGAATGAAACTATAACACTAGCAGAACAACAACAATGTTTTAGCTCGAGAAGGATCATGCACCGACGTTATGTTTATAATGAGGCAAGTGCAAGAGAAATTATTAGACTACAACAAGCCGACATATCTATGTTTCGTGGACATTTAGATGGCACTTGACTGGGTTAAACTAAAAGACGTTCCACTTACTGTAAGAGATATCTCTAGCAATAATCGAAAACGACCTGATTCCAAAATTTAAAGTTGCAATAGGCATAAGAAAGGTAAATTCCTATGTCCTTTATTGTTTAAACTAATGTGGATGAAATAATAAAAAAGTAAGATATAAAAAAGCTTACCAAAGGGGAGAAAAATAAATTAAAATAATTTGCTATGTAGAAGACGCAATACTACTCTCTTAAAGTGAAGATGATTTACACCGTATGCTGCACTAATTTACCGTTTATAAAATTTTAATATGTTAACTTTCTCAAAAAAGACAAAATGCATGGTTACAACAGCAAATTTGCTAAGGTGTAAATTGGAGATTGAAGGTCATATATAATAGAAGCAGTGATAAAGTTTAAATATCTAGGCATTATCTGGCTACCGAAAGCTCAAAACTGAAGTGAAAGATCAAGTGAATAGAGCAAAGAGAGCCGTAGACTGCCTGAATAAAACAATACGAAAAAATCAAAATATCGGAAAAGAAACAAAAGGCATCACACAAAGAAACAGTCATCAGTCCAATGACATACGCGGCAAAAACAAGATCTCACACAAAGAGGACAAAAACGATATTATAAACAGCAGTGATAACAATATTTAAAAAAATATATGGTAAGACAATATGGGACAGAGCTTAAAGTACAGATATATGACATATATGCAAGGTGGAGAACATCAAAAACAGTATAAAAAATAGAATACTAGAATGGAACGATCATATAAGCTAAATGACAACAAAAAGAGTAGTAAAGACAGCAAGAGATGGTTTTCCAATAGAAAGACGATCAGTAGGAACACCACGAAAAACACGATGGAACGACAATTAATGGAGGTACATTGAAAAACAGACACAGTCATGGCTATATAAAAAGAAGAAGAAAAAACAAAAAAAGGACAAGGATATTAACTTGACAGCGGATTATGTACTTTTGAATGCACAAAAAATTGTTAATAATAAATAAATAAACTTTTTATATTTGTGTGATGTAAAGAATCGTAAATATCTTAAAATAAAATCGTTTCTTTTTTTGCAGCTGTTCATAAAAAACTAAACTTTTGGTATTTGTGGTATTCGGTATATGATTTATTAAATAAAAAATTCCACTTTACACCAATCGTACCAAAATAACTATTTTTTTTTTACTTGTAGAATGATTTTTTAGTTTAAAAACGAGTGTGAGTAACTATACAGGCGATCTTAACAACAATATCAACTTATATTTTTATTATGACAGCGCTTGTCACATAAGATTCGAAACGAGATTAGTGAAGCTACTAAAATGGTGGCTTTTAGTCGCTTAAGTCAAGCCAAAGAGATAAGTTGTAATAAAATTATTTTTTTGTTTATATCTATGAATGAAAATTACGTTTGTTAAGACTATAGCTTCTAAAAATCGCCAAAACACCAGAAATAGATGGTATTAAATTTGAAATACTCAAAGAACTACACATCACAAATACTAATTGGTCCCATTACCCATTTAATAAAACAATGAATTTTTCACCGGCAAATGGCCTGAACAGTTTAAGCAAAGAATATATGCCCCAAAGAAAATCTTTGACCAATGTGTTTGACGTGCTTCACTTATGGAGCAGAAATATTAACACTCCCAAAACGGTTAGTACATAAGATTTGCCTGACTTAGAGGTGTAAGAAGCATTAGATGTTTGGTGTCTGTCTGAGAGATCGAATCCCAAACTAAGAAAGACTTTGTAAAACAAAAACAAGAGACGCCATTCAAAAAAAGCACGTCGCTAAAATGGAGTTAGGTAGGAGACATCGCCAGATTATCAGGACAACCCATAAAAAAACGTCTTGTTATACGGAGAACAAGACAAGAAGCACTACGGAGCAAAGGACTGTTCACCAACAACTGACGACCTTAAAGCGTGTTAACAGTAATGGAATACAAGTCAGAGGCAGATGGATAGGGCTGACGAAGACCTATATCAGCAGGAGATACAAGCAGATTTAAATTTATAGCAAAAAATTTTATATTTTGATTTTGTCACTGAAGGTAACAAAAATCCTCTAGGTCCAGAAGTATATACATCAAGACGATTAAACAAAATGTCAAAGGGGTAGCTTATTTAAATGTAGTAGATATACAAACTGCTGAAACGATTTTTTAACATGTTCTCCACAGTCGGTTATCCCACCTTTGAAGCAGTATTAACAACTGTTCCGTCACATCAAAATATTTAATTTCTTGATATTCAATTGAACTTTCTATTAAGAATTAAATAAAGCTTAAATTCAAATTTTCTGGTGTACCAGACAGCGGAGACACAGGTACGAAATATTTGTACCGTGGTTTTTGCATAAATGTTACGTGTTCTTTCACGACAAGTTCTTACAGCTCTAAATATATAAAACGATATTTTTTATAGCTCTTCTCTTCTACCTTAATTTTTGTCGAAAATCTTACAAGAATCCGCTGATGTGATTATTTTCATATGGGTTACAACAGTTGATGCAAGAGCAGCTGCATATCTATCAGAACTGTTGTGTATATCACATGTTTTTGCAAAATTTTTTACCTGAATACTCATCTGATTTTTCTTAACATCCTTAGAGATAAAAGGTACAGAAATCTTTTCTTGAATCGTAACATCATTATTATCAACATCATAAACAAAATTATTTGATTCTGAAAATGACACTGTCAATAACAACGGTACCTTTCTTTTTTTGTCGTTGTTCCCTTTGAATAAATTATTTTCTTATTATTCGAGCTATAATCAACATTTTCTCGGACCTCTTTGGTCTAATAGGTTCGCGTTCATCCATAGGCACTTTTTAAGATTTGCTAAAAAGACAAATTATAAGAGTATCGCACTTGCATGCTCCAAGATCGAGAAGTGCAGTTTTACTTTTCTCCTAAAGTATTGAATTTTTTTTGTGTAAAATTTACTGTTTTGTCTATAAGTTTTATAATATATATTTCTTATAATGGGCTTTTAAAAGCTGAATAATTGTTGTATTTAAGCTTGGGAAATGAAGCCTTTTTCCATCTTTCCTTCAACTTAATTGCAACCTCTTCGGCGATACCAGAAAATAATGGCTCTTTCTTCTAACATCAACGAAAATTACATGCATGCATTAACGGTACGAATACTGTGGCATAAATTCTAGAGGCTTACTAAATAGATATTGATAATCGGGCAATATCGAGCCTTTGTTTTAAGGAGTTTTAACCAATAAACTCAAATGATTTTATCCAAGCTTTAATGATATATTGTACCATTGGCCTTTAGACAAATGATATCAAAATAATAGGTCTAGACGATACGCGTGTTTGGCGATTTTGTTTTTATTGATCTGAATTTTTGGATAAAAGTTATTAGAAGAAAAAGAACTTTTGGGGAAAAAAGAGGTTAGGGAGACATTAACTCAACAACTAAAATTGTAAATATCGTTAAAATTTATATTTGACTACATTTTTATAATTAATTTACGTGATATTAAATCGAGTTATACATATTTTTAATTCAAATAAAATAAATAAATAAATTTCGATAAAAATCAGACATTTTAATAAAATTCAAGGTCATTGGGGAGGCATAAAATTCGTTTTAGAAAAAAAATAAAAATGTTAATATGCTAAAAATAATTATATATTAGCAATTTTTTACGCTATTAGATATATAACATTATATAATATCTATAACTATTAATTTTTCGATACACGAAAGCCCATATATCCAAAGATTTATTTTCAAAGACAAAATGAATAGAAAAATGAAGAGGAAATTTTCAAATATTAATATATTATTTACAAGGACGGAATCCTGTTGTTTTTGAATATGAAATTGTAATTTTGCAGATGTCATATTCGCTCCGTGCGCGACACCTACGCCTTCATCACACAATTTTGGAGTCCCAATTTTCAGGTTAAACATGTGACATATGTTTGACATTATTAAATACAAGCGAAATTGACGATTAATTAATAAATTACTTTTTTAATATATTTTTTCTAGTTTATGTTCAAAATAAATGTAGTATTAAAAACTTAGTTTCTCAAATTCATCATAATATATCTTTTCAACTCCAAACGGAAAAGAAAGGGAAAAATCTAGTACTGGCAAATTCAAAGTTTTTCTACGCAAAAGAGCATATAATTAAAAACAATAATGGTAAAAGTTATGATATAAAAGCTAAAGTCATCTGCAGTTAGCTTGAAGCCTTATCAAATTATCATTCAAGGTAAATTATTTAAATTTTTCCTATTTCAATTGCATAAAAATGATAATTATGTGATATTACTTTTTCATATTAATAGCACGAATTATCTTTTTCTTTTCTCTAATTTATATGTAATCTTTGGGAACCTATAAAAACTACACTCACTGTTTTTGCTATTATTAGAACAATTAAATACGCAAATGTATTTGCATACACTTTTGATAAAATTTATTGCGTAAAATATTTTGTCCAATATTTCAATTTTGTCATATTTAGCCGCTACGCACGCTGGTATCGTTTCAATGTACCCTACCATGGTCACGCACGGAGCGAATGACTTTTAATTATTAGCTTTTCTAAGTAGTTAGCGTGTACCAGGTTTTTATATTGGGATGATCATTTTCTTGCTTTCATAGTGCAAAAATTGTTTGTTTGTACTAGATTGTATTATATAAATGCAATAAAAAGTCTAGAGCCCTGTTAAGCATTTGCTGTAAAAATACTAGTGATATTATCATTAGGTTCTGGGAACGTGAAACTTTTTCAGGTTTCGCAATAATTTCTTGCGTGAGGCATGGTATCTTTTGTGCATCTAAAGAATATTTCTTTGTGTTGCGTATTAGTCAGTATGGTATTTTTTATTCTTTTCCTTTTTCCTTTGATACTTTGTTATAGCAATTTTTTATTTTTATTAGAATTTTCTTAAAATTTTCACCACTTTTGACTTGGTAAGTAGAATCTTCAAACAGGTATTTATTTTTTTCAATCTGTAGCCTTACGCTTTCATAGATACAGATTATTATTTCAAATACTTCCAAGTGGAGCAATGTAAAGTATTGTTTTCATTTCCCATTTATTTTATTAAATATTAAACTACGACCAATTTGGATACTGAGCTTGTCTAGAGACTTTTGAAACGCTTAATCTACAACGAATTAGTAGAAACATATTTGAATTGATACCTATTGAGCAAGCAGAAATAAAACCTTACCGCAGCTGCATAGATCAGATCCTATCCTTAATAACACTAATTATTGACCTATCAGCTAAATACGATACTGTTTGGAGACAGGGACTAATTTGCAAACTAATACCATTCTGTGTCAAAAAAGTAACTAAATTCATCGATAGCATGCTCACCGACAGATCTTTTGAAGTCACAATGAGTAATTTTAAAACTGTCCAATAAGTCAGCAAATGGACTGTCACAAGTGTCTGTTTTGGTACCCTTACTCTTTAAATTATACATTGCAGAATACTAGGACAACTTCGCAGAAATTTGGCTACGCTGCGATGGACCATTGCAGCAAGACGTAATAACATGGGTATTACAGAAACGATATAAACAAATGATCTTGTCGTCATGGGAGAATACTTTCGCAAATCGAGGCTACGACCAAATGAAACGAAATTTAAAGTGTGCTATTTCTATTTGAATAATTCGCAAACCAATAAAAAACTTTCCGTTCACTTTAAAAACAGACTTGTAAGTACTGCAGATGCTGTGGTTTTCCTTAAGAGGACAGTAATATAGATTTTAAACATTACTCATCTTCCTGTTGTGAAAACGCATTGTACGATTTTTACTTATCCTAATATACAAATATCTTTACTATATTAACATTAATGAGTCATTATTCCTTAATAATATTACTTCTGAGAAACCTCTATAATTTTAGACTTTCTAGTCAACATTTTTGTCAATATTGAACTACTTATTCGATTAAACTTTTATAAAAGTTAATATTATCGTTAGGTTGATTATTGTTTTCGAGCTTTGCTCATTTTTTTAAGACACAATTTAAATACTAAAAACGAGCAATAAAATTGCCACAAAAATTCTGAAAGTAAATTACATTGTCTTCCCTATTTACACAGACTGCACTTTCCGTTCACTTTAAAACAGATGCTCATCTACTTAATCATTAACATATCTTGAAGTGACTATGAGAAGTGACTATATAAGAACGGCTGCAAAACTGAAAACGCAAATTATATAGTCCAAAAGCGCATCCGCTCTTGGACTTGTATACTCGGCGACGAAATATGCTTCCCGGGTATGGCTTAATAGCAAACATACGAGGATTAATGATATCAATTTAACAGTTATTGCTAATGATCTCAAATACAATTAGACCCATGCCGAACTATTGGTTTCCTATTCTGAGTCACCTCCACCGCCAAAACTGCGAAGAAGTCGCAATGGAAGAGCGACTCACCACAGAACACAGCAAATGGCCTGTAATTCATGGACAACGCTAAACATAACAATAATAAGCAGCGGTAGATGTAAAGTCTATTATATATATATATATATATATATATTATATATTTATATATATATTAGTTTATATATATATATTATATATCCTAAGTGGTGATGTGGTGTGCAACGACACACGCCGTCCGATTATATTGTTAAAGAAAGGATCCCGCCGGCGGAATACCTGTAGTTTTGAATGAAATTTCTGAATGTTATCGAAACGATTCTACTATTATATTAATTAATACATTAGATGATCGTTTGTTGCTATCTTGTAACGTCGTTTATTTATGATTTGTGTTGGACTCCAAATTATAAGTAAGCCAATAAGCGCATACATTGTCTGACACGGGACAACATTGTAAAAGTCAGAATAAAATTGTTTCCTTTAAGTTGACAACACGTTTTACATTCTAATCAAAAGTTTTAATGAATTTATTCAAGTATATTCAACAAGAAGTCATGGAAAGAGTTCAAAACCAGCCGCAAATCTACTAGTCCAAAGTTTATGGTTTCTTCTAATACCTTCATGATTTTATAATTATTACGATTTGTTTAAATTGTATGTCATACGATAAATAAAAAATAAAATCCCAATACGTTTTAATATTACAGTGAATACCATATATTATCGGCTTTTGCCAGTGAAAATAAGTTCTGGGTTCATCATAATATCTGAGTTCATTGCAAAAAACTGAATTTCTACAGGTTATGGATGTCAGAGACGCGATATCTGACTATTAAGATATCATTTCCATGCGGTGATCTTAGTGTGGTCAAAGGATTACTGTCAAAAATTCACAATTCGATAATAAGACCGAAATACTACTTAATCATTCGGGTCTTCCCTAGTGCTATGTGAAATAAAAGGACGCTTTTGTCTGTATCAGTAAAAAGGGTACTAACTAGGCACGTCTATACATACTGTTTTTTTTCTCCAGAAACAGACCCGTGCTCACATATGTTAGTGGTTTGTCGTACTTAGTTTGGTAAGTATATAATTTGTATTAACTAAGCCCATCATATTCTGCTAATTATGCCAGACAACTAGTTTTGTCTTAGAATAATTGGTAGTGATGAATTATTTGTCTCATTATTTCTTTTATGCAGCTTAGTAAAAAAAGCATATTACTCAAAAGCTGTAGTCGCTAATTTATTCTTCGAGGTCTACCATGATATTTTTGTGAAACGTGTTAAGCTCATATGTTCCTAGGCTGCTACGCCTGTAAATAAAATCTCATTAAAAAAAAAGGATATTTTATAGGCATTGGTATGTAGTTTCTTTTTCTTAAAATTACCTCTCTTTACTACCCTTATAAATAAACCTAAAGTAAAACCTAGGTGGTTGTTAAGATATCTTAACTTGGCGTATTCGCAGGACGACACTACAACTCTTCTAGCCTCTACTCCAGGAAGAAGTATTATAATATTAAAAAAAACTCGAGGTAGAAAATGACTAAATTTGGATCTTGAGTTAACTATAACAAAACCAAAAATCATGTGTATTGATCGCCCACGCAAACAGTTTTCCTGAAACCCAAAACTATTGGCGGGATGCGAGGTAGTCTCATCTATGATATATCTTGGAGCTTGTTAACAACACAGGCAGTTGTGAATCCGAAATTAGAAGGACGCATTCAACTAGCAAGAGCAGCAATGAGTGAACTAAACGGGGTCTGGCTGTGATCGTCACATTACTATGACAAACAAAAAGAGACTCGTTTCAACTCTGGTCTTTTCCATATTTTACTATGCATGCGAGACATGGGACAGTCAAAGAATCAGATCGACGACGTATAGACGCCTTTGAAATGTGGACATGGAGAGCGCCTGCTTTCGAATTCCATGGACGGCTCGCCGTACAAATATCTCGGTTTCTGGATGAAATTAACCGGATCAGCGTCTCTCCAGTACCGTTTACTCTAGAATTTTAAAGTTCGTTTGGCTATGGCCTATCCATCGAAGTGATCACAAAATGGAGCGGTTGGTGGTCCAAGGAAGGCCTCAGACTCAACGCCAACGCGGATAGATCTCCACAAGCGATGGGCGGACATTACTAAAAAGCTTCTCAATAAACGTATACTGAGGCAATACATATAAACTGATGACCGCGACCAGTGGAGAAATATTATCAATTCAACTGTCCGAGCTGCTTGGAAACCCAATTATGAACCATCACACCATCATACTAAGTTGTTATTGACTGTGATGGACGCTGTCTGACCCCTTAAATAGGTCGTAGTATCCTTATGCGGTTTGCGCTGATATAACTAAAAGTCATTGAGATCATAATGCGTATATTGAGGTTTTTTAGTTTGCCTTTATATACAGCTTATCAAACAGTGTCGTGATAAGCTTGATGATAAAATACTATTAAAAACACCGGATAATGTTTAAAATAAAAGGGTGCTATTTATTGCTACTGTAAGCTGTTCTCGAGATTTCTTTAAATTATACAGCTTCATTTGACTTCCCTTCTTGGTAAGGACCCTTGCAGTAATTGAAAAGCATTATGTGTAAGATTTAAAATACGTAAATATAATATTTTTAAATTCATTACTGAGATTAATAAAATGAATCACTAGTTAAATTTATTGTTCCAGATGGTTGTAAGCCAATATTTACAAACGAACATAAAGGTCTGTTAATGAATGGGGGAAGGTTTTAATTATTTACCTAACGAAATTTAGGTTATAATATCTAGATAAATATTTCAGAGTTTCATAAGGGGCAAGAACGGTATTCTTAAGTTGAAATATTTCTCGACAGACATGTTTAACGTACATTGATACCAATTTTTCATGTTTTTCATTTGGATCTATTACAAAAAATAAAAAAGAAAGGATTATTAATTAATGGTCTCAACTGTTCATCAGCTTCCCAGTTCTTTCCGTTTGCAGGCCCTATTGCAGCTACAAGACATGCATTATAAAAAAAACTGATGATGGATTCGAATTAAACAATATAACCTATATGGAGTAAAATATAAAACCGTCAGAGTTTTACTTTCGGTAAAAAAAAACTAGAAAAAAAAAGATGCACTTATCTGCCATCCTTAGACACCGCATATGTTAAAACTATGAACATTTAGTTGAGTGCGAAAATTAGATTTTAGGACGTAGTTATATACATAATTATTTAAGAACAGTACAGTATTTACAATCCCAAATATATATTTTGACAGAAATACTAAATCTAGTATCTACGAGAACATGCATGAAAACTAGTGGAAGAACCGCGCAACCTACAGCTTACTTAGATTAAAAACCCCACACAGACATACTTGGACGGAGCCTTGCAGTTACTGTGTATTAATTTGTATGCAATACACAATTGCGGTGTTTTTGCTAAAGTAATTGGTGCGCTTAGCTGAAAAACATTTTGTCAGGACAAAATGTATTTCAATCATCCTACGCTCTATAAAATAAATGGACGTTTAAAGACGGCTTGTAAAAGCTAAATATCTACTCTAAACACTTGATTCGAATATTGAAAGTTTTTAATCCAGTTATCCCTATTACAGACGTAACACGCCCGGTATCGTAGATGTCTACCTAGTGTTTTAACCATACCCGTATGTCCCTAAAATAAAAAAAAAAAAAAAAATGAAAAAAAAAAAAAAAAAAAAAAAAAAAAAAAAAAAAAAAAAAAAAAAAAAAAAAAAACAAAAAAAATTAAAAAAAAAAAAAAAAAAAAAAAAAAAAAAAAAAAAAAATAAAAAAAAAAAAAAAAAAAAAAAAAAAAAAAAAAAAAAAAAAAAAAAAAAAAAAAAAAAAAAAAAAAAAAAAAAAAAAAAAAAAAAAAAAAAAAAAAAAAAAAAATAAAAAAACAAAAAAAAAAAAAAAAAAAAAAAAATAAAAAAACGATGATTTAGCAAATACCCTCCTAATCAATGCTCGTTATAAGGGTTTATCGACAGGCATCTATAAAATACACAACATATCTGTCACAAATCTGGGTCATGAGAAAGTGCGAACTATTGTCGTAACCATTCCAACTACACAATAAAGGAGCATAAATGTCTAAGAGCTTGAAGTCCAGCATGGTAGTGGATATGATAGCTGGGAAAGCAGACATTGTGTTGAGAGTTTTATATTTAATGTATATAGATTCTGTTTAAAAATTTGAAGTACATCTCTAAGTGTGTTTATCTCGTGGAGTTACGCATAGAAATTACGAATGAAAAATCTGTGATTTGTACTTCTAACAATATAAATTTTAAAACGTTCAATTAATGTTATGGCATTTTAAATTTGAGATACTAAATACGTAATAACGCTGGAATATTTTTTTTTGTCTTGTTCTCTTTGCATTATCAGGTAAAAAATACGTGTTATTTTTACCAATTCAAATGTTATATTTCAGATTTTTTTGTAGTTGAAACGATTTGTTTAAATGAGTCCCACAAATATTCCCGTTGAAAAAAAGGTTCTTAGAAAAAATGCAAGTCTAGGTTTTCTACCACGCAATAGTGATGGGATATTTCAAGGTTGTTATGAACACTTTTTGGGTATTTGTTTGTTTAAGTTTGTCGGTAAAACTAGCTGTAAGACGAGAAGGGAAAATTGATTGTGGCGTCGAATTTGTAGAATGGAACGCAGTAAGGCAGTCAAGCTAGGGTAGTTATAATGAGGACGTGTTGGAGCGACTTTGAACCGAAAGTCGATTAAGACCAGTTAATATGATAATACTCTTTGCATCAAAGGCAGTTTGGACAGAGTAGTCATCGGAGGAGTTGTACAGTGTACCGGAGACAGGTGAGTTTTTCGAGGAATAGTATATAGGATGTCCCACCAGCTTTTGTTGTCGTTTGCCAGCTGTGATTCTCTTCACAAACCTGATTTGATCGTCGTTCCTGAGTATGGAAATGGTTTCCTGTTTTCCAGTTTAAGAGACTTTGTCCAAGCAGCATCCCAGGAGATGTAGTAAGTATTTTCTTCTTAAATGTTCAGTGGCGAAATATGTGCAAAAAAATAAGGGGTAACAATTAATTATATTAATTTTTTCAAAGTTATGTTATTATAGACATTTATAATAAATTACTTTCATTAAACATTAATAGAATGTATAATAATTTAAAGTCTATACATGGAGTTAGACGTCGTAGCTAAAAAATGTCATATTCGTATTCTGTCTTAGAAATGTTATGTTGGACATCTGACCTTTTGCTCTAATCCATTGTTGTTGTAAGAAACAATGTTTCATTTGATTATTTATATTAGAAAAGATAGGTTCCTATATAAGGTAAAAATTCTACAGTATTTTCATAAAAAGGATATCCTTAAGTTTCTGATAATCATAACATGGCCATATTATAACCTAGGAACTCTATTCCAAATAAATTTTATGTGGCAATCTCTTTTGAAAACAAATAACAACGTAAAGTTCTTTTGTTAATTTGTATATAATGTACGTTATTATTATTGCCTTCTTATGTAAATCTGTATTTTGGAAAACTATTTGTTTGAGATAAAAATAAACGTTGGATTCGTTTGCCTGATCCATTTTGTGTTTTAATTTAGAAAAGTCTCCTAAACCTTCTATGTATTTTTCATTTTAGGGAAGAAAAATTTTTTCTTTCTTCCAGCAAGAAGTTTTTCTTCGAAGCGGCATCCAAATAGAAATAGCTAGAGGTAACCTTGTCTGCCATATCTTATTTCGTTTTAGACCCAGGAGATTTATGTAAGTATTCCTTTGTTTTCATTTTGTAGATACCCCAATCCGACCAATTCTATTCAACTTATCTACCACCCAGCTCTCCAACAACTCTCTGAGCGCCGTACGCACTAGTTTAGATTATTTTGTTTGCCCAATCTTCTACCCCATGTTCCTACTATGAGGTAAGCAAAATAGTTCGTTACACATTTAACGTGCCAGAGATGCAAGAGAATTATACTATTAAAGTGTATATTGACTTACATAAAGTTATAATGTTACTAAGAATCGATATGTTTAAGAAAGCAATATTAACCCAATGAACATCGGCATTCAATAAAAGCTTTATACACCTGGGTAAAGGAAAAAACAAAAAACTTTTGCATGGCTATGGTATGACGGTATTACTTTACGGTAAGAAGAGGAAATTATTAGCTTATATTTTATAACGCTTTATTTTTACATTACAGGTATATTGAACATTTTGTCCTTTAGGTTGATAACTGCTCAGGTCAAAATATTGTTTTTTTTTTATTTTAATTTAATTTAAATTTTTTATATCTCATTGTATATATTGTAAATTCTGATGTTACATATTCTTAAGATATTTATATGTAGTATTTCGAACCAAGACACACCTTTATGTTCTCCGATGAGTTTTCTACCATCAGGTAATAAACTATCTTAAAATAAACAAAAGGAAACTATTTTAACGATTTTGTGACAGCTGATTGGAAATGCAAATTTAATAAAGTTACAATAAAAATAATGCAGTATACTTACAGGTATCTTTATGTGACAAGATTTCGCGTCACAAAAAAAAATTTAAAAAATAGAGCCTCATCCTTACTTGTCAAAAAAAGGAGAAATTGTTGCCAACAGTTTTAAATAAAAAACTTCCCAACCCTCAGACATTTACATCTCCATGTGGACAATCAAGAAATAAAAAAGAAACACGTATTAAAAATTTCAAAACCATGATGCCTTATTAAATTGATTACAATTTTGGAAAAACATTAAGAAAGATAAGGATTAATAAGATAATTTCTTTCTATATTTAATATTTACATTTTTGTATTAAATTTTGTTTGTTAGGTTTTATCCGGTCTAATACATGTGTTTTTTTTTTGAATATTTATTTTTACACGGGCGTTCGACGTTGGAAATTTATACGGAAGTGAATCGGTGAAATCATTACATATGTCAGGTATGAGTAAGAGAGAGACAGAAGATATATTTTCTCTCTCTTTCTCTCTCGAATAAAAATTTTCATTTTGTGTATATATTTAATATTATATTATATATATATTATATAATATGTAATATGTATAATATAATATATATTAATAATATTATTTATGTGATATGTTTTGTATTATTTATTAAATGTTCATAATTATTTTAGGCTTTTGTATTTCAAAACAATAATTACAATAAATCACTGTATGACCGAGACCTGTTAATTTTGAAATATGTTAGTGTCATGTCTAATTGGCAAATTTTTTACGTGTTTTGTTCATACGTTGGTATATGTAATATACGCAAAAATGCTAAATTTTAAAATAAAATAAAAATCTACAACATACTACGAGTTGTTAGTTTTTTATTTTTATCTTCCACAAACACTTTTTGAAGTTATACTTCTATACACGCGTTCGACGTTGGAAATTTGTACGAAAGTGAATCGGCAAAAACATAACATATGTAAGAGATAGGTAAGAGAGCGACAAAATATATTTTCTCTCTCTTTTTCTTTCGAAAATAAAAATGTTCTTTTTGTAAATATAGCTAATATTTGTTAATATTATTATTTTTTTGATTAATATTATTATCCTGGTAAATTAAACATATGCGTAAGTAAGTTATGTATATTGCTATTTTTTAAATACTTACGAATATTGCATTTTAATTTGTATTATTATATTGAATTATGTTGCAGTGAATATGTATTGTATTTTTATAATAATAACTAAATAAACAATAAATTTTACTGCAGAGTATCTGTAAAAAATTTTTCTGCATTCAATTCCTTTTATACATAAGGAAAATAAAAATATATATGTTTATTAAAATATTGACTCAATCCTTCATCTACTATACTCCCATTAAAGGTCAAATGTTTATATACAGCAAACGATGCACCATATACCTATATACCTAATTATTTTTCTCTTTCTGCTGTATATTACCTATAGCATTACATATGTAGATTGTGCAGATACAAATTTGCAGACTCCCATATAAATTTGTAACGTCAATCGCGTGTATAGAAGTGTAACTTCTACCGGCAGTCCTACTGGACTGCCACACCCGTATTTTTTACAGATTTATTGATATAAAATCGTTTCTAACCGCATTTTTATAACAACTTTCGCCCTTTTTAAAAGTTGCAGATTCTTTTTTAAGTCCAGTTACTCATTATTGTAAGTATTGCAGATGCTGTGGTTTTCCTTAAGAGGACAGTAATATAGATTTTAAACATTACTCATCTTCCTGTTGTGAAAACGCATTGTACGATTTTTACTTATCATAATAATACAGATATCTTTACTAATATTAACAAATGAGTCATAGTCCTTAATAATATTGACTTCCCGAGAAATCTCTAATAATTTTAGACTTTCTAGTCAACATTTTTGTCAATAATGAGCTACTTATTCGATAAACTTTTATAAAAGTTAATATTATCGTTAGGTTGATTATTGTTTTCGAGCTTTGCTCATTTTTTAAGGATACATTTTAAAATCTAAAAACGAGCAATAAAATTGCCACAAAAATCCTTGAAAGTAAATTACATTGTCCTTCCCTATTTACACACACTATACGGCTTAAGGTTAGTATTTTAATTAAACGAAAAATATGTTAGCGTTGACAGAACAGCAAGTAAAATTAAGCAGCGTAGAGACAACATTACTGCAGCGAGCTTCATATAAAATTATCTCTGTTAAGTAAAGTAAGAAATAGCTTACACAAATAAATATGATTAATTTAAACCTTATAAATGGAGTCAGGAATAAAGAAAGCCGAGCAACTATTTATAATAGCTCGAGACAGAGACAGTTTCGGCCATGTTAATCGCCAACGTCAAGGGGACTTGATAGGGCACGTTAAGAAGAAGAAGAAGAAATATAGAGTTAAATTTAGTCTATTAAAACAATAAAAGTGGTATAAACCCGTTGAGATATAATGAGTCTTATTTAATTTAGTTTAGCTTAAAATTGTTCTAAAGATGTCGGCTTGCTAAATTATGTCAAATTGTCAAATTGTACATAAAATGTTAAATAAAATAATTATGATTATTTATATTTCCATTAGGTTAACGCCATTGTTGAATATCGGGCAGGACCAGTATCAAACTATTTTTTCGGATTTCGGAATTATTTTCTGTCTTCTCTTTCCAGTCAGGTATCTTCATTAGGTTAGCGGGTAGACAGTTTTCTACAATGAAAAGAATTGGCCTATTTTTAAAAAGCGAGCTTGCCTACGCGAGCAATGCATAGAAGAATAGAATAGAATATTCTTTATTAATCCAATGAGATCAAATTGTGATATACGACAAGTCATATAGTTACATAAAACATAATAAACAAGTTCTATATATTTATATAAGGATTTTTACAGCTGTCGCCACCCTCCTTCTTTCAGTCAACGTCTCCAGTCCTTTCTGTTCTGTTCAATTAACAAGCTATATAGGACAATTACATAAAAGATTAACAAAATACAGATTATTATAAAAAATATATGCAATATAGAGCGTCTCTGAACTCCGTCGGTCCTCATTCCCTGTAGTCTTTTATTAGGTCAAAATAATCATTTAGGTTGTAAACGCATAATTGGATCAAGACTGATTTTAATTTATTTTTGAATAATATTTCCATTTCTCATATTAAGTGGCAAACAATTGTAAAATTTAGATCCTTCAAAATCAGGACTAGTTAAAAAAAGAGTTTTTACAAGCGCTTATCAGCCTCCCGTGTCTTGTCGGGTAATTATGAGTCAGAGTTGAGGGTAAAATTTTCAAATTTAGTTTTGACGTGATAGTCAACAGTCTGTGTTCAATAAAATATTCACGAAATGATTGTCTATTATCAATATTGAGTTTCAATATAAGAATTCTCTTTTAAGTTATAAAAACTCTAGAAGAGTTCCCAGAGTTTCCCCACAAGACAACATTATAGACCATACATGAATAAACCAACACATAGTACACACTTATCAATTAATTTGTATTAAATAAAATTTTTCAACTGAAGTCGCATAGTAATCCTTATTCAATGTTTTGCAGACTTTAGTAACATTTTTATCCCATGTCATATTACTTTCTAGAATGCTACAAAGAAAAAATGTTGTATCACTAAAAGGTATTTCCTCAGAACTAACTGTTATCTTATAATCATGGGATGGCTTATAGCGCGAGTAGAACTGCATACACATATTTTTCTTTGCATTTACCATTTAAGAGTTCCTTTTACACCAGGTTGTAAATTCCTGTGCTACCAAGTTCATTTTTGATATGAGTTCGACTTCAGTTGACGCGTCAACTACAATTGTTACATCTTTTACATAGAAAACTGTATGATCTACAGTTAAAAAATTTATCAAATCATTGACCTATAAATCAAATGATCAAGATTAAAAACAGATGACTTCTTAGTATCGACTTTTATATAACGAAAGATATACGTATTCGAAGAATAGTGCGACAAGGTTGCGTCTTATCACCGCTAATAATTAATCTGTATGCAAAATCTATATTCAGAGAAGCATTCGATGAGGTTTAAGGTGGAATTAAGATTAATGGAACCAGCATAGACAACATCAGATACGCTGATGGTAATGTCCCAATAGCAAGCAAAGCACAGCAACTACAAAATGTAATAAATACGGTATGTTTTAGTCGTAGCAAAATATTCGGTTTACATCTTAATGTTTTTAAAACTAAAATTCTAATATTTTATTCTATCTTATTCTAATATAACAGGTAAATACAGGTAAGATAAAACCATAAAATACAGATAAGATAATCCATTTCCACAACGTCTACTTTATCTCGTTCATTCTTTGTCTTCGTCCAACATTCGGCACCATATGTGGTAATCGGTTCTATAACTACTCTGTATACACGAAGTTTGGTATGCATCTTTATTTTATTAGACCACAGTAATGAATTCAGTATTCGGATGCATTTTTCCCTTGGGTTATTTGGTTTTGTACATCTATCTTAACTCTGCCATCTGCTGATATGATGCTTCCTAGTTATTTATACTGGTAGCAACCTTTTATGACTGCGTTTTCAAGCCTTAGATCTGTGGTATTTTCTCCAATTTTTAAATATGGTTTAAAATACGTTTTGCTTATGTTTACAGTAAGCCCCCCTTTGGCATATTCTTAAAATAATTTTGGATTCATATAATTTATATCTTCCTCATCAATTGCAACCACCACCTGATCATCTGCGAACAACAATGTATACAGAGTTTCTTGTCATACTTCGCCCATAAATCTACATTTATTTCTCCAATTCCTCAATGCTTGTTGGACGTATATTTTAAAGAGTGTCGGTAACAAACAGCATCCTTGCTTTAGGCCTTAGGCTACTCTCAATCTCTGGGCTCAAAATAATTTTTAACTATACTCGGCTGATTATACCACTTTATCGCGTCTACCTCGTAGAATTCCCCCCCTTCATATTTCAAAAGTTTAAATTTTTTCTTGATTATCACTCTTTTTTTTAGGTTAGGTTTTACTAGATTAGGTTTTACCTAGTTTACGAAGCCGTACAATACAAATTGTTAAAATTCTGGTCTAAATATTCTTAGATTTGTTTCCTAGATATTAATAAGCTTTAATATATAAATCTTTTTCTGTTTACATATCGTCATTATATGCTTAATTGGTTACTGTAACTTTCAGGTAACTAAATTTGTTAGTCCCTTCGAAACTTTGTCCAATTTGATAGGAGGTTTAGACGTCTGATTCTACTTGTTCAAAATAAATTCGCTACAACACAATAAAAAAATATAAGACGTTCGTCTAGATAGCATCCACAACATAAACAAAGGTTTCTTCTCAAGATACTGGACATCTCAGATGTAACCGATGTAATTGAAGGTCAAGAATTGGCAAAGGAAAGATAAAGATGAATTTTATTCATCGTCTTAAGTCAGATGAGTCGATAAGTTTATTGTTGTATACAATTCTTTTGATAATCCTATAAGAAAAAATCGTTTGATCGTATCATTTTTGCATATCAATCATATTGATCATTTTTCATATTGCTTACAAAACAGAACTCCTTAATATTGTCTTTCATGAATTTTATTGCTTCCATTTTATTTACTTTTAGTGCAGCTTTTCGACTACAAAATGTTTATTTTCTTCAAACTCCAGTATTATGTTTAATTTGGTATCGTCACTTCTTGCATTGTTGTTTTTTTTATCTATCTCCCACGGCCAAGCTCAAAAAACTTTTTTTCTATTGTCTTATCTTTTATTTTTATATTTATTAATTGTATATTGGAATATAGGTAACCCATTTAAAAACTTTTCATAGTTTAAGCAAGTAACATCAATTTTTGTCGGTGTGTTATCTCTGCAACCAATTATCTGTATATTAGTTATTTTTTAAGCCAATGTTCTCCTTCTACTTCTTTGCTTTTTATATAGACATGACTTTGTCTGTTTTTCAATATGCCTTCAGTAAGTTGTCGTTCCATCGTTGACGTGGTCTTCCTACTGATCGTCTTTCTATTGGGGAGCCATCTCTTGCCGTCTTTACTACTCTTTTTAATGGTGTTCGGGATATATGATTGTTTCATTCTATTCTTCTATTTTTTAATAAGTCTTTGATGTTCTCCACGTTACATCTACGTCGTATATTTGTACTTCTAGCTTTGTCCCATAGTGCTTTACTATCAATTTTTAAAGTAAGTGTTTGCATCTCTTCTATTTCTATCATTCTTTTTGTCCTTTCTGTATCAGGTCGTGTTTTTGCCGCATATGTCATTATTGGTCTGATGACTGTTTTGTAAATTCTACCTACCTTTTATTTCGTTTCTGATATTTTCATTTCTCCATATTGTTTTATTAGACAACCAGCGGCTCTGTTTGCTCTAGTCACTTGATCTTTTACTTCTTGTTTTGAGCTTTTCGTAGCTATATAATGTATCTAGCTACGGAATTTAAATCTAATTTAAATCTAGTAATAAATTTTAAGAGATTTTAGTTTAAATAAGGAGGTTTTTGTAATTGCTTTTAGCTTGATTGGTCCGGGATGTGAGGATGTGTGTGAGTTCATTGAGGGTCTGAGTGATGCACAGGAATTGGCTTGTGTAAGATCAAATGGAAAGTATAAAAGAAAACAACCATACTGGTGGAACGAGCAGCTTTAAAATCTGAGGACAAACTGCATGAGACTAAGAAGGGAGTGTAAGAGGTTAAAAAGAGTACAAGTAGTAAATTTGGAAGAGAGAAATAAATGAATTAAAGCAAATGTAAAATGAATACAGGAATGAGATAAGAAGATCTAAGAAGAAAGGTGAAGTAACCTGCTTCAGGATCTCGAAAGGGATATCTGGGGGCAGGGCTTGAAGATTGTCTGTACCGAAATGAAAGGGAAAAAGACATCCTACCCTTTGCCTGAGGAGGAGTGAGTACCACTTCTCTGAAATGGTGGTTAAGGTTTTAGCCGGAACACGGTTAATCCGGCACTACACTGAGGTCTTCTGGCTTAGTATCCCGCTCTGCCGACAGATACCAGGGTGTCTTTTTCCGTAACGTAGAGGTCCAAAAAAGATTTCACCCACCGTTGCCTGTCAGAATTAAATGGATACCTTCTTAGGCACTTACTGGAATCTGGCAATACGGCAATTAAAAAAAAATATGTATTCTACCATCGTTAAATATACTGTAAAATTAACAACAGGGGACACGGTCAACACTTTATTAGGTAGAAATTCATTTCGCAATTCAGTCAATTTTTAATTAGTATGATCAAATTTAGGCGTACATAGATTAAATCAAAAAATTTATTGAGACGATTAGGCGTTTCTAGGCTTTTGTTTTATCTGTTTAAGATGTTTCTGACTACATTAAATAGCAAGTATTATATACGGCTAAACTACTATTAAAGTAAATATTTCGATACAGGTACAATATACAGAGTGTTATATTTTAAAACCAAACTGACTAATGATATCAGAAAAATTAAAAATCTGATATTACAAACCCCAAATTTCAAATATTTAACATAAATTTACAGAATCTTTTAAAAGAGGGAGAGGCATAAAAGTAGGGGATTTATTTAGCCACTACCTCTGTAATTTGATCATGGATGAAGTCATCAAAAGCGGTAATAAAGAAAGGGTATACATAATGAAAAATAAGTAAATCAAAATACTCTGTTACGCAGATGACGCTATATTGACAGCTCAAATGAAGATAGTCTACAAAGGTAGAAAACAAGAGTAGAATAACCACATAAGCAGAATTTAGGAGACCCGTGTCGTCAAAATAGCAAGAGATAAATCACCAATCGGCAGAAGAAGTATCAGACGACCGCGCAAAAGATGATAGTGATGGATTATACAGGCATAATCCCTCGATAAACAAACATAATTGCTTATAAAGAGGAAGAAGAAAAGGAAGATGATATACGATCCGCAAAGGAGAATCTTCATATTTTTCCGTAGTAAAACATCTCGAAAACCTCGTATACATCGTCACTCCAAAGTGAATCCAGTCAATTAATTAAAACCATTTTAAAAGAGAATTCGTATCCCACTTCTCTTAACAGATATCTGTTGTCCACATCTCGTGCACTACTTGACCAGACATATACTAATTCGAAAGAGAAATTAACTTGGAAAAGCATAAATACATATAAATACATTGTCGGATTTTTATAGTTATTAGTTTGAATATTGCTTTAAAGTGAGACAAAAAGAGTTATTATTAAAACATTTGAAGTTGAATATTTATATTTATAATCTGGAAGAGATTTCTAAAGCAACACATATTAAATATCGCATATTACAAAATAGTCTTCACAGTAAACAGTTGGGAGGGTCCATTTACTCTACAAGTGAATACCGTTATACAATATGTAAATTTTACCAAATTTATTAAAATTTACAGAATAAATAAGTTAATAAAACAAAATTACTTTATTAAATTTTAAAATACTAGTTAAATTTTACAAATACAGAAAACAGAGTATAAAGCATCGTGCTAGTCTGCAGTACAGCCTACTGTACCACTTTTTTGTTCTAGTTCGAAAAAAGTAACCACCATCTTTCACAGTCAGTTACTACATATTGCTAAATTCCCATATATCATTTCAACGAGACTTTGTGATTTACTTGATGTCCGGCAAATTAAAACTTTGTGTTTCGAAAACGAGTTTTTAAAATTTATTTTATTTTGAAAATACAGATTTGCAAAAGTATATAACAAAACTTAACAAGCAAAGGTTACCAGACAAAAGTTAAAAGCAAAAAGTTAAGTAGCAAAAGTTAAATAAAAGTTGAGCAAAAGTTATCTTAATTGAAATATTCCTTTATTTATAATATAGTATTGCATAGTTTCCATTGCCTACAATGTGCAGATTCTGTGGAATCCTGTGTCGTAACTGGCGCCAGCTGAACAACCATATAACAAGTAAAAGATTTGTTTCTCGATATTATTATATAATTATTTCATACATATTTCTAGGTGCTGGAATGTAAAGTACATTCAACGTTTTTAATTACTAGTTTTTATGGTCTATTTAATAATTTGTAATAAAATTTTATTGAAAGAAAGAGCTTTGTGTCATAACAATAATTTGCTGTCATATTTCCCTTGATTTTTTCATTTACGCGTATTTACAAAAAGGTACACCAGAGAGCTGTTTTAAAAAACACCTCATTGGATTTTACAATAATGTGGAAATAAAATTTTTTTATAAGGGATTTTTTTTTCTAGCAAATAAAAATAATTTCTAAATACAATTTTCTGATCAATTTTTTCCAAACCTAATTGTCTTAAAAGATTATAGAAATACACAGTCTTCTTTAACCGATAACCTAAATTACAGTGAGATTTTCATGTCACTTGAAGTACACAAAACTCTTAACTAAATGACCGACAAACCTAGATTTCAGCACTTTGACTAACTCATCGTAAATGCTTTCCTTTTAAAGTGTCCCTATTTAATGGTTTTCCCCTTTATCTTTGTCAACGAATTCCCATTAGGAACTAAAAGTTTTCTTTACATCATTCCCGATTTCTAACATTTAAAGAGAGTTCTAATATTAAATTTGCTCTATTTCGTCCTTAATGGAAAAGGGAATACTTTCTCCCTGAGCTACGAGTTTTATTGATAGAAATATTACTGCCTGCGTTTTGTAAACCAGAAGAAAACTAATATGAAATTAAAAAACAATATCTATTTGGATAAAATGTAACGTATATGACATTAGTTAATAAGGCCGGTTATTTCAGAACAATCATAACAAATGTACAATGGACAAAAAAAGATTTTTAGTAACGGCCACAATACCCTTCAAGCCTCTAAATGCTATAAATTTGGAACGCGCAAAAGACAAGCAAAAAAAATGCAGGGTGTTCGGGTTTAAGTTATTTCATTAGTTTAAAAAATATTCGAAAAATTATAATAAAATAATTAGTATCAAAGTTATTTAAAAAGTAAAAATTTAATTTTATAAATGGTAAAATTTTTCACGGAGGAAAAACAGTGTAAATTTAAATAATAAACCGAAATAGATTAGACATAGTACAGTGCAAAGTGTACAGTAGTTGTTATAAACATGTTTTATACATACGAAGAACATTATTTCTATTTCGTATTTATTAATTATTTAAAAAACAAATTTCAACTCTTAGCATTATCTTGCTAATTGCTAGATGGACTATTTATTTTTAAATAAACAGAGTCGGACCTACCCAAATTAAAATTATTGAAATGAAAGCTCAATTTAAATTAAAAAAAAAAAGATAGAAGAATAAATTTGACAAAATGGCAAGTTATACTTTTGACTTCTTCTTCTTCTTATAGTGCCATTCTTCTATAGTGCGTTGGCGAATTATCTTAAGGCCAGACGTCTGTCTTTTGCGACATGCAAAATATTGCCAGTGTTATTTATCCCTGTCCAGTTCTTTATGTTCTCCTTTCTTACCTTGATCAAATTGAGTAGTTTCTCTCTCAGTATTTGCCTTTCTTAAGACTTCTTTGTTTCTCACCCTATCTGTCCATGGTATGCAGAACATTCTTCGCAACGTTCACATTTCGAAGGCCTCCAACTTATTAATGAAAGTTACTCTTAACGTCCATATTTTCATGTCGTATAAGAATATGGACCATACATAGCATTTAACCATCCCGTAGTGGAGATTAAAGGAAAGCTTGCGGTTACATAGTAGCGGTTTAAATTTTCTAAAAGCTTGTCTTGCTTATTCGGCACGTCATTTTGTTTCTTGTTAAAGATCCTATTTGCCATTTTTATCATTCCCAAGTATTTAAATGTTTTCACTTGATCGATTGAAGCATTATCTACTTGCAGTTGTATTCTTAAAAGTGCGTTTTTTCTTATTGCAATGCATTTAGTTTTTTCAGCATTTATTTTCAAGCCATATATTTTTCCTACGGTGTTTATTTTATTTTACATCAACTGCTTATTATGTTCGTTGTCTGTTATTATCACGGTGTCGTCGGCGTAACGAATGATATTTTTTGAAAACCCGTTTACCTTTATTCCACACATAGAGATTGAAGAGCATAGTAGACAAAATACACTCCTGTCACACCCCTCTTAAAATTTCATATTCTTCTTTGTTGGTTGATTTCTTCAGTCTCACTCGTGCTTTTTGATTCCAATAGAGATTCTGGATAACTCTTTTTCGTCAATGTTAGCATTGTGTACCATTTTTATTATTGCTTGTCATGTTTAACGGTGTCAAACGCTTTTTCATTATCGAAAAATATTATGACTATATCCTTTCGTTGATCCATGCAGTTTTGTACAAGCGTGTTCAAGCAGAAAGCTGCTGCACGTGTACCCAGTCCGCTTTTAAAACCAAATTATGTCTCACCGCTTAGATCTTTCAGCTTTCTGAACATTTTTGTGTGAAGGATGCGAAGAAACACCTTAAGCAAATGGCTCGTTAAACTTATCAGTCTGTGGTCTTTGTATTTTGTCGCTCTTTGTGATTTAGGGATGATTATAAAGGTAGAATAAAGCCAATCCGTTGGAATGTAGCCGATGTTATATATGGCATTGAAATTGTTACCAGCATGTCGATGTTATCATCTTCCAACAGTTTTATTCCTTTCATAGTAATTTCATCGGGTCCAGAAGCCTTGCCTAGTTTTGCTACTTTTATAGCGTACTCCACCTCGGCGCGAATAATGGGAGAGCCGGATAAATTTTCCGTGGGTAAGTTAGTAGTTAGCAGATTCGGTCTATTATCCGCAAAGAGGGACGAAGCATAGTCTGCCCAGATTTTAGCTAGTTCGTTCCGGGTATGAACGAAGTTTTCTTGATCATTCTTCAGGCAAGCCTCATGTTGTTTCTTATATATACTCGAAATTTGTTTGACCTTTTTATGTAGTCCAAAGCTGTCTTCCTTTTCTTGGTAGTGATTCTAATTCTTCACAACGTTCTTTCATCCAGCTTTTCTTTGCGTTTTTAATTCTTGCCTTTATCGTCCGTTGGATTTCGTTGTATTGTTGTTGATGCTGATGTATTTTGTACTGTCTGTGCTGCTCCATTAGATCAAGTATCTCTTCCGTCATCCACTTCTGACTACAGGGGTCCATCAATTAATCGCGATCAGCAAAACATTAATTATTCTACCATTACTAGGCAACAACCAATAACAAAATTTACAACAAAAAACCAGGCCATAATTTTATCGGCAGTAGATGAAAAAAGAACAGAAGAGTACACCATTGCAGTAGGAACTATAGTCCATCAAAAAAATGTACTGTGCTCATCCAAAATGACAAACGGAAGAATATGCATCTACCTTTCAAGCATACAAGTCGTAGATGATTTTCTAAGTCAACATAGTAAAATTAAAATTAGAGAACATACAATCAAAGCACGTAAACTAATTACACCTGCTAATAGATTAGTTTTAATCAACATAATATATGTCCATCTATACCCCATTACATAATCGAACAGTCTTTAATCAATCTTGGTTTTAAATAAATGTCTTCGATTTCGTTGCTTATTACAAGCTGAAGTACAAGACCCGCAATACAGCCATGTACTTGGTTTTCAAAGTCGAGTGTATTTTGCACCTACACACAATGTTACTGTACCCGACTTAGTCCTAATTAATTTTGAAAATATTTCGTTAAATTAAGTAAATTTAAATTAATGAAAAAAGAACAATAAAAACTGTGCTTTATTTGTGATATTCCTCTGACAATCGAACACATTTTTGTTATGTGCCCACTCTATCACCTGGACCGACTTTAAAGTGATTTACCAAGTGATCTGAAAAGTGCTCTGAACTATTGTAAATGTGATAAAATAACTAAGTTTCTAAAACTAACTAAATTTTACAATCTAATATAAAAATAGACTTAAGTTCTCAATTGTAATTAGTTGTTATAAGCAACCATCTGATTTTATATACAACTTTTTCCCGCCAATAACCTTTCATGGATGAAGCGGTTTTCATAATAAAAAAATTCACATAACTACTATACATATTTCTAAAGTTTAAAAAATCATATTGCCCAATTGGAATAATGTATTCAAATTATTAATCACAAGTTAACCACCTAGCGTAGAGAGAGGACGAAAAACATCGATTTACCAAGAATATGTACGCCTCAGAAAAATATTTAAAACAAAAAATTTAGCTGAGATAACTTTGAACAAAATTAGCACTAGCAACTAGCAAAATGCAAAAATTGCCTACAAAATAGGCACTCGTCTACACAGGTCAATCGATATTAAATTTTTACCGTCGAGTTAATACAAATTTTATTTAAAAAATTTATTTCACGCGCGCCAAATTGAACTTAAATCTATGGTCGCTACAAGCGTTGTTTCTAAGAAAATGGTTGATTCTACAGCAAAAGTACCAGTTAACATTTGTATTAAAAATGATCATTCTTAATTTCTTGTTTAAAATATTTTTTTCTAACACGTATAGATTCTTGGTAAATCGACATTTTTCGCCTTCTTTACGAGAGTGGTTTTTAGTGAGAAACCTGGGTGTCTAAACATTTTTGCTTTTTCTGAGGTCTTAAAATTAACATTCTTAGAAAAATTCAGCTTGCTTGACGTTTATACTAAACCTATGTTGATGGATGTTGCAGTTTCGCAACTGTATATAAATATTTGTAAATGTAATAACAGACTTTTTGATAATTTCTATTCTCCTCGTATATTTTAAACCAGATTTGCCTGTAAGTGACAGCCGTTTTAAGAGCTAAAGATTGCAAGGCGGGCCATCTGCGAACTATCAGCACATGTGTGTGTACCTAAAATAAGGGTTTGCGTTCCATACAAAACCAGAGTCGAAAAGTATCTCTCAAACGATGAACATGTGTATGTGAACAATGTGAAGACGAAGAGTACCTGATTCCGCATCGGCCAAGAAAGACGCTAATGTGCATCACAACTTTTGGTAGTTGAAGTGTCACTGAAGACATAATTTGCGATAGCGTTGGGGCTATCTTTTATATATTAATACACCATATTAATTGGTTGCTGCATATATTAAGTAGCACTTGGTATATTTATTTGATATTTGGAACTTCATCGTATTTGTGCCGTGATCGAGATTGAACATTGTTAATTGGACATTTTGCATTTGTTTCGGTTTATTCACTGTATTGTATATTTTTTTTGTGTATTTTTTTAACGCCGATTTTATTTCTTTTATGTTTTGTTTTAATAATTGTACTTATTATTTGTATCCATCGCAACCTTAATTTGTTTTTACAACGTTAAAATATTATATCCTTATTTAGGTTGATTTTTTTGGTAAGATTATTAATTTATCTTTTATCTTTTTATGTATAGTATGTTTGCGGCTATGGTAGGTTTTGTCTTTTGTTTTGTCAGTGGTTCTTTATAGAATCGACATTTTTTTTTGGTTGATTTATGGTTGTCTTTTGGTGTTGTTTGGTGTGTTTGTTGGTGTTTCTTAGTAGCTAGTAGTAAAGTTTGTAGTATATTCTTCTTCTTTAAGTAATATATTCTTCTTTAATTATAATGGTATATTTGGTTATGTATATTTATGTTTAATTTTACAGCTTTTTAAAATAGAGTTTTATACAGTCCGCTGCCTTTCATTTCTCTTCTTTTATTTGAATATACATACCCATTTCGAAAGGGGGAAACCAGCGAGTTCTAGATTGAACAGAATATCTCTCCCCCTTCAGGATGACCTTAGTTGTTATATTGAGGTCATCGTATGTGCAGGATGCAACAATGGGTACATTAAAGATTCCATATTTTGTGAATGTAGCTTCGTCACAAAACAAAATTAGTCTGCAAAAAATCTTCATTTTGATTTTTATGATTTTGTAACCCTAACTGAGCAGGAAAATCTTCTTGAAGCAATACTTGTACCTTTGTAAAATGAAAAGGATATGAATTTTCGTTGTGTGAGATAATTCCTGCGGAAGATTTTAAAATTGTGGGATAGATGATAGATAATTTCTGAATTATTTTCAATTTCGACTAAAATCACATGTGGCTGTTTTATCATTATGTTGCCATGTTTCATTATTTTTTTGGAAGACTGAACTTCTTTCTCTTGATCGGAAAATTTTTCAAGGTATCTACCTTACTGCTTGAGTGTCACACTTAATTTTGCAATAAACTAGATGTATATTTGCGTATTTCTGATTAGTAAAAACTATTTTTGTTGAATTGAAATTGTTGGGTTTGAATGCTACAAGGTAAAGACTAAAAATAAACTTCACGAACTGACAATTTAATTATGAAAAACGTAGGTTATACTTCTGTTGACTGTTCGAAAAATTTTCGAATCAATTTATCTCGAAAACAGTGTTATCGTACCGACATAAAATGAGAGTACCTTTAAGTACTAGGATACTTAAAAATCTAATTTTCTACTATTAAGAATGCTTAAAAGCTAAAAAAAAACTAAGCTTCCTGAGGTGGTAAAAAAACTAATTACAAACAGCCATCTTCAAAAAGCTCTAGCTCTAGTAGAAAGCATTTTCGTTATATGTGAATAGATCACATGCCATAAGTCAGTTAAAAAAATATCCGCAAGGGGCGCTTACGTCGAGGTTTGGTATTAAATCATATTATTCCTCATATCGAGATATACATTTCAATACATTTTTGCAGATTTTCAGCCATAGTTTCGCAGTAATTTGCGAAATTGTGAGGTATTTAATCTTTAGTTTGAACATTTTTTAATAATGGATATTTCAACTTTGAAAAAAAAGTGTTTTTTTATTTTTTGTCTCATACTTAACCAATGAAATAACGCAAATCAAATCTTGTAAAGTCATATTTTTCAAGTTTTTAAACAAATTAAAGTTGATAATTAGTAACAAATCACAAATATTATAATATGTAAAACTAATAAAAAAATAAATGCTGTCCCACCAGGAATTTAATTGATGAATAAAAACATAAAATAATTTTCATAAAGTAATACTTCTTATTCTATTTTTAACATTTATAAATATAAATTATTTCATTCATATATAGAAATAATTTGGAAAACCTATCTTTCAGTATTTTATGTTTTTTTGTCAATCCTATAATATTTTCAACAATGATTCTACGATTGGCAATGGCCCTTGATTTTATTTTTTCTTCTTCTGTTAACTGAGCCCCTTTTTTATATACAGGTATATTTAAATAATATTCCTTTTTCCTTTAAAAGATCTATTCTATCAAAACGCCTATCCGCTAGAATAAATTTTTCTTTATCAATACATCCTAAAATTCCGAATTCTACTGTAATTTTTCTGCAATCTGAAATAATGCCATAAAGATGAGATACATACTTATATAATTTCACCTTTTTTAGATCATGTTATTAGTATTTTAAAGGTATTGGTTCCATAATATGTGGAATAAAGGTTGCCTGTTGTATAATAGGGTCATTGCTTCGATCTCTTGGAATTTCGGTACGGTCCAGAATAATTTTGTACTGGTCTTTTGAAGTTATTGCAATGTTCCAAAAGTTAATTTTTTTAAGCAAGCGTAAAGATGCTTGATCCACTTAACAAATATTTTTCGGACAGTTCGAATGTCTATTGCAAAAAAATGCTTTAATGTAGAATAAAACAAATTAAGTCTTTATTTTATAAGCGTTATTAACAGTTCATTTTTTACTTTCATTCAGTTTTATTGGAAACTGAATTGCATACAACAATTGTAAGGTATACTGTAAAGTTTTAGTAAAAGTGTTCAAATAATTTAAATGTCCTAAATAACTTATTAAAAATCACTCACAAAATTGCATACCAACTAGGAAACGAGTACTAGCAACAATGTAAATAAATGGCAGAATAAAATACCACGTTTTAATACCAAACCCTGACGCCAGCGCCACCTACCTGCATGTGATCTATTATGTTAAATTGTTTTATAATTATCTGAGAAATATCCAGTCATCGTTTTTCAGGAGAGTTTTTGGACACCCTATATACAGTTGCGGAACTCTAACAACGACTGTGTCCTGAAGATATTAATCAATATTTTGTAGATTTATTGGCATTGTTAATATTGCATTTATTAAAATAGGTTTTCAATTAGGTAAATAATATTTTCTAACTATTTTTTTGTAACTAGCATAACGTTTATAAAATCTTTGATATTTTGGTTTATTTTAGGATGGGATTATAAAATAAATTTATAATTTTTAAAGTTAAATATATCAATAGCAATTAAAGTTAACTGTACACCCAAGCTTAATCAAGCCATTTAGAGCGATGCTGGGAATATTTATATTCCACTATTCATCAACAATTTACCCATATTAATGACCATCATTCTTAAAACTCATTGCGTCGAGTAAGGACGATAAATATACAAAGACGGTTGCGTTTCGATTTATTTTGAGTCTTTAACCACTCCCTAACACGTGTTTTTGGGTCTACCCATCATCAGAGAAAGTTTGTAATAAGACTCAATCCAAATTAAAACGCATCGACTAATCTGGCAATTATAGGAAAAACAATTACCAAAGTATGCTACTAGAGATCTCTAGTGAGGAGAGATGGAGTTTAGTTAAGTTAAGTTATTGATTAAGCTTAAGTATACAGTTTACCTTAATTGCTATCGACACATTTAACTTTATCTAGTCCTCACTAGAGGTCTCTAGTAGCATACTCTGGTAATTGTTTTTCCTATAATTGACAGAGTAGTCGGTGAGTTTTGATTTCGTTTGAGTCTTCTTACAAACTCTCTCTGATGACAGGTAGACCCAGAAACACGTACTAGGGAGTGGTAAGAGACTTAATTTAAATCCAAACGCAACCAACTACCTTCGTATGTTATAATTTTTATTATTTTTTTCGTTATATGTATATTGGTTGTTACTTTAGGTTGTTATATATAAATTTATTAATAAAACTTTGGTGAAACCCAAAAGTCTATTTAAATATCTACAAACCAAAACATGGTATGTATACATAACCTTATATCAAAAGAAAGGTGGTATTGTTTAATACAAAATACACAACTATTATACAGGTTCTACTTTTAAAACAAAATAACAAAATTTTGTATTTGAAAAAAATATTAAAATTATTTAAAAACAATACCATACTACAAAAACTTTGACATATCATTGACATTTTAATTACTTTATAAAAATTGTATAAAAGTTTTTAAAAATTATTCACTTTCGATCTATAAAACCTTACACAAACTCTTATTCATTAAAAAATTCTTTAACATAGTATTTCTTGGCAATAAATAGTTTTTATAAAAACTATTATGCCATACAAAGAATTTACGAGTCCTCAATTTTTTAAAATTTTTTTACTTTTTTTTTGTAATCGCACTTAAGGCTGCGAGCATTGCAAATTAAACAAAGCTTTTAAAAAATGTATGGCGGTTAGAGCAACATCTCTACGTCACACCTTATTATAATCAACTAAGCTCACACATGTCTAATATCCATAGTGACATATTTGACACCCTTGTTTTGTTTGCCCATACATAAAATATTCGATCAGTCACAGCTCACAACACTCTAGATCGTCAATGACGAAAATAAATGTTCGCCTTTATTTTGTGCAATTCAGCGATTGATTGGAAAATCCGGAATAAAAGGATTTTAACCAGATTACTCGGATGGAAAAATAAAGCAACCACACAAAAACGGACTTTAAATCCTTGGTAAAATTGGAAACTAGTTAGTTTTTAAATGGTAAAAATTGTGTTTGTGGGAAGAGTTGTGCACCCGAATTTCGTGCATATAAAACTTTTTAAAAAATTGTAAAGTTATAAATGTAGTCTGAAATACATTTTAAAAAAAACAACTAATTGTGTATACTAAGGATTGCTTGTTTAACTCATTGAAAAACAAAACGCGATAAGAAATTGGCTTTGACGTTGATATTTACTTAACTCTGTACTTGGCAAAAGTTAACTTTAAATCTAAAAATCTGAAAATGAGTGTGTTTGCTGTTTGGTCATCATACAAATATTTTATAATAACAAAAAAAATATGACACCTATATGTCAAAAAATTTTGATTGTGTACCAGAGTACACATCGCAAAAACGACCGAAAAATAGATTTTAGGTTTTCGTTCTATAGAAAAAAAAACTGTAAAGTATAGTAAATAGAATGTCCTGATCACGAATCTGTACTTAGCTTTTTTCCACCACATCAGGTTTTAAAAAAAGTGTGTTTAAAATTTTGATAGAAACATTCAAGAATTCTGAGAAAATGTTTATTGAAACCTTATTTAATATAAAATTACACTAAAAAATTGAGTTCTTCTTAAAATAAAAAGAATTCAGTATAACCTACGTTAGACAATATATTGGTTTTTTTTAGTAAAACTGTGTTCTGTTTCCATAAAAACTTATTGAGCCATCATTCTTATATCCCATTTTCCTTGGTAAACGTCTCTTCATCTCCTTTATATCCTGATAGAACCTTTCTTCTAGCTCCTCGCTGACAGCTCCAAGATTTTCGGGAAAATAGTCAACTTGAGAATCCAAAAAATGAAGTTTGACGCTCATATTGCATCCCAGTCTTTTATAATTTTCGACCATGTTAGCTACAATTTATTTCTAGTTTGGAAACTTTTTGTTTACAAGGAAACCGTCTATGAGTTCTACAAAAGAACCTTGTACTTCAGATTCATCCTGGGTCATTGTATTCTGGAACAATCTGTCCGATTTTAAGGTTTGAATTTGAGGGCCTACAAAAATTCCTATTTTAAGTTTAGGTTCAGAAAGCACAGGAAATTTGTCGCACAGATAGAATAGAATAGAATAGAATTTATTTAATCAATATACAAAAATAGTTTTGTTTTTGACAGGTCAAAGGAATAGTGACAATACTTATAAAACATATAAAATTTTTTTTGGATAATTTAAACATTACAAACATGTATGTATTTAATATTAACAGTTAAAAAAAACGACAAACACACTTTTTGGAATTATAAAAAAACATGAAATATAATTATAATATTCAACTGCCCTGACCAAACTAGTACTATTGTGTAAAAGCTGTACTTAAGTACTACCGTTTTTAAATAGAAACAATGTTTCAAAAAGTGTGATTTGATTTTATGCTTAAATGATAACAAGTGAAGACTTTTTACTTCATCTGGCAAAAAGTTATACAAACTAACGTCAGTCGAATTTTTTAAGCTCCTTGTCAACCTAAAACTATTGTGCTCTAATAGCATCTCGTTGAAGTTTACGTTAAACTTACCTTTGTTGGCATGAATTTCAATCAGCGTCTCATATATATAGAGTGAAGGTAGTGGCATAATACCTAAATCCAGAAATAAAGGTTTACAGTGTTCCCTATACTCTGGTCTTGCAAGTATCCTCACTTCTCTTTTTTGTAATTTAAAAAATTCGATCTGCGTAAGAAGAATTACCCCAAACAGTTATTACTATTAATATACTTGTAGCAAGTCTAGAACTTAAATAATCTATATGAGCACTCCAATCCAAATTATCGTCTATAAAGATTCGTAATAATTTAAACACTATTTCTTAAGATATACTCCCAGGCAATCAGACCTAAAAATCAAATTCTGATTTTCTCTTCATTTAGCTTTAGCCTATTATGTGAGAACCAGTTTTTTGCTTTCTTGGTATCACTATCTATTTTAATTTTTAAATTATTCTGATTAATATCAGTATTTATGAGAGTTGTATCATCTGCGATGCAATCACATTTTATAGGAAAAAGTGTAGTGAAATAAATCGTTCAGATAAATAAGCAACAAAGTGGGTCCTAATATCGAACCTTGAGGTACACCATATTCGACAGTGTTAAACTCAGAATAGCTGTTATTAAGAAAAACTGCCTGTTTTCTATTTGTTAGGTATGATCTAAATAGATTAAGAGTGTTTCCCTTAATACCGTACTTATGCATTTTTTCCAACAGTAATTCATGCGAAACGCAGTCAAAAGGTTTGGATAAGTCACACAATGTCAAAGACACAAGACCTTCGTCCAAGCCATCAACTATATCTCTCACAATTTTCTGTATAGCTAGTGTAGTGCTACACTTTTTTCTAAAGCCATATTGATTACAATTTTTTTACAAGTTTTTCTAGATATTCTACCAAACGAACATTTAGAATACTCTCAAAAATTTTGCCGAAACTGGGAATGATTGAGATCGGACGGTAATTTCAAATTTCATCTAAAGCTCCCTTTTTGAACACTGGTAGCACTTTTGTTACATTAAAACATCTGGGAAAATCCCCCTCAGTAAGACAATTATTATAAAGTATAATTAATTTGTCAATAATAATATCGATTGTTTCGATAATTATTTTTTTGTTTAAGAAATAAAATATTTAAAATATTCAAAAGATATTTAGAGCAGTAAGATTGTTTATCTAAAGCATTGACAAACTGCTTTATCAATCCTAACTTTATGTAAAGATGAGGCAAAAGAACTAGATTTGGTCAACTGGTGTATCACGTTGTAATTTTTTTTGTCCTTGTACTAGTCTTTTTTTGCGTGGCCACACTTGCTTAACGTAATGTAAATTTAATGCTCGAGTGTCCCACTCTCATAAAAAACATGGATACTTTGTGAATCCAGACTGCTGACCCAAAAGCATTGATATTATTTTGAGATCTTCACAGAGTTTGCCAACAATATTCGCTATAGTTTATTTAATTTAGCAACAGCTGAAGATTCTTATAAATATGTTTCTTTCAGATGCACGGAGTGAGCAACAGGCATTGAGGCACAAGTATTACCATTGTGCAACAAGATACTCTTCAGACTTCTCTTAGAAGAATCTTTATATAACCGCCATGATGTGGAATCGGAATTGTCAGCTCCCAGTTTCATGACTACTTCAGAAATATTATGAAAATATATACCCGTGAGCCCTTTTGAGAAAAATATTCCGCGAACTCTTTTTCACTATGCCTATACCACGAAAATGTGGTACATGGAACCAATAGGTTTTTATATTTCAGTCGTGGACCTAAGATTTGTACAGCATCCTTCGATAGGCCAAAGTCTCTCATTAAGTAATTTAGTTCAGCTTGGATAAACTTTTCAGGTTGGTCTATCTCAGGATTTAATTCATCATCACTAGTTTTTTTATTTGAACTTTTATCTGATGATTGCTGTTGGTTGGTGTGAAGAAATGTTGAAGGAATAAGAATTTCTCGTTCATGAGATACAGGTCATTGATTTTGATTCCTTTTATACCATAGAAATGAGGAAGGGTAAAAAGTTACGTGTACCTTTTGTCCATTTTTCAGTAGTTCGACTCACTGAATGCACACTTTGTGTGGAGCCCAAAGTTTTGTTCTGATCGCCAAACTTTACAAACACCAATAAAGTACTTGTTTGCGCTAGTATATAATATCTCACAAGGTTTTTTTTTAAAATTTGTTAAGAATTTGGAAGTGATGGGCTTAAACCGAATTTATATTCAGAATCAGCCTATCCGTATTACCTGAGGACGCATGTCATGTCAAACTCAAAAAACCAAAAATCATGTCGGTCTGTGTACCTATCTAAAATTTATTCAAAAATATTTATTTAATAATGTGAACATCTATAAAACAATTCCTGTTATGCACTAAACATAGTCTCATATTAGACATGTTACAAAACATGGCAGTTTATCCTTTCTTGCAATTATTCACCTGCCCATTGCACCGTATACTGGAAAATGGTCCAGATGATCTAATCTGATATAATCTTGGGGTCTAGGCTTTATCGGGTTTTTTTTGGAAGGCAGTAGTAGCTGTTTATTGCTGGGATGTCCTCTTTTTCTTTTTTCAGCCTGGAATAGGCTTTTCGCAAGTTTAACTCTAAATTGTTTCAAAGAAGAAAAAATTCCATATACCATCTATGTATTTTGAAGCGTAATCTATTATAGAGTAATCAACATATCTGCCAAATCCACACCACCCATATGACTGATGTAGTTCTTTTATGACTGTTGTAGGCCTTATTTTAAAGTATCTGTCATTATTCAATTCCTCATTGTTGACAGAATGTAGGCTGCATCGTATTGCTCGATACTTTTTTAGTGACATTACATTTTTTGCAATATGTTTATATATTGGTCTATTGGTCTTCTCGTGAGGCCAATAGTTCGTGTACGCTGGCATGTCAACAATCCCCATTAAAAATTTCGATAGGTAAGAAATCGCGTATCTCATCTATATTTGTGTCTACACATTTGTAAAATTTGTTTATCGAATACATGTTAGTTTGTTCTATAATTAATTTAACAGTATTTGGACTAAAAAAGTTTGAAAATATTGTAAAGTTGTTTTTATATTTTGGGGTTTTGAAACATCATTAGTTTGTACTGTTGTTACCTCATATATTTAAAATCATCAGTCGTCCAGTTTAATAAAGGCTCATTTTGTTTTTCCTTCCGATTTATTGAAGAACTTGCTTGTTTTTCTACTACTGGAGAAAATTGGGGCACAATTGAAGGAGTCGTCTTCGTTTACTGACTGAAACAGGTAATATTTCTACAGCTTGTTTTATAATCTTCTTTAGAAATTATATTTTCTCTACTATCATCTGCGTCTCTTTGACTTCTTTAAAAAAAATTACGTGATAAATACCACTTGTTCGTCATCAGTAATACTTTCTGGTTAGTTTTAACAACAAATGATAGCAAAAGAGCCAATATTTTATCAACTCTCTTTTTTTTGGCATGAAAAAAATTAATATCATGTCGGGCGATGTATACTATACAAAACAAAAAGTTTTGATTCGATTTGCTAAAAAAATTTTACAGTACACTAAAAATTTGTTTATATACATAAATAGTGTTTTTTTATACATAAATAATGCTTCAAAAATAAGTTCCCAAAAAATTAGTACTGTGTAATAAACAAAAATAAACTGATATAAACACTCCTTGATTGAAATCACAGGCTTGCTCAGCTATTTTGTCAAGACTGTATCCATAGTGTCAGAACCATCGAGCAAACAGACAAAAGAGGGAATCTAATCGTTATGAAAAGGAGAAGAAAAAAGTGGCCGCTGATGGCGGACATATCCGGAAATGCGAATGCGCCAAATTTAAATTTTCCGACACTTATTAACAGTAGCTATAAAATAGTTTTCAGAATGTGTCTTAAACGAAAAAGTTTTAAACAGTTTAAAATGTGAAACAATTGTAAAAAAAATTCAATATAAATAAGATTTCATGTGACAGTTGGGACAAATAATAACATAACCCAACTAAATTTGATTTCTTACTCTCTTTCCATGTTTAATTTGACCTATCAAGATGGCACTTCCTGTCTAACAATATTTTTGTCCCTACTACCTTTACATTCCCTCTTTTGTCTTTTTGCTCGATGGTTAGAACTAAATGCGCGAAATTAAGAATTTTCGTGCCGATTTCCGGTCGGCTTCATACGGTAGTGTATACTCAACTATACAGTGCCAAAAACTGGGTTTCAAATACTATTAATATACTATAATAACATTATAATTATAAGAATATAATACTTTTAATTAATTTAAAGTTAATCTTTACAATTTGTTTTTCGTGTATTAATGCTCGAGATAGTCCGAAATTCGAATTTTACTAGCACGGAGCTCGGTATAACTCCATTCCACGAATATACGACTGTTTTAAATTCGCTTTAAGGTGTCGACTTAAATGGTCCAAAGTGCTGCATTGTACAATAGTAAATTCTCCCCATTTTTAAAATACTGTTACGACAAATAAAAATCTTAGATTTAAATATGAAGTCATGATATAAATATAAAGTTAATAGTTTATAGAACAGTTTTTGAATCTGAACAATTCAGATTTTGAAGTATATAATTACTATCATATAGTTTAGTATTGTAAACAAGTTGGTTTTTGAATTATTGATTTTAACGAAATGCAACAATACTTAAGTGATCAAATGGTGTAATTTATTTAGTACATATTATCGAATATTCAATTAGTATTAAATAAACAAAAAAACTTACTTATTCACTTATTCTCTTAATCTTCTAAAACTATCATCAACGATCAGATTCACAGCAATAATCAGTCGACGATATATGAAAGTGTATATAAATTTTCGTTACTTTTTAATATCTCTAACGACTCCTAGCCGGTATATTATACCCGTTACTTTCGGAACTTTTAAGAGTACATAAACTCAAAGCAAACAAATATTTAAAACTAACAAAGTGAAATATTAGATCCTTTTTCTGGTTTCTGAACCATTGTTCCGCCAATTTCATTTCATTTATATTAAAAATAGTATATTTCTTTTTATTACAGTTATAATACCTAATAAAGTAATAAAGTGTAGTGTAATATCAAAGAAACCCGGCACGCCTCTTTGGTGTTTACATTTCACGGAAAGCTTACCCAAATGTCTGACGAACACATTTGGCTTTATAGACGTCATTGTATTTATTTGTAGATTTTAACTGAAATAGTTAAAATAGCTTTAGTTTAGATGTCATAATAGTAGACCGTTTTTATTGGAATAATGATTGGACCAATTTACCTTCATACTTCTACTTGCACAGTAAAATATTTGTTGTTGCAGTAAATCAAAACAGTCGTATATTCGTGGAATAACCTATACATGACATTTACGTTTAACAGCCGGCCATGGAATGCCTAGAAACAAATATCTAATTAAATAATAAAATTCCTTGTTGCCTTTTTCATTTCTTCTTTATAATCCATATCCGATTTAAATAATTGTTATATTAAATAAAATTAAATTTTGATTATTTCATCGCTTTCATTTATGGTAAGGGCTTATAACTAAACAATGTTTATTATTATTTATAAACTGGGAATAAGCCACAATTAAAGATAAAAATACGTTTTATTGACGTTTTCAATTTCCAATTCTTTTTATCTTTAATTTGTGGCTTATTCCCAGTTATAAATAATAATTAATTTACAAATGCCACAAGAAAATAGCTTCAGAACAATATAAACAATGTTATTGAAGTCGAATTTAATTGTATTGTATAAATTTCTTTTATATTGGTGAGAAATGGATTATGTACTTGGTACTTTTTTAATTAATTATTATAGAATAGAATAGAAATATGCTTTATTGTCACTGAAAATTATTGAACAATTTTATGGACAAAGTTTAAAAAAAAAATCATTTAAAAAGTAAAAAAAGTATACAACAAAAACGAATAAAATAAAAAAAACAGAACAATACAATTTTTAAATTAGTAAAATTTTTGTATAAACTTAAATAATTTGTACAGACAACAACAAATGAAACAAATTGTAGCCACTGCTTGAGACACTCAAAAGTAATTATAAACAATAACTAATTTTGTTTCTTTGTTATACAGTAAGAAACTGGTCAACTGAATAATATGGTCTTTTAGACAGATAGATTTTTTGTCTTCTTACGAAACTTAATGAAAAATGTTGCGGATTTTAATTTCTCTTGGAAGGTGATTATATAGTTTTTTTGCACTATATAGAATAGAATTCTTTACTAGCTGAGTGGACGGGATTCGGTAAATAAACGTTACAATTCGAATTTCTAATAGAGTAGCCATGATCAGGTCTATCGAGAAAAATGTTGATGTTGAAAAAGATGCTTGCGAATTCAAACAAACCGTTTCCAAAATAAATAAAGAGGGAAACGTCAAAATTTCGTAATTTTTGAAGTAGGTCTTGCAATGAGTTGTTTGTTTGAGACCAAATAGATAACGAATTGCTCTTTTTTTGTAACTTAAAAATAGTATTAAATTGAACCCCAAAATGGAAGCCCATTTTGGGGTTAGTTAGGAAGATAAGTGTAGTTCCTCCAAAATAGCTCTTATTGCAAAACAAGCTGAGGCTAGTTTCTTCCTTACAGAGTCAGTACGCAGGACCATTTAAGATCACTGTCGATAAGAATACCTAGAAATTTCACGAAATTAACGATACCAATTTGGCTCTCATTCAAAAGCAGGGGTTCAATGACTCCTTTATAAGATAATGCTACTGTCTTATGCACGTTAAAGCTAAGTAAGTTGGAGTCTGACCAAGCATTGATTATAAGCAAATCAGCGGTATAATTAAATAAAGCGTTGAAATAGTAGAGCTGTCTACAAGTAATACTGGTATCATCCAGCAAATAGAAAAATTTTCCCTTTAATTTTCAAGTAAGTGATGTCATTAATGAAAAGTAAAAAAAGAATGGGATCTAAGACTAAACCTTGCGGTACTCCACACTCAATATCTTTATAACTAGGAGTCGGTGTCTTTTATTCTAATCAATTGTTTCCTACATACCAAGTAAGTTTTAAACCAATTCAAAGTCACACCCCGAATTCCATAGAAAGTTAATTTTTTTGAATAGAATGTCGTGATTTACGCAGTCAAAGTCTTTGGAATAGTCGCAGAAAACGGTGGCTGAGGAGAGGTTACTATTTAGTAATCGATATACCTTATGTAACACAGAAAACATGGCATCACTAGTACATTTATTAGACAAACAGTCGAACTGATTTTGCAATAAAATATTATGTTTAAGAAAAAAGGGCATAAGTCGAACTTTTATAAGCCTTTCAATAATTTTTGATAGTGCTGGTAAAAAGGCAAATGGGTCTACAGTTGAAGGCATCAGATTTTTTCTCCACCTTTATGAAGAGGAATAATGATGGCAGTTTTTTAGGCAGTTAGGGAATATACCTTTTTCGAGGGAATTGACTACCGAGACCATGACCTCCAAAACATTATGCGGAAGATTTGAGAAAGTTTTAATATATAATCCATCTGTACTACAGGACGATTTGCTTTTTATACTACGAATTGTTCAAATGAGTTCAGTCTTATCACTGGTCTTAAAAAGAAAGTGTCAGCAATATTTTTTGAATTAGGGAGATAGGAAACCGGATCTTGTTGTGGCGAAATAGTTGAGGTTTTTTTTTCACATTAACAAAGTAATCATTTAGATTTTCGGGGTTAGGAAAAGAAAAGGTTTGACTCGCTGCACTGGTTTTATTTCGAAAATCGTTTATTATTGACCAAGTTTCTTTTGAAATATTTTTGGAGCTTGTTAGGCGATTATAAAAGTAGGATTTTTTGGCTACTTTGAGTAGTTTTAGATAGCATTTTCTGTACTTATTGATATAATCAGAGATGGGAATACTGTCATTAATTTTTTAATATATAGCAGAGAACGCATATTCTTCGCAGATATGCGAATACCTTTGGTAATCCAATGTTTGTAATGGTTTTGGCTTGATGTTTAATAGAGGAAATGCTTTATTAAAAATAAATACAAGTCCATTTAGAAAATTAATATCATTACAGTCAATGTCCCCAGAAGAAAAACTCCATTCAGAAGTCAAGCATGAATTATAGAATTTACGAAAGTTTATGAGTGGAAAAAATCCTACCTAATCGTCGGGTTTTTGAGCGGGTGTTTTTAAACTGCTAAACTTGGTATATACCGCTTCATGATCAGAAAGCCCCCCATTAATAACTGTAGAATGGACGTCATTGGGTGGAATATCAGAAACCACATAATCACTTGTCGAGGATGATGTATTTCAGATTCTTGTTGGAGAATTAACGTACATTGTGAGACCATATGATTTAAAAATAGGTACCAAAGACAGTTGGGTCACACAAACAGCAGCGTAGTCAATATTAAAATCACCACATAAAATTTTTCTGCTTTTAATGGGCAGAATATCTAATAAATTTAGCAGACTCTGAAAAAATAGTTCAGTATCAGAGCTAGATGATCTACAAATGCAAATAATGTATAGGTTAAATTTCTTATTATAAATCAAAGAAAATTCGAAGTAGTTTTCGCCCAGCAAATAGTCATATTTCGAAACAGAAGTATGAAATATTATGTCAACCTTATGCTCATCTAGTTCGTTGTTCTAGACTAAAATACTTAGGGTAAAGTAAATTACATTTAAAAAAAGTAAATTACACCCAATTTTTGGCACTAGCCCAAATATTGGCAGTGGATACTATATTTTTAAATAATTAAGGAGCAATTCACTGTAAGTACTTACTTCCACTTTTATATTTAACATGTGTTATTTATGCTAGGGCGCTAAGTACTATAATCGTCAATATCCCGCCAACTATTCGACAGTGAAGGTTAAACATTAAGTTATCCTTACATTTTACCTGATTTCAATTAGGCATCATCAATGGTAGAGGTAAGTTTATAATTGTAATATTGGCTACATTGTACCGTTTTCTCGTTTTTATGCTCATTTTTTACATGAGAATTATTTTCGTTAATGACAACAATTAGATGTGGTATTAGAGCAAATGCTAGTGATTGACAGTGCTGCTAATAATTAGGTAGCCGAGGTATTTATTTACTTTTAGGCATTGGTACCTTTAATTTTACGAAGAAAAAAATATTTAATGTACAAAAGAAAAGCAAATATAAAAAAAATAATGAGAAATTCTTGAAGAAGCTTTACGGAAAATAATTAATGACATGGTAAAGGCGACGGTAGCAGTTAAATATGTTATACTCAGAGCTACTATGCAATTACTATGGACTGAGCAAAAATTTAAAAATGTAGCACATGTCCCCAAATACTTATTTATTATTTTAGAAGAAACTGTATTAGAAAAGTGGGTAGTAGACCTGTCACAGAAAAGTGTTTTCGGAAAGAAAAGAGGATATCCAAGCTTCGGTTAAGTAATTTTTGTGTCAGAAGCCCCCACCAAATCCATTTAAAAACAATTTTCCTGGGGATCGTTGGTATCAATTATTTTTAAGAACACACCCTTATTGACCAAATAGAATTCCTGAAGCTGTAAACAATATAAGTGCAAACGTGTCAGAAAATTATTTTAGAGGAATAAAAACTATTATAATAGTTATATAGTTAAATGTTTTATATATAAGATGGAACTGTTTTTACCCTTTTTCCGAAAGAAGATAGGTTCATTGTATCAAAAGGTGCCAAAAGTGTTTATCAGATAGAGCAAGACCAATCGAAAACAAATATAACCGTCGTGTTTACATTTTCTGCTAAGGGAGTTATAACGCCACCGATGATCGTAAATGCTTATAAAAGATTATCCAAAAGCATCGCAGAACTCTGCAGTGCTACAGATGGGTGGAGTTTTGCTACTAATCTACTAGTGGTGCTAGTGACATTATATCCAAGTACCACTAGAATTCTTTAACCCGCCGACGTCTCTAGTTTTAAGTTTTCTTGAATTGGAAGAGACAAAATCCATTTTAAACAACTAAGTAAGAGTAACTTTTCTCCAATTTTAAAAAAAGCGGTAGATACTCTTAAGCCCTCGTCTATATAAACTGGTTTAAGAGTGTGTGGTCTCTTTCCGTGAAACGCGGATAGTATTGACTACAGTAAATGCCTAGGTGAAAAATATACCATAGATAAATTTGGCAAAACTACAACAGAATCAACCAATTTGACCGATTTTTGCAACATATGTCATAAAAATACTTCACAGCTCTTAAAAGAAGCCAAAAAAATAAAAAATCTGAAAATGGAAACACTGGCAAAACTTTTAGGGTACTATTTAATCTATTGAACATTTTATATCCAAATAATCTATATAATAAAGTAGGCGATAATTCACAAATTCTAATAGATGAAATATTTTTGGAAGATATGTCTGTAGTAGAAGAGAGAGCAGCGATGACTTTCACCGAAACCTGTACCTGATGTTCTTTTTGAAGAAGTTTCTGAACAAAATGCAAGAGTGGCACACAGTTTAGTACTTAACTTAAAAAATACCAACGAAACAATCACAGGATCCGCTGCCGTTTCAACGTTTGATTTAGTTCCATCCACTAGGCAAAACTCTATAAATAAGAGCAGTAACATGGAAGATTGTTCGCTTTGGGCCAAAACTCTCGAACGTAAAGGGAATACGTAATACCCAAAGATCTAGTTTTGTAATTTCTTCTTCGGTTTATAACAGAGAACTAGAGAAAAAGAAACGAAAAAAATGAAAAGAAGCAAACGAAGTTAGAAAATAAAGCATTTTAAAAGTAAAGTAAAAATTTCTGAAAAGTAAAGAAAATTCATTAAAAGAGAAAAAGAAACCTAGTATTTTAGAGGACTTAAAAGTAAACAAACGTTTAAATAAAGAAGCTGATCGACAGCACCATGAAAAAAAAATGGAAATAGTGAATTCCAGATGCACATTAGAAATCTGTCAATATTAGGATTTGATCCAGTAGTTCCAGAACTCTGCTCACCACCTAAAATAATATTTTTATGAACAAGGATGTATGCTTTGCATGTACTGGATATTTTTCCCTGATTAGGTTTGAAATTAAATGGCAGAAGTATTCGAGAATATTTCACAAGGGATGTCTTGAAAAATATGATTTATATAAAGAATATATTTTGTTTGTAAAACTTGTCTTATAACTTGTATAAAGAATGTTGTTCTTGTAAAATTTGTTTTTAAAAAATGTATAAATAAATGACACTTTGTACGTAAGTACTTATGTTTTAGTTTTGTTTTCAATGCTCAATCAATATTTTAATATAAATATTATGCCAATTACTAGGTACCAATGATTGAGAACACTGCCAATTACTACAGGCCAATAAATAGAATAAAATGTAAATAATTATTCGGAAATGTGTATAATGTCTAAAATGACCTATTTTTGCAATATTTTCCTCAATATTTATAATAAAATAACATTTAATTCGTGTTCAGTAATAATAGTAAATAATAAAAAAATTCCAAATATCCCACACGATATTACCTATATTAGCAAATATAATGTTTAAACAACTCTTTTTGGCAAAGTGACAATAACTGGGTGTTTACCCTATATTGTTGCAAATTAATTACTATTTAACTAATAATAAGTCAGAATTAAAGATAAAAATACGTTTTATTGACGTTTCAATTTCCACTTCGGAAATCGTTCTCAAAATACAAACAGTAAATTAAACGAATAATGTTTTTTGTTACATAGTGAAAAGTTCTTCTAATAATTAATTTTATCGGACTCATTTATATTGACAATTCAGACAAACATTATGCATTTTAAAGAAGACGACTTTAAAATGATATTGCCAATATTGTTGAGTTGCGCTCCTGGACGACTTTACTTATAAGATAGTTCATTCGATTACATGAAATCAACTTTAACTTGAGAATATCCGTCAGAAAAAAATTATAGCATGTAATTCGTCTTTAAAAAGACAAACACATGACATGATGACAGTAAAATTCTCGTGTTAATGATTCCATAGTAAATTATGAGGAAAAACCAGCAAAAAGACCTCATAATATTATCCCGACATGGTAAGTATATGTTCGTGCATTTAGTTTACCTTCAATAAACACCAAAATTTTGATTTTATATGTTTCGTTATTTAAAAAACATAAATGATGTATCCTCTATATGTAACTGACTTACTAATACTGGTATTTTCCTATTAATAACTTCCTCTTTCAATATTGGTAAGTATTAGTAAGTCAGTACATAAGAGAATACATCATTTATGTTTTTTAAATAATGAAACATAAATCAGAATTTGGTGTTTATTGAAGGTAAACTAAATCACGAACAAATACTTACCATGTCGGGATAGTATTATGAGGTTTTTTTTCCTCATTTTTCCCTCATAATTTACTATCGAATCACTAACAGGAGAATTTTACTGTCATCATGTCATGTGTTTGTCTTTTTAAAGACGAATTACATGTTATGATTTTTTCTGACGGATATTCTCAAGCTAAAGTTGATTTTATGTAATCGAATGAACTATCTTATAAGTAGAGTCGTCCAGGAGCGCAACTCAACAATATTGGCAATATCATTTTAAAGTCGTCTACTTTAAAATGCATAATGTATGTATGAATTGTCAATATAAATGAGTCAGATAAAATTAAATTATTAAAAGAATTTTTCACTATGTAACCAAAAAACAGAATTTGTTTAATTTACTGTTTGTATTTTGAGAACAATTTCCGAAGTGGAAATTGAAACGTCAATAAACTATTTTTATCTTTAATTGTGGCTTATATCTCAGTTGTCCATCACATTACATTTCGAACATTTGTACTAATGGTAGTGGTATTTTCTGGAGGTTGACCACAGTTTAAAGAAGAAGAAGAAAAAAGAAGATATCCAGCTTCTTGATAGGTACTAGGCGCGAATCACTGTTTTTTTCTGTGCGGTGTTGATCACAAGTGTTTTCCGAATATTGTATAAAAAGTGTTAAAAATGCCAAAAAGTTATCAGAGAATGATAGTGTATTCCGGAAGAGGCGTAATATGAAAAGTTACAACAGAAATTGGCAAAGTTAAGGGAGGATTTGAAAGAAAGTGACCAAGGTATTTATAGGTTATGTTATACATTCTAAACGCTTTTTGGAAAAAGATATTATATTGCTTGTCTCAATTAGGGTGCCTTTAGGTAGCCCAAAGTAAGGCAGAATAAATAATTAACGCCTTAACAAAAACTAGAGCAGCAAGTACTTTTTAGTAGCCCAGTAAATCTTTATGATTATTTGACCTATTGGTCTGTTATGTTATACATTCTACACGCTTTTTGGAAAAAAGATATTATATTGGTTGTCTCAATTAGGGTGCTTTAGGTAGCCCAAAGTAAGGCAGAATAAATAATTAACGCCTTAACAAAAACTAGACAGTGGGTACTTTTTAGTAGCCCAGTAAATCTTTATGATTATTTGACCTATTGATCTGTTATGTTATACATTCTACACGCTTTTTGGAAAAAAAGATATTATATTGGTTGTCTCAATTAGGGTGCCTTTAGGTAGCCCAAAGTAAGGCAGAATAAATAATTAACACCTTAACAAAAAACTAGAGCAGAGGTTACTTTTTAATAGCCCAGTAAATCTTTATGATTATTTGACCTGCTCCCATTTCTCAGAGGTACTTTACAGTAGCCCAAAACCTTTAGAAAAGAAATAGATTTTATTTAATTACTTTTGTACATTTTACCTGTACAAATACTAGAGCAGCGGTACTTTTTTAGTAGCCCAGTAAATCTTTATGATTATTTGACCTGCTCCCATTTCTCAGAGGTACTTTACAGTAGCCCAAAAGTTTTAGGAAAAGAAATATGATTTTATTTAATTACTTTTGTACATTTTACCTGGTTTTTACTTACAACCAAACAAGTTTACATACTTTTTAACTTCAATACTAAATTTTTTTGTTTGGTATTGTCAAAAATATTAAAATCCTTTTTATTCATTGAATTTTAGATGAGGAGAGGCAAACTGAAGGTCAAAATAATATTATACAAAAGCATGTGGGTAAGCTTAGAGAAAAATTCCCACCTGCCACAAATTGCAAGAGACTTTGCCCACCTCAGTTAAATCCTGAGATCTTATCTGCAATAAATGATAAAAGAAAAATTAGAGAAGATAAGTACTTGCAATCCATGCAAACATTTTAGCGGCAAGTATTATGGCTCTTTATTCAATTGGGTCGAATGGGATTAAATGAAAATAGGAGTATCGAAACAAGTGCCAACTCCATAAACCTCAATATAGAAGTGCTTTAATAAGATGTCCTTGCACAGAGGTTTTTGCTCAGTTCTTCATTAAATTCAAAATTTAAGAAATTATAGATGAGCAACCTATAGATAAATATTTATATGGAGAGAATTTGGGTAAAAGGTTGAAAGAGAGCAAGGACACAAAATCAGCAGCCTTTCAGGTCAGCTCTATATGAAGCCACAAACATCAAATTTTTACCCTAGGACTGCTCCTCAACGCTAAGCTCCTATTTTAGTTCAACAGCCAACAAGAGTTTCTTGCAGAATCTAGCAACTTTCAATCAGCAGAGTTTAAAACTACAGTCCAGCCTTGAACAGACCGAGATTTCGACAAAGCCAGTACCCAAATCTCCTGCAATTAACATCAAGATACAAGCAGTTGAACAGGTAGCAGTACCAGGACCAGAGTAGAATAACCAAGAGGTCATATTGAAGGTAAATAAGAAAGTAGCAGGTAATAGTGGCGAACTATATTGAAAACTGCAAAAAGATTACTGCAGACAACAAAGTTTTAAGTTGGGTCCCAAGGTTTTAATATTCTATTAAAAACAACATCCTCTCAAGAAAGAGCACAAAAAAGTTTTGATAGACCCAAATGAGTCATATGACTTAGCTATAAAATAATTACTTGAGAAAGGAGCTATTTCTCTCTCTTCATATACACAAGGGCAATTTCTTTCTTTATATTTTCTAGTGCCCAAAAAGAATGGGAGTCACAGATTTGTTTTGAATTTAAAACAATTAAACTGCTTTATGGAAGCCCCACATTTTAAGCTGGAAGACTATAGTCAGTTCTTAAGCTCATTTTCAAGGGTTGTTTTAATGGCAAAGGTAGGTTTAAAAAGATGCCTATTTTGTTATACCTGTTCATAAAAATTCTAAAAAAATCTTTAAATTTTGAGTACAAACAATATTCTGTATTATTTTAAATGCTTACTATTTGGTTTGAATATATTGCCTTTTATATTTTCAAAGACTTTGAAATCAGCTCTAAATAATCTAAGAACAAAGGTTTTACTTCTGTCATTTTTTAGATGACACTTTTACTAATTTCAAAATCATATTTAGAATGTAAAGAAAATATTGCTGAAACATGTTCTACTGTTTTCCCCCTTAGGCTTTACTATGCATAAAAAAAGCATACTTTCACCCATGCAAAGTATAACCTTTCTTGGTTTTACATTTGATTCCAGAGAAATGATATATTTTGCTCCTGCTGACAAAAAAAAATAATTGTTAATAGAATTCAGACACTCAAAAATAAAAGTACATGTAGGATAAGATCATTTGCAGCTTTAATCGGCCAGTTATTAGCGATTTGTCCTTCAGTTAAATATGGTAAATTATACTAAATTTAGAAAGAGAAAAGTGGCTTGCTCTTCCTAAAACTAATAGTTATAACCTAAAATAGACCATACCTAACTAGTTGGAAAATGATTGCAATTGGTGGTTAAATAACATACCAATTAGTAAGCAAAATATAAAACAATCAAATTATGTACTTGAAATATTTTGTGAGGCATTTCTTTTAGCCTGGGGGCATGCTGTAATGATAAAAAAACTCATGATTTTTGGAGTTATGAACAGCAGAAACTAAATATAAATGCACTTGAGTTACTGGCAGCATATAATAGCGTGAACTCCTTTTCCAAGGGATATAGAAATTGTAACATTTTGCTAAGAATAGATAATACAACAGCGGTGTCTTGTATTAACAAGATAGGGAGTGTGAGTACTCTAATCTAAATAGCATTTCTAGAGAAATTTGGCAATATTGTGAAAAACAGAAATTTAAGAATATTATGCATCTTATATCAGTACAAAAGAAAATATTATTGCTAATTCAGAGTCAAGTTCTTTAAAAATAAAAACAGAGTATTCTTTAAGTGATAATTGTGTTAATATAATTTTTGGGCAGCTTCATATTCCAGATATAGATTTATTTGCCACACATCTTGACAAAAAATGTGCAAGGTATGTGTCTTGGAAACCTGTCCCGGATCGGAAAAGGTTGATGCATTCACTCTAAATGGCAGGATTAAAATTTTATGCTTTTCCACCTTTTGCTATTATTATAGTTAGTTTTAGAAAAATATAATATGTGACAAAGCCATAGGGCTTCTGGTAGTACCAGAATGGCAAAGTCAGCCTTGGTACCCAACCTTTAATAAGCTGGTATCAGGCAAAAAGATAATTTTAGGACCTGATAAAAAATTTAATCTCGAACCCTTTTTAGGCTTCCATATCCGGGACACCCAACATCTTACCCTGGCTGCTGCATGTTTATCAGGCAAGCTTTTTTAAGAAAAGGCATTCCTGAGGTTTCCATCCCAATTATGACTGCATCTATTACAACAAAAACACTAAATTTGTATAATACTGTTTTCAAGAGATGGTGGAGGTGTAGTATAAAATATATATATATATAATATATAATATATATATATATATATATATAATATATATATATAATATATATATAATATATATAGAGCCTTTTGCTTATGAATTATCAAATATTATTAATTTTATTAAATCTATAGTAGATCAGGATTACACTTATAGTTCTATAAACATTCACAGAGCTGCATTGGCTTTGATAATAGATATTCCAAAAAATCATAAAAACATTAAAAAAAAAATTTACAAAGGTATATATAACCTCAAACCTTCATTGCCCAAATATCAATTTACTTGGAACCCTTAACCAGTATTAGTTTATTTAGAAACAATATTTCCTCTCACAGGCCTTTCCATGAAGGAACTTACTTCCAAACTTGTAATTTTAATTGCTCTTACTTCACACAGGTTGCAAACCATATCCCTAATAAAAATTCAAAATATTCTCATTGATCAAGATAAAATTGAGATTCTGATACCAGATAGGATAAAAACTTAGTCAAAAAATAAAAATCAGCCTGTTTTGAGATTTCCATATTTTAAGAAAAAACCACAGTTGTGTGTAGCATTGAGTTTATGAAAGTATTTAGAGATTTCTAAAAACATTCGTCCTCAATTGGAAGACAAGATGTTTATAACTAAAAAAAAAAAAAACATATAAAGCAGCATTAGATGGCTAAAATATATTTTAAAATTATGTAATGTAGACATTAATATTTTTAAAGGGTATAGTGTTCTGCATGCATCTACCTCAGCAGGGGCTAGGGCTGGATTAAATATAGAAACTATTAGGGAGACGGCAGGATGGACAGAAAATTCTCAAGCATTCAATGTTTTTTATAATAAACCTTTAGCAAAAGATTAGAGGCTCCTAACAAAAACTATATTATCTGGTTAGTCCATGTAATTGTATATATATTTTGTTTTTGTTTAATTCTGTTATGAATTTTGTAATTATATGTGTAGGTTATTGTTATGACATAACACTAATTTTCTTATTATTATTTTTTCGTACTGGTTAAAGGTACACATATTATGTACTTAAAATATAAACATTACCCTTAATTGTAATATGTTATCCACTTTTGTAGTTCTTAATAAAAAATAAATAAATAAAATGTGTGAATTATTAATTTTTTGGGGATGGCAATATAATTTTGTTTATTTATATCGCACAATATTGTCTAATCTTTCAACAGCCTACCATTAGTACAAATGTTCGAAATGTAATGTGATGGACAATTAATTGATTGGTTGACTTACCTGTTAAGGAAGGACAATCATAATTGTCCTATCTTACATTTCGAACATTTGTACGCTCCCCCCCCATTGATTCTTTAGAACCCACCCGTTTATTGTGCGATCAAAAAAAAAAACAGTGATTCGCGCCTAGTCACCTGTCAAGAAGCTGGATATCTTCTTTTTTCTTCTTCTTCTTCTTTAAACTGTGGTCAACCTCCAGAAAATACCACTACCATTAGTACAAATGTTCGAAATGTAAGATAGGACAATTATGATTGTCCTTCCTTAACAGGTAAGTCAACCAGTCAATTATTTAAAGAGTAATTAATTTAAAATGCCACAGAAAATAGCTTCAAAACAATACTATATTGTTTCATTGAAATCTGAGCTAAACCTGATTTTGATTTATGTCTAGCATAAGCATTAATAATTTTAAATTGTCACTTGTTGCTGTTTGGTATATTCTTTTAAAAACTAATTAAATTTTCTTATTATAAAACAAATTTTGACAAAAAATGTAGGTCCAAAAATGTACTTTCAAAGAGTGATCTCTATAAGTTGCTTGTATGGCACTTGATAAAAATACTGAAGTATTATTTTTCAGTATGGTAAACCTGTAAATTAATTTTTTTAATTCCAATTGTATTCATATATCTAACGTAACAATCGAATAAAAAATTGTGTCAATGTATAAAATTTTAATTAGCTCTGAAACATCTGATACAATAAAAAAAATTATTCGAGAAAACTTTCTATTAAACATCTTTTCAATTGCGACTTAAATTGGATAAATTGAATTATTCTTCTTGAGATGCCAAAATTAGTAATAAACGATCAAAAAATCTTTTATGAAATTATAAAACTAATTATTCTAAAAATAATTATCTGAAAGTCTAATTTTTAGCCACCAATTTAATTTCGGTCTTTAATATTTTTTTATAGCTCCATTTCCCAATTACACTTTCCTCCCTTTAGCTAAGTTTTGGAAAGGAAAATAAAGTATTTTAATTGAAAAACCAGATCCGTATTATACACCAAAAAAAATAAAAATTTTTGTTTAAACTAATGCATCAATATTTAAAATGTAAAGTTATTTTATTTACGAAAGTATCTAAGATAAGCTGGTTTTGGTTATCGGGATTTCTTCAAACTCGTGGATCATATAATTTTCGATTTGATGTAACTAGAAAAATACTTGGTGTAGAATAAAAAGAATATAAGCATGTAATTTTAATGATATAGATCCTCTCGCATAAGCAAGTAGATGGATAAATAATAGTAAATAATTCATTCATAGGAGGCACTACTGGTTAGTTGAAAAATATACCACTAAAATTAGAGCTAAAAAGTAATATGGGCTAATATTCAAACAACTAATTGATAAGGTAATAGTAAATTCATAACTTTCATAAAAACAAATCAAATAAGTCAAATAATCCTATATTAGATTTTCATCGATCTATAGAAGTTCTCTACATAAACTTGGTTTTTAGTATAAGGAGTATACTAAGGAACTCTAGAACATCAACATCTTAAGTATTGAAGTACATCACATGCAATTGAAAATAATACCACCTAGTGAAGAGTAAAAATGACGTCCAAGAGAAAATTGTAAAACCAAACCAATAATATAGGATGAAAAATGTACTATAACATTGTGTAAAAATGTCTTTATACAATATCATTAATCACAAACTTATTTTTTTAGTCGCAAATAAAAATAATAATTACCATAGCAGATTTAGAAGGATATGAGGTAAGGAACCTTAGGTTATGCAAAGGGCTATTAGACAATGATAACCTATATATCTGTGACGTATTGGGACGATAAAAGTAACTACTACAGTGGCGTTAAAAGTATTGCTGAATATTTCATTATTTTATATCTTTATATAGGGCGAAGCTAGATCTGTGATACGCATATAATATATATAATATAATATATATATATATATATATATATAATATATATATATATATATATAATATATTCCACAAAAACACCAGACGTATAATGCTAAAAATAAAAAGGTAATAAAAGCTAGAAGCAGATATCGTAATGGGGCAAACCAACCATGCAACAGCTATGAGAAACACCTTTGACAATAAATTTAAAATTAATATACCAGACAGGGACGACTGAATGAAAGGTGTACACTGTACACATTCAAGTGGAAGCTACCTGGTTGCCTAATGACTAAAAAACATCAGAGGGTGGAGAAGCCTGTATAGTAGGGACATGCAAGGGATACATTTCCCGAGAAGTTCATCTAAGAATGTTCCAGAACAATTGTCCAGGTGGAAATAACGCAAAAAAAAATCACTGCGTGAAAAAGATAGAAACGCGGAAAAGAACTTACCATTCAATTGTCGTTTTCTCAGATAGCCAGGCAGGACTAAAGGCATTCAGTTCTGCAGAGGTCAGTTCTAAACTAGTATGGGATTATGCGGTGCCCATAAATAAGCCTTAAATAATAAAGTGGATTGTAAAACGTTAACAGTACATATCGACACCTGATATGAATAACATTGTAACTTTACTTACAATGTTTTTTAAGCATGAATTAAATAACATCTATAAAGGATAATTTTTATTTTGGTCCAATAACTTCTATCCTATCTTATGTAAATATAAAGTTAGTTAACAAAATAAACTCGTTGTGCAAATTTTAAATCACTTAATGGAAAAAACGTTGTAATCAACGTTACAATATTGAAAAATTTCATGATTGATGAATATTTTTATAAAACATTGTAGACAATGTTTTTCTCAAAAAATTTATTTAGTTTTTACACCTGCATTGTAAGTTGTGATACAAAAAGCAGGTAGTGCAATATTACTATAAATAATATTTAAGTCAATTTACGAGGCTTTTCTAAACAGGAAGATGACAGACAAGAAGTAAATTCTTTAAGATAACTACTGAGAATAGTAAGCATGCCTTAAATCTAAAGAACTGGCATACAAATACTAGTTTAGAATTTTAAGCACAAATAATATTATAAATACATATATTATTTAATATGTTAATAATATAAACATCATTATTATTTACGACCGGACTTGTTCCAAATGCATACATACATACATACTTAATGATAATATATCAATAACGGAAACTTCTACATGCGCCAAAGTTTCATTAATAAATATGTCTGTTAAGAAAAATGGTACTCAAAGAACAAAAATCTGGGAAGGGAGAGACAAAGGGATCCAATTGCTTGAAAAATGAATAAGTAATGAAATTGAAAGCGAATTGGAATCTGAATGTAACGTAAATGTAACAGAAAATGTAAATGTCGAAATTATGTGAAAATGATAGACTCAATGGATTTAATAAATTTTGGTAAATGGCTAATCAAGAAAACAGTGCGAATAGTAATGATTTATTCTTGGATAAGAGAAAAAGGTTACAAAGTCCAGAAAAAACTGGATATATGAATATATTATTTGCAGTTAGCAGAACACCGAAGTTTTTAAAAAAACCATTTTTTGGCACCGTTAACATAACAGATGTGGATAAATATGCTATTTAAAAAAATTGATAGTCAGGAAGGTAAAGGTTTTATACCTAGAGATATGCGTAATAGTAATAAGAACAGAGCAAATACTGTAGATGAAAATATTAAAAATTAGATTCATGCACATATAAACTCTATTTCAGCAAAATAATCCCACTACATACATAAAGAACAACTAAGATATAATTTGATGATTGTTTAAAACGTTTCCCAAATGTTTTTCACTATATAAGCCAGCCACCATGGACAGATTTAATGTAAATATTAGGATCGAATTGTTTTCTAATCTCCCTTTGGCTGATTCTTCTCGATCGACGATGGTAATACAATACAATGTTAAGGTCGTGGAGTAAAATTATAGTTTTATTGACAGCTACTAATTATTACATTTTATTAGCTCAAATCCCCAATTTATAATTTTACGAATAATGTATACATCAGCACAAAGGTTAATGCTTCTATTATACTAACAAACTTTAAACTATAAGCTTACAATACAATTTACCTTAGGTCATTATTGCAACACTTAGGAAGTTCAATTTGAAAATATATTATTGTACTGAAGCTATTTTCTTGTGGCATTTTAAAGTAATTACTATTTAAATTGAAATAAACCACAATTAAAGGTTAAACGTACTTTAACCTTTAATTGTGGCTTATTCCCATTTAAATAGTAATTACTTAAAAATATATTATTGGGCAATTTATTAAGTTGCAGGTAAATGAACTCTAATTATTAAAATATTACACGATATGTTTTCACATATACACGGTGAAACTACAAAAGGGTAAGCAGTTAAGAATAATGTGAGATTACAAATTAAGGGATTAATTTGTGATTGAACACACAAAAACCGTATGTTCAATAACTGAGTTTAATATCGACTTTTTGCACTGAAAAAGAATCAGTGTCTTACTTTTAATCTACATAACATTAAAGCAGAAAAAGACCAAATATTAAAGAAATATGCTTTACATATGCAAATATACAAATTTAAATCTTGGACCCTACAACAAGCGGAAAAAATATAGGTGCCACTGAAATGTTTGTTGGAGAAGAATGTTACGAATTCCGTGGATTGACCACAGAACAAATATTTTAATTTAAATTGGTCACCAACAATAAAAATAATTTGGATATGTTATGAGAGCAGATACAGAAAACATGGAAATACTTATTATCAAAGGAAAAGTAAAAGGCCGAAGATTACGAGGAAGATCTCTAACAAGTTGGATCGATCAAATTACAGGCATATGCAGAAGACCTACGCGTAAGTTAAAAGAAATAATCAGAGACAAAGATCTTTGAAAGCGAATAATACACAATATCACGTTGACCACTACACGCCCTCAGGAGGATTAGGATTGAAGAAAAAGAGATAGATATTACAAACAAATGTGTGGCACGTGAAGCCAAAAATCGTGATAAACAAGTTTCTAAGAAAACAGCAACAGTTGTTACTCGCCTGTTTTAATTTTCAAAAAATATTAACTGTACCCCAATCACATATATAATTGTTTTATTATAAAACTAAGTTTATAGTGTAAAATTTTACTATCTTTGATATTGAATCTGCGGAAGATTATTGTTATGCAAATACCATAACTATTTTATAATTTGTAAGTGCTCATTTTGTAATAGATAAATTTAACAGATATTATTTTATTTACTTCTTGTTAGTATGTATGATGTGAATTTTTAGGTTCTTTTTTCTTAGGTTTAATTAAAAAGTATCGCGTTAATTAAAAATCATTATCTTCTTGTTCGTGCGACAAGGATTACTCCTGTTTGTCTGCCTCTTATCTGTTTCAGGGTCTTCTGCTATACGGCTTGTTGTTTTTACAGATGTTAGATAATCTATCTGATATTATTCGGTTTATATATTCGTTCCACTTTTTTCTGGTTTTTATACACCTGTTAATATTTTGAATTTCGCATTGTTCGCGTATACTTCTGTTGGTTTATCTATCTCTTAATGATATGTCCGCTATTGATCTTAATACTTCTATTTTGATGTTGTTAATTTGTTGTTTCTTTTTTATTGTATTGGTCCTTGTCTCCCCTGTATATGTTAGGATTGGTCTTACTGTTGTCTTGTATACTTTCATTTTGCTTTCATTGGTTAGATATTTGTTTCTCCCTATGGTTTTTTGGAGGCAACCACTTAATCTTGCCGTTTTTGATGCTTGCCTTATGATCTTTGTTCTTATATCCCTGTAATTAGTGATCTATATTCCTAGGTAATTGAATTTCATTACTTGATCTACAATTTTGCCGTCTATTTCTAGTTTGTGTCTACGCGGCTCTTTAAACGATCACTATACATTTAGTATTTTCACTCTCATAATAAGTTTTTTGCTGTGATATTGAAGATGTGGAGCTGCTTTTTTAGGTCATCTTCGTTATCAGCAATTAGTACTGCATCATGGGCATACCATAGTATCGTGATTTTATGCGCTCCCATGTGGTATCCGTGTCGTTTTCTTACTTCGTGAATTATTTTATTCATCACCATATTGAATGACAGCGGGTTGAGCAAGTCTCCTTGGCGGATTCCTCATTTTAGTTCTATGCATTCTGTTTCTCCTGTTGGCCTTATAACTTTGGTCTTGTTGTTCTTGTTTATTTCATTAATTGTCCTTATTATCTGATGATCTATTTGTTCAGCTTGTAATAAATTTAACACGTCATTTCGCTTCACCCCTGTCAAAAGCATTTTTTAAATCTACAAAGCACGTACATGTATGCTGATTTTCCATATTCAATAGATTTCTCTATTATTTGTCTGATAAAAAAATTGCGTCTATTGTGCTGCGGTTCTTCCGAAAGCCTTGCTGTTCATCCGCCATGTTCGCTTTTTCCTCGAATTTATCTTTTATGACTGCCGTTAACAATTTTAATGTATTATTCATTGGACTGATTAGTAGTAGAATAACGTTCAGTTTCTCATTTCCGTCTATTCATACATGTTAAGGTTTCCAGATAAATGATACTTCAAATGAAATCGTAGGCTTCCACGGCCAGAGTCAGAATTATAGTTTATATTCGTCTTCCGGTTTGGACCGTGTCATTAGTGAGTGACCCAAAAGTGGGTTCATCTCGACGTTTCGATACAATTGTATGTAGCTTCTTCAGGAGAACAAAGAAAAAGAAAAAGAAGACAGGAAGATGGGTAGTTAGCAACGGTAACTTAGTTACTCAACGCAACCAGAGGCGAATACTAACTACCAAGATGGGCATTTGGTCACAGTAACTCAACTACTCAACGCAGCCAGAGGTGAAAACCAAATGCCAGGACAGGGATTCACGTCCAACAGCTCAGAACACTAACGCGTCGAGAGGCGGGGAGTGAATCCGACGATTACTCCGCTACCGCTCTATTTATAGTCGCGGTGACCTGTCGTGTCGGGACGTATCGGCACACTCCGTGGCGCGAACGTCAAGAAGCACGCACTGGCCAATCATGTGGCTGCATCGTGGTAGCGGGACCGGACGGCGGCTCTAGACTGAGATTCCAGATGGGAGACAAGTAGTATCCTTCCTCTCGATTGATATTATGTCGATTTTTTTCGGATCTCTAGAGATTCGCGGGATTTTCCTGGAATAAGAGAAGGGACTCTTAGAAATAATATGGGTTTTTTTCGAACAATATGGAATGACGGGTTTCTTGGCAGTGTTCTGCAACTGCAGAATGGGAGAAAAGACCTGATCGAATGCATCTTTGATGCTCTTGAATCCGAGTTTTGACGGAACGACCAGTTTCGCCAATATACACATGTCTACATGAACAAGGAAATAGAATAGACACCACAGGAAGACAGGGGCGGTAATGGGTCCTTAGAAGAGGGTAGACCTCTACCCTCTACCTAGTAGCAGTACCTTAACCAGTACATTAAAGACATTTCTTTATCTTTTGTCAGATTGTTAACAAGATCTTTGCAGTTTTGATTTGGTCATTGGGTGCTTTACTGCCATAATAACCGCTAGGCTCCCTGTGCAAATGTTAATTCTCTTTGTTTTAGGGTCTCCATTCATAATTTGTGCAATACAGGTTAAAATTCGATTCGATCATTCAAATAAAAATAATATAAAATTGTCTGTTTAATATCGCATGATTTTATAATCAATTTAAAGGAATCATCAAATAAATACACCATGGATCAGAAAAGAAATAAAAGAGAAATGGACCAGAACCAGAATACCAGGACCAGACAGAATAACCAACAAACTTCTAAAATACGAAGGAGAAAGTATAGCTCTAGAGATGACAAAACTTAACTTATACAAAAACTAATATTGCATTGCAAGATACTAGATGCATGGAGAAACAGCACAATGATACAAATATTTAAAAAAGGAGATTAAGAATACCCCAACAATTATAGAGATATAAATCCACTGAACACCGCACTTAAGCTTACCACAAAATTCCTAACCAATAAAATCAAGAAACTAACAACTTTATCAAATGAACAACAAGGATTTAGATCCGGAAGATCCTGCGTAGATGCCGTATTTGTACTAAGACAAATCACAGAAAAGGCCATCGAGTACAATAAACCAGCTTATCTATGTTTTATAGACCTGACAAAGGCTTTCGATCGCATCCAAGTAGAAGACGTCTTACACCTACTGTATAAAGAAAACATACCAATCCATATTGTATAAACCATCGAAAACATCTACCCCTATAATCGAATACAGGCAAAGATAAATGGAAAACTAACACAGTGTATACTAGTAGAAAGCGAAAACGGACAGGGTAACTCGTTAAGTCCACTTCTCTTTAATTCAATAATCGACGAAATAATACAAGCAGTACGTAAAGGTCATAGCTACAAAATAGGGAACAAAGAAATCCAAATATTATGTTATGCAGACAACGCCGCACTAATCGCCGATACAGAAGACGAGCTCCAAATATTAACACATATCTTCAATATAACAGCTAAGAAATACAATATGATAATATCTGCAGAAAAAACCAAACGACGAATATCAGGGAGAAGTCTGTTGGATAGGGAGAGAAGCAAAAACATAAGAAGTGCATGCAATATAGAAGACATAAATGGATGCGTGACAAAACGAAAATAGGAGTGGAACGAACACGAAAACAGGAGTGTATTAAAACACATCAGTAGAATGGCAGAAAAGAGAATAGTACGCCTAGCCCAAGTTAAGTTACCAAATGGACGAAGAAGTATTGGCAGACCAATAAATAGATGGTGCGACAATTTAAATAATTTGGGAGGCTTTAAAGCCTACATACTAGAAGAAAGAAGAAGAAGAATATCTAATTAATTAAAAGTGCACACTAAGTGTACGTTTAGGGTTTATAATACTACGAGCAACTTCAATATAAATGGTAAAAATTTGTTAATTATCTTTTAACTATACATATTAACCTCAAAATTCGGACAATTGTCTTTGTGCTGCTTTGAGTTAGTTTAAAATCTTAATTTTTTCAAACTTAAAATAATGCTGATTACTTCTTCAAATTTTAGTTCTTCCGAAAATGAATTTATATATGTACGCCACTTAAGAGTTTACAGAAAAACAATTGTTCCGAATCTTAATATTTTGGCTTCTGGAAAAATGCAAATATCAGTAGCTGACAACAGCTGAAATGGCTCAAGTTGAAGAAGAGTTTTATGCCATTCTATGATTTAAGATATTTGTACTTTAATAATAATTTATTCTTATGCAGGTGCAAATGCCGAAATATATCGTTCAGAAAAAAAAAATTGCATTAAATGTTTAAACTATAAGATGACTAATTTAGAAATTAGAAATATTGTTGCAAAATGGCTGGGTTCTGTATATGATATGTATATTTAATGACACGGCTAAACAAGATGTTAAAACAAAAAGAGAGAATCTTTATAATGAATCTCTCATGCGATCTAGGAATGTTAAGGAAAGGCAAAACAGAGTATAGACATGATCATTTTCAATTTTTAAAAATCAAAAAGATTAAATTTAAAAATGACAATGAGTGTAATAGTAGAAAGAGCAGTACTTTATAGCATCACCATATGAAATGGAGTCTTGCTTTCTGTAGATCCTAAAAAGAAGACAATTTGCTTCAATTTTAAAGAAGTTTATATAATGCAAAATATTATTTCCAATTATCTATTAGACAACATTTTGCAGAGCTGAATTCAGAATTTAAACAAAATAATTTTGTATTAAAACCAGTTGTTTTGTTTCTGAGGTAATTTATAATATATAAGGTTTACACTTACTTTCACCTGTGTCAAGATAAATTTTATAGGATACAATGATGATTATATTTCAGTAATTTGCAATTTTATAATTGTACATCTAGTACAATTCAACAAACGAGAGCTGTCGGGTTGCGCGTAGAACAAATGTAAAAGTGGAAGGGATTGTTCATTTCTATTGCTGTCGGCTAGGAATTCACATCCTACTGATTAGTGCTAGATTTATGACAGTATTGTCATGTATTTACATTTTTATTTGGAGTGACCCTATGTTATAAGCTACTATTTATAATTATTAAAATGGCAAGTGTATTAAGCGGCAAACCTTTATAATCTCAAGCATGAGAAATAATTTTCAATGTGTTTACAACCGATGAAGCTAATGCAGATAAAGTTTGAGTTGATTTAAAAAATATGCAAAAACATGTAGCTCACTTAACTGGTAATTTTATTATAATACTCATTTTTAAAATAAATTCCAAATTAAATAATTTAATTTAAGTCCTTCTATAAAGTAGATTTTTTATTTCATAACTTGTTATATAGAGCATTTTTGTACCTTTTAGTTGCCACAAGGTATATAGTTAAACAACAAAAATTTTACTTTTATAAAAACTAAAATAAACGGAATATATTTGTGATATTTTCAGGTCCAATAAAAAATCCCAGTTTTCGACAGGACTAGTAGTCCAGTTTCTATGATGCATTCGCTTAAAAGTCTGTCTGAAAGAGCAGGATTAAAGATAAACTTTGAGAAAACTAAACTTATAACAAATCTCGTAATGAGTGGAAATAGGTATAACTATTGACAATAATACCATACAACAAACAGACACTTACAAATATCTGGGACACAAAATCAAAATAAGCAGAGACAATCAAACACATTAAATGCAGAGGCGATTAGGCCTAACTTGGGCAGCATTTGGCAAATTAAGCCATATTCTAAAAAGTTCAATTCCCATGTGTATCAAGCGAAAGGTTTATTATAACCAATGTGTTTTAACCTGTACAAACTTATGGAGCAGAGACTTTAACACTCACGCAAAAATCTGCGAATAAACTCAGAGTTACACAACGAGCCATGAAACGTGCAATGCTGAACGTAAGCCTTCGAGACCACATAACAAACCAACAAATTAGGCAAAGATCAGGAGTTCAAGACGTTATCGAAAGAACTACGTCGCTTAAGTGGAACTGGGCAGGGCACTTAGCCAGAGCACAAGATGGACGGTGGACAAGACGTATTATGGAATGGGGGCCCAGAAACTATAAAAGAAGCCGACGACGACCACCGACTAGATGGACCGATGATATTAAACGTGTAGCGGGAAACTGGCTACAAGTGGCCCAGTGTAGAGAACACTGGAAAGAACTGAGGGAGGCCTATGTCCAGCAGTGGACGCGATTAGCTGATTGATGAATAAAAAATTGCTTTCTTTTAGGCATAAGCTTAAGATCAGTTCAATGAATAGCAAGGGAAGGTCGGTTAACAGATCAATCTTGCACGAGCAGAAATCTGTTCAATTTTTCGTCTACAAAACAGCACAGAGCTTTCAAACTAAAAATGAATGTAGTTGTTAACTGCTTGCATCAAAAAATTGTGGAAGAATTGCAATACATCGGAAGCAGAGAAACTCTTCGAAAAGAGATTTCTAATTTAAGATTTCGTTGAAGAAAAACAAAAAATAATCGACACATTTTAATAAAAAACATAAAATGCTCAAAATAAGACTAGATTATCTTCGCAACGAAAAGCGAACAATTGTTTTTACGGATGAGACATAGTTGCACTCAGATTATTTAAAATAATATAACTGGATAGATAACAGTTCCGACAATTTAAGGAAGCCAGTATCAAAATGACAGAGATTAATAATTGTTGCTGCTGGAAGTGAGGACAAATTCGTCAAGGATTCGTATTCGAGATGGAAATCGCAATCTCACACTGAAAACTATCACGAGAATATAAATTATGAAACCAATCACAAGTGGCTTACGGAAAAAGTTTTGCTAAATTTACCTTTTAACAACATTATTGTGTTGGATAATGCACTGTACCACAACAAACAAGAGAATAAACTTCCAACTTTGGCATCTTGAAAAGCAGATATGCAAATGTGGCTTAGAGAACGAAATATACCATATCACAAACTTGGGAAGTAGTTACAGATTATAAAAATTTTATACCTGAAATTAACTGAAGCTATTGGAAAATAACGAAATGTAATTCAAAAATTGGTCAAAACTTTTGCATCAATTGTCTAACATAACAATATGGTAAGTATAAAACATATGTACTAACGTAATTTTCAGATGCCAACTAAATTGTTGATACGGCAACTACGGATTTGTAACACCTGCGACTCCTAGTCGCAGGTGCAAGTACCACTCCTATCTCTCTTCGAATATTTCCTTTTCTATTTTCGCGCAGCTCACTTGCCAGCTCTCGCTTGGCGGATTGTATTTATAAAAATATTAGTTTTTACTTGATATGAACTACACTAAAACAGAACACTATTTGTATAGTATATTTATTCTACGTTTTCTTGAGCTATGATTGTTTTAACTATAATTCAATTTTTAATATTTTATTTTCTTTTTTCTTAAAATCTTTCATGATTGGCAGTTATCTGTATTCTTTGTTCTCTTATCGATCATTTTCTTCATTTCAAACATTTTCAAATAAATAACTAAAATACTTTATTAAATTTAAACATACAGAACATAAAAAAACAGAAAACAGTATGAATCTTCGCGTTAATCTGCAGTACCGCCTACTGTACCAGTTGTTTTGTTTCTTTTTCGCTTGTTTAAAGTAATTTTCTTATTTTTTATGTGTAGTAGATAATTAGTTAAAATACATGTTTTATTGTATTTTATTCCGTCTCTGTATAAAACTGCCTTTAATATTATTTTTGGATGGTTCGCTGCGTATTATTGGGCCAAATTGTGTCTTTCAGATGCTAATAATTATTTGCTTCGCGTCTCGTTAGGGCCGATAATTGGAGCCAGACTTCACAAAACTTTTCATCTTGTAATAAATATTTTTTAAAGTACAAAATATCAGCATATTCAGCCCTGCTATTTCCTCAAGAAAAAAATTAATTAAAATTTCTTGACAAAAAAATATAAACAGCCAATAATTTGTTAAGTCTTTTGTATACATTTTTATTATTGTACTGTTTCCTTGTATTTAAATTATTATTATTTATATTAATTGTTTTACGTTTATGTATATTATTTGTTAAAAGATCCTTACTATGAACAGCTAAATGATGAATACGAGCGCCTACCTAAACGTGATGTAAAAATAATAATGGGTGATTGTAATGATAAATTGGGAAAATAACCTCTGTACACTGCAGTAACTGGTAACTACAGTAAACACGAAGTAACAAACAATAATGGTCAAAGACTTATTGGATTTGCTATGGAGAAAAACATGGTGGTGAGAAGCACACAACTAAAGCAAAAAGAGATACAAAGGTACGTGGGTCTCCCCAGATGGAAGGACTGTGAATCAAGTAGATCATGTTATGAGAGGAGCTGAAGTCGACTCGGACTATTACCTCGTTAAAGTCACATGTGCGAGGAGCTTAAAGAAAAAGAGAAATCGAACAATAAAACGAAGAGAAAGTACAATATTAAAAAACTTAAGGAAGTATAAATAAAAAATAAATATGAAGAAGAAATAAATAGAATTTTACAACAATGTGACCAAAACTTTTTCTCATTTCTCATGACGACGAGGTTGGCCGATGAATCATATTTGGAAAGGGATTGGTGACTTCGGCTAAAGAAATACCTGTGAGACTTACCAATGTCAATGACTATCCGGTAACCATCAATAAAGAGACAAATGTAGGAACTTGTGTACCTGTGACATCCATTATCCGTCAGACGACAATATCTGATAATTTCAACGACAAATTCGACCAAATGGTTACAGTTTCGGGACAGTCTCTAAATCAGATGGAGAAAAGGAAATTAAGGGAATTTCTTCGGCAGTATCGTGATATTTTTGTACTGAAAGGAGGAAAGAGAGAAAAGAGAGGAAGCTGAAACGATTGTTCAGGAAATAAAGAAAAACGGGGTGATAGAACCTTCTACGAGCCCATGGGTCTCTCCGGTGGTCCTGGTTAAGAAAATACAGTTGGTGATCCCAAAGAGCAGAATAGCCGAAATACTTCGTCAGTTACACGACAGTCCATCAGGAGGGCATTTTGGTGCAAAGAAGACCCTTCAGCGAATTCAAGAACGGTTTTATTGGATGAACAGTTCCGACGACGTAAAAGACTGGTGTAAGAAATGTACTATTTGTGCTACGAGTAACGGGCCTTACCGAAAAAGGAGAGCTCCTATGAGACAATATAGTGTTGAAAGCCCATTTGAAAGAATAGCTTTGGACATTGCTGGGCCATTTCCAGAAAGTGAAAATGAAGGCAAGTACATGTTGGTAGTAATGGATTACTTCATTAAGTTGGTCGAGATTCACGCACTTCCAGACCAAAAGGCCGCCACCGTCGCAGATAAGTTGATCCAAGAATATATTAGCCGATTTGTAGTGCCTTTAGAGATCCATAGTGACCAAGGCAGGAACTTCGAAAGCGATCTATTTTAAGGAATATGTTATAGACTAGGCATGAAGAAAACAAGAACTACAGAAAATCATCCGCAATGGGATAGTATGGTAGAGCTAATAAATAGGACAGTTCGCAAGTATTTGGCAAAGATTGATGTCCGATAATCAGCGAGACTGGAACCAATATCTTACGTTCTTCGCAATGGCCTACAGATCTGCTGTTAACGAATCGACAGGCCACACACCAGCCAGAGTCCTATTCGAAAGCGAGATGCGACTACCTTGTGATCTAGAGTTTGGGTGTCGACCTGGAGAAGATGTAACAGGTGAATATTATGTGATCGAATTACGAAGAAGAATGGACAATCTACACGAGTAAGTCCGTTTCGATCTTCAAATTTCTAGTGACCGAATGAAGAAACGGTACGATACGCAAGCCGAAAAGGGGTGTTTTAGGAAAAACCCCAAAGTCTTGCTCTATAGTCCCAAACAGCGGATAGGTTGTTCTCCAAAGTTGCAACAGTTTTGGAACGGTCCATACCTCATTATGGAGAAGATCAATGATGTCATTTTTCATTATCAATAAACAGATTAAAAGGAAGCATGTTATAAAAAACATTTTTGATGATTAACCATTTACTTAAGTATAAATGTAACATAAAATGTAACATATCATAACAAGTATAAATTTGATAGTAACACGATATTCATAGATATCGTCGCCGCAGTACATTTATATTTCTTTGTCGAGAACAGTGTTTAGATAACATAAATTATTTTTCAATAATATGTCTTATTTTTTTAATAAAAATATGATGTTGCAAAGGTTTTTCCTTAGTTATCTGGTAAACCTACAATGTATGTCACAAAAATTAAACCAAAATAAATAAAACATTTTTTTAATGCATTCACTGTAAGAATACGATATACTTTATCATTATTTTAATTAAATAAATCAAAAACTTGACACAGCAGAGCAGTATCATATCATACATAAATTAGTTGTAAAAGATATCTTTGTTTACTTGGTCTACCAGTAATATAGTTATCGTTATAGTCTTTATGTATTTGATAAAATTACTGACTATACAATTTGGCAACTCAGCCAATGGATGTAACCATTGAAAACTCTAATTTATGTTAGTATTTATAAATATTACAAAGTGATCATGTAGAAATGTACAATTAAGTTTTTTTTTTATTTTATTACAGCTGAATGCCGAAGTGGAGCCATCTCTAGGATCAGAAACAAATTAATTATGGGTGTAAATCAACCTTAATTTAACGGAAAATCAGTGATCCACATCATGATGGATATGTCTCAGCCGTTCTAGTTGTTGTATTTCTATTTTAGTTATAATACGTTATTATTTAGTATTCTTCTATGTTTATTATCCGGCTTGTTTCACATTGTGTTCTCTATTCACTTTCTTAGAAGTTGCAGAAATTTCATTGTTGGTTTTTTTTGTAGTGTTTGTAATTTGCTAGTATAGGGTATAGCGCTATGGTATTATATTTTAGTCTTCTCTTCGCTTATTACTAGAATAGTTTCACTTTTTTTGCATGGAAGTTGTAAATCGATAGTTATGCAGCCAGTTATTTATGGTACCCATTTCAGGATTTTGGAACACTGTACCAGCTTTTATAGGTTAAGTTGCACCATGTTTTTAGAATCACCCGGTAGTTTTTAAAAAGTGTTGGGATTTAATGACTTGTAGTGGTGAAAGATATGGTTGACTACTTCATGTTCTCTGGTACAGAGGAACTTAAGTCAACTTTAGGAATTATAGATACTAAAAAAACACTACTACTTGGCTATTATAATATATAACTATATAAGAAATACTGGATATTATTGACTGTCGATATAAACAAATAAAACAGTTTATTAGGGTTGCAGTCAGAATATTGGCCGGGATGTTAAAAAAACACTCTTTTGACTTTTTTGTCGAGCTTTCGGAATGGTTTTATTCCTTTTTCAAGACACTGCAATAAGACAAAAATGTAAATATTTAAAAAATATCACAATTCTTCAGGTGTAACTTACTAGTCGTTGAGATTATTTATATAAGCATTTACACTCAACATTTATAACACACATTAAAACATTAAAAATATACAATTATTATGGACACAATACATTATAAAATTTTTAAAATTTATTGTAAAAATAGTAGGTAAAACTTAGTTGAAAAAACACGTTTTGAAAGGTTCTTTTCTTTTGCCAAAATATATATATAATATATATATATATATATATATATATATATATATATAATATATATATATATATATATATATATATATAATATATTGTAGTGAGAGCAAAAATACAATAAATTAACATAGAAATATATACAACCAGATATACAATTCAGTTAAAGTTAAATTTATTCAAATAGTAATTAAAGACATAAGTTATATACTAGATAATATTATTAAAAAAATAATTATATGAGGGTATTTTTGAGAATTTAGCATAAGAATTAAGTTTAAGAAGTTTTTTTATGTTATTTTTATTTAATATTTAATATGTTTAATTCAGCCATGTGCTTATGCAACCAAACATGCACTGTAGTGTCAAAGTCAAAAAGTTATTTATTTTTGGAATGTTAATTTAGAATATAATTGTGGATGTAGAATAGTAAACAGATATTTCATATAAATATTTAAGTTACATATAATAGTGTAGTTCTGATCTGGAGTACCTAAAGTCAAGTAAATTGTAAATAAAAAGTTCTCGAAATGTCAATGGGACTATATGCATAATACATCACAGACAAAAAACAATTCCAGAATTTTCAGATAGAACAAATATAATGATTCGAACATTATATATTGCTAGATTATTCTAGAAACAATGAAAAACATATAAAGCCATGTAATTTGGAAGAGTAATCAGTTCAGTGATCAGTTATCAGTCAGTTAGAGTTCAGTTTAGTAGTCAGTATGATCAGTTATCAGTTAGAAGTCAGTTAGTTAGTTACAGTCAGTTAGTAAAGTGAGTCAGTAAAGTTATAATTCAAGAATTTAGTTAAAAGAAGATTATTAATTGAGTTAAGTGAGTTAGTTAGAAGAAATTAAATCAGTTACAAGATTATTATTGAGGAGTTAGTTATAGCAATGTGTTATTAGTGGCCCGTGGCTGAGGAATAAAATTCCTGACAGGTGCGAAACCACAGAGTCGCAGGCGGCAATCAAGTAGATTTAACCGGCTGTGATACTGCGAACACTCACCAACCCGTCTGGCAAGCGTGGTATTTTAATGCCAATATACCCCTTAAAAACGCGATGTCAGTTTTTAAAACAAATACAGATCTACCCCAGGTGAGTAGAATGCGTCCAGAATCTCACACTGTTTATCAGTCTGTCCCAAGGATTCTGGGGGGGACAAAAAACTGACTATACGGAAACCCAAAAAACCCATAACTCTCTACGTTAGTACATACAATGCCAGAAGTCTACTGTCCGAGGAAAGATTCACTGAAATGGAAACTGAAATGAATAAAATAAAATGGGATGTCATAGGTATTAGCGAAGTTAGAATGAGAGGTCAAACTTTGAAAACACTTAAATTAGGGCATATATTCTATCAGATTGGTCCTGAAACTACATCAGTTGGAGGCATCGGTTTCTTTGTCCATAAAAATCACGCGAACAAGATAATAAACATCAAAAGTATATCATCGAGAGTGGCATATCTTATTCTGAAGCTGAACAGTAGGTATCAACTCAAAATTATCCAAGTATACGCTCCAACAACAGACCATACAGACGAAGAAATTGAAATGTTTTATGACGATGTATCCACTGCGCTTGATGATTCTCGTACTCAATTCACAATTTTATGTGGCGATTTTAACGCAAAAATAGGGGTAAAAGAGGCAGATCTAGAAACATCTTTAGGACAATTCGGTTCCCCAGGAAGAAATGATCGAGGAGAAAAGCTACTAGGATTCCTACTCCAGAATAACTTATTCAACATGAACAGCTTCTTTCACAAAAAGATGCACAGAAGATGGACTTGGGAAAGTCCAAACGGTAGAACAAGGAACGAAATCGACTACATCATAAGTGATCAAAAACAAATAATTAAAGATGTAACAGTACTCAACAAGTTCACCACAAACAGCGACCACAGGATGATACGAGCGAAAGTTGAAATCAATATAAAAAGAGAAAGGAAATATAATGATTAAAAATAAATTTCATGGTATCTGGACACCCCCATTAGATATCAACCAATATCAGACACATATCAATAATAAGCTTCTACTGCAGGAAACCTCCGCTAACGATATTAACGACTTGAATAACTGCATCATAAACGCCTTACAAGAAAGTCACCGAGTGCACTATCCTAAAAGAAAATCAGATAGTAACATAAGTCCATACCCTGAAACGCTCTTGGATCAAAGAAGACAAATGAGAAGCGATAAGAATGTAGATAGCAACACTTTAAGAAAAATGAACAAAACTGTTTCGAAAGCAATTAGGAGAGATTTAAGGAAATATAATACCGATTATATTAAACGCACTATAGAGGAAAATAACAGCCTAAAAGTTCTACGTAGAAAGCTAACGAATGGGAAATGCGAAATTCATAAATTAAGAAACAAGCAAAATGAAATAATATCACGTAGAGACGAGTTAATACAGGTCGTCGAAGAGTTTTACGAGGACTTATATAGAAGTAGACGAGAAGATAAAACAGGAATACAAACAGCTATTTCAAAGAAGATCAAGAATCAAGGTTCCGAACTAATACCAGAGATAAAGCTAGATGAGATTCGACAAGCATTAAGAAAAATGAAAAATAACAAAGCCCCAGGAGAGGATGGAATCGTAATAGAAGCTATCGTAAATGGAGGAGATATGCTATTAAATAAATTAAAGAAACTATTCAATCTATGTTTACAGCAAAGAGAGGTGCCCAAAGAGTGGAACAATGCTACAACCATCCTTTTGCATAAAAAAGGAGATAGAACGGACCTAGAAAATTATAGACCTATTAGCCTGTTGAACCACATATACAAGCTCTTCACTAGGGTAGTGACATCAAGATTGGAGAAAAAATTAGATTTCTACCAACCGAGAGAGCAGGCAGGATTCCGCTCAAACTATGGTACCAATGATCACCTCCACACAGTAAAGACACTCATTGAAAAATCTATAGAATATAACAAACCTCTTGTTCTCACTTTCATAGATTTTCATAAAGCGTTCGACACGATCGAATTAGACAGCCTTATAGAAGCAATGAAGCAAAAATGCCACTATGACTGTTAAAATAGACAATAAAACCCGACCAATAAAAATAAATCGTGGAATAAGGCAAGGAGATACATTGTCGCCGAAATTATTCATAACGGCATTAGAATATGCCTTTAAGATGATCAATTGGGACCACAGAGGAGTAACGATAGACGGCGAAAAGCTTAACCATCTCCGTTTCGCAGATGACATTGTCCTTATCACAGATAATTTAGGAGAAGCTACAGATATGTTAAACGAATTGGATTTTGCATGTTCGAAGGTGGGCCTGAGAATGAACTTGACCAAAAACTAAGTTTATGACAAATTTGGTCCCCAATAACCATTTGACAATTCAAGACAAAGTGGTAGAACTTGTGGAGAAATATACATATTTGGGTCATGAAATAAGAATCAGCAGGGATAACCAAACATGTGAGATCCAAAGACGAATTACTTTAACATTTGCAGCCTTTGGAAAACTGCGAGACACACTTAGGGCCAACATACCAATCAGCCTCAAAAGAAAAGTGTTTGACCAATGCGTATTACCGGTCATGACCTATGGGGCGGAAACTATGACTTTAACCAAGACCACGGCTTCGAAACTGAGAGTGGCACAGAGACGAATGGAACGGTCTATGCTGGGAGTGACGTTGAGGACCGAATAAAGAAACGAAGATCTGCGAAGAAGGACGAGCATTACTGATGTTGTGGAACGCATAGCGGAACTAAAATGGAACTGGACAGGCCATGTAGCGAGAATGCACGATTCACGATGGACGAGCAAAATTACAAATTGGAGTCCAAGAGCAGACAAACGCAGTAGAGGAAGACCACCTACACGTTGGGCCGACGACATCAGGCGTATCACTAAAAATTGGCAACAAATAGCACAAAATCGTGAGGAATGGAGGAGTTTAAGGGAAGCATGTCCAGCAGTGGACGTGATAAATAGAGGCTGGATGATGATGATGAGTTATAACAATTCAAGGATTATTAAATCAATTACATGTGATTATTAATTACAAAGAATAATTAACAAGAATTTATGAGGTAATGAAGAGATTATTAGATAGAAGAAGGGATTAATTTAGTTAAATAAATTATTAAGTCTAATGTAGTTGGAGATTAATTATAACTACAGTAATATAGTGACAGTTAGAAGTTAATTCATTGAAGTAAGCATTCAATGGTACAACCACAAGATCCAATATATTTGAAAGTACATTATATGGAAATTACAAGGATTTAAATTTATATATTTATATGGTGAGTGGAGAGAATTAAGAAGGAACATATTAAAATAGTTGGATAACCAAAGCTGAGTAAGAAGATATCGAGTGGTGATAATAACTTTAATTTTGGAAACACTTTAGGCATTCAGTGAAAGAAGGTACCAAATTTTGTTAATAATTTAATAATTGTAAGAATTTCAAATTTTAGATAGATTGTTTTAAATTGATATTGCTTATATTAGATAGATAGGTTTGTTTCATAATAGTTATAATAAAGATAATTTAAAAAAAGTACTTACAAACTAATTCTTTGAGAACCGCGATAAAAATCCTATACTTACATATATCATTCAAATTTACTCATAGCTCATACAGAAACAACACATCATAACAATATATATATATATATATATATAATATATATATATATATATATATATATATATATATATATAATAATATTATATATAATATATATATATATATATATATATATATATATATATATATATATATATATATATATATATCGATCTGCTTTAGTTCAAAAACCTTTAAGTAAATTTTTGTTGCATAGTGCAATAAATACTTACGCTTAAAGTTCGAGATATATTCTGCTCGGCTAATTCTTCTTCATCGGATGCCATGTGCAAAATTACACGTAGAAGGTTAAATATCCCATTATTTTCTCTAGTCAAAAGACAAATATAATACCCTCTTTGGCCTCTCTAAATATAGTAGCGGCGTCTGGTCTTCTACAAAAATCCCTAATTTTATTTAGTAGGCCAATGCCATCCTGAATATATATATATAATATATATATATATATAATATATATATATATATATATATATATATATATATATATTGTATAAGAGGGGAAGACTGGAATATTCAAAAGATATATCAGTCCAGGACGTCGCCTGACTGACCTTAGTGCTGGATTTATTCTTCGTACTCCCGGCGATAGTTCCCAAGGAACTTGTAAAATACCCTCTTATCACTGAATCTATGCCGAACGCCTACCTGCTAAACCAGAACCTCCTCTGTCGTTCAGTGATCCGGAAGCGGAATGTCCGCTGTAAGGCATCACTTCCAAATCACTACCTTCATTCATCCAAACAGACTGTCAGCAAGAAAGTTTCCTGTGTCGTTTCAAGTAGCACAAAGTAATATTGTGTTTAACTTAAGGTACCACAACATTAATTTAATTAAAACGCATACAAACATTTAGGGGGGTTTAGGGGAACAAAACCGCATAAAATTTTTATGGTGTGTACACATTTTCCTGTTTTTGTTCCTTTGTGTACACAGTTTTTGACATACTGGGAAAAGTCGATTATCATTTTCTAACTTCAAAGGGCTGTAACATTTGTATGTGTTTATTGTACTTAAGTAAATTGGGTTTAGTCGAACTATTTTTGGTCCCAGAATACGCGATTTAATTTATAACCCACATTTTATTGTTACACCGTGTACATTTATTATTTACTTTTTCCTGTAACTTATGTCTAAATAAATTTAAGTTGTTACTTTTTTAAGTGTCACTGTATCAATTTATATTGTACTATTCTATAATTAAGATCACATTAACCACAACATTTTGTTTTGTTTTTGGTTCTTTAAAATGAAATTGTTTTACTTCAATATATTGATATTTTCAACAAAACTCTTTGTTAATTAATTTCCTAAACAACCAATCACTGCTCGAAATAGGGTTCATGCGAGTACAGAAAACGTTGAATCTTTTGACGTTTAATTAGTTTTCCCCTAGAAAACTAAAAGGAAAAACAGTACTAAATCACTCCAGAGCGATGCCTACTGAATTTATATATACCTCTATGCAGCCCTTTACCTTTTTCCTTTGAAGAATTGTTTGAAAACAGTTTGGTAAATTTTCCTTAATTGGAAATATTCTAAGGTAGTTTGAATAATCAATTTGAAGTGCATTAAGTAATGTGAGTGAGGTGCATTATATCAAATTAAGAACACAAAATTAAATTAACATGTATCTAGTAGTCAAAGAGCTACTTTAGCTTATTCTGATTAAATTTTAACTATACATTATAATAGTTTTGTGGAATTACTGGACAAGTTTTATGCAGTTTTCCTAATATGTTTTAATTAGGAATACAGTTTTTCTTACAATTATTTACAATGACAACTTATTTTCCTTTAATTAAAACAGTAATTTAAAAAATACATGAATACATTAACATGACGAAGAAAACCAATAATTGAGACACAACCGCAATTTTGAGAGCAAAGAACGAATTACGTTACATTGGATCTTGCTGTGGATCTCGCAGGGTCTGGTTTTGTTATACAAATATCAGACCTTTAGTTAACAGAACAACGATAAAAAAATTGAAAGAATTTGAGCTGTATTGCTATGATAAAAATCTGACAATGTCGTTAATGACAGACAGTACAAACGACTTAGAAGAAGGAAGTTTATAATGTTAGGTACAGAGATGAAAACACTAAATAAAATTGAAAAATAAAAACACTTTGGTCATATACACACACTTGGTAAAAATGTCCAAGGACCACCATTATTATTTCACTGTTCTCAATAAAAACTTATTTTTTAGTTATACATACCATTAAATTTGAAAACTTGTGCTCTAAAAATCAAAGTAGGCCGTATAAATTAATCTGCCAATGGTACTGTCTCATTAAAGGCAAAGTGACAGCGCCTCAAATTCGTACAATTAATTGCAATTTATAAAGAAATTGTGTCTTAAATTTTAAAGATAGTCTGTTTTTGCATTTAAACTTTACTAGAACAAAATTATTAAACGCAAAGATAGTCATGAAGCATCTGCATTTAACACATGGTCATGTGGTATATACTGTAAATATGGTTCAGGTTGACCTTCTACAACCTCACGTTGCCCGTAATTTTGACGTGTCTCAGAGGGTGATTTCGAGATTGTAGCGTCGATATGAATAATTTGTTAATGTTACTAAGCGACGTGGAGGTCGTTGACGTGAAACTGTCCCTCGACAGGATATGTGGTAGGATTAGATCGTCGAAATATGTGTATAACTGCACGTGGACTCTATGGGGCCTACAAAAATACCCACAAGGTACTTACTGTATGTAACTAAATGTTAAGTAATAGACTACATGAAACTAATCTGTATGCCAGACGTCCGTTGAGGGTATCCATGTTACGTCATGGAAATCGTGGACTCAGATTAAGGTTGGCACAAAAACATGTGCACTGGGACTTCAAGAATGGAGTTCTGTGTTATTTACATATGCAGCTAGATCTTGTCTCTACCTGAATTAAAGAAGAATAAGAGTTTCGAGAAGACCAGGTGGACAAAGCTATGTACAGGGTAGGGTGTTTATCCATATAGTGGTTTATCCATAAGTGAGGATGTGGGCTGGAATAATTTTTCATCAACGAAATATTTCCGTTGTTGTAGAAGAAACTTTTAGTTAATCTCAATATATTATTCGTATTAAATAACATGTTTTCCTTGCATTTCCCACTGCTGCAAGTCCTAATGTATAATATGCTTCAGAAACAGATTGCTACTCATCTGCACAATGTTTATAATAGACAAGGTCTTTAAGTTCTTCTTGAAGAATAATAGATCATATTGCCTTAAAACGAAGTTTATATTTTAATTATTAATTATTATATTTGAATTTTAATTATAATTTTTTTATTTTAATTATTTATTCATAAAGGAAACACAGATTATTATACTAATTTTTTCTATAGATTTTTATGTTTTATATTATATTAACTTTTATGTTATGTTTTTATTATATGCATTTCGTATGGTGATAAAGTAAGGGTAAATGATACGAAGAAAGAAATGGTGAAAGAAAAGGAGAACTGGTTCTATAAAAAAAGGAAATTTGTGTGGTAAAATCATCATCATCATCATCATCACGGTGCTACAGCTCTTAAAGGACCTCGACATTCTCAAGTTTTCTGCGTAATTCTGCTCTGTCCTTTGCTTGGATTTTCTAGTTAGCAACACCGATCTTCTAAGCATCCTGCGTTACCCGGTCTATCCATAGACGGGGCTACAGGTTTGGTCTGCTCTGTTTTTTTATTTACACCGGCTGTACTGTTAGAATCTTTTTTGGCATGTTACACTCCAGAGTTCAGACTACATCTTTAAATCTCATATCTTCAATTCAGATATCGTGGTATCTACACATCGTACTTTATTTATGCTTTAAAATCATTTGCGAAATGTTTCGTGTAAAGTTTTATAAACTATTGCTTCTTCTTGATTATATTCCTTATATTCGTTTTTCTCACTTTTTCTTTGGTCTGCCTCTTTTTAAAGAAACTTTTAGCTTTTATCACTTTCTTCAGTAACTTTTTAAATTTATTTTTACAACATTATCTAACCATTCAAGTTGTTTTATTTCTATGGTTGATATTATTCCTTTTTATACAGTTATTTTTCGGTTTTTTACACACAACAGATAAATTTTGCGAAATTTGAAACAAAGTTTGCTACGAAATTTCAACCAAAACGTGTAACTGATATTAGGATATGCCAATGCATAGCTGGTAAAGAACAATAATTAAAGGAGCTGGTGGGATCTTGCAAATATGCAAATGTGGACTTTTACCACCTCTTGGTAAAAAAAAATCAAGATTAAATAGAAAAGGTGTACAAAATCAAAACAATAATTATTGTAACGTAAGTAATCAAAAGAATTAAAAATATAAGTAAATGGGCCCTATATGAACAATATTAACAAAAAACAATAAATGATTTGCAAATGGGTTAGTTAAGCGAATTTATGATGTTTTTGGTTCTGGCATTACTCAGCCCCTCCCACTTAATTTTCCAAATCCTGCCTTTCAAAGGTACTCCCCATAATCGTGAGTAACCCTATAAGAGGGCCTGATAACCAATACCGGTAGAAAGTAGGGTCAGGGTAGATAAGATCGGAGGCAATAGGGCTCCGAATATTACCAGTTTGTAGTATAGTCAAATTTTTTTGCAAAAAATCCTAAAAATAAAACACCGTAAAGCCATAACGGAAAACGACACTGCTTACAAACAAAGTTATTAAGTATTAAAACGTGAAATTTGAATTTGACCTAGGAGTCATTACAAAGGTTAGAGTCATTGCAAAAAAGAAAGAGATAGGGATAGACGAGTTTAAATATTTTGTTTATTTCTGTAGTAGAGTAGGAACAGACAGAAGAGCAGCAGTAGGTGTGAGTATACTTATAACGAAGAGGCTGACTTGAAGTAGTATTAAGAATTATTAACTTAAAAGACCATATAGAGACACACATGGTATTTATTGACATTTATAAGGCATATGATAGTGTTCCATTAGCCAAACGGTGGTAGATGCTAGATTACAAGAAAATTCCAACCATTTATATAAATGTTGTAGGGAACTATACGACAATAAATTTGACGAGCTCAAGAATGACGGGATAAAAAGTTACAAAAGATAAAGATAACCAAAAGACATTGACAAGGCTGCTGTATTACGCCCACTATCTTTTAGAATTATTTGCAGGAGGTTTTTAAATGTTTGAAAAAGAAAATGTGATCCTATCAAATTAACCTCTGAACATTACAGCTTCATTTTACAGATGATCAAGTATTATTTGCTGAAGATAAAGATGACATTCACTAAATGCAAAAAAATTGTTGAAATATATGTTTAGTAAGGTTTGTCAATTAATCAATAAAAATGAAAGTATGTTATGGTGGATTGTGAAGGATGCTGCTAAGAATAATGAGACACTTAAATTAAAAATACTTATAGGTATAAATATCTCGGTTTAAGCCTTACAAGTAATGGACGTAATATAACAGAAATATCAACTAGAATTGGACGAGGTAACTCATAAATATGTCAACTGTCTAATATACTGGAAATGGAGATAAATAATAGAAGGTGGAAAACAGAACACGGGAATTAGACTATCGATATATAAAAAAGGAGGCCAAGAGAATAAAACCTTATATTATTATCAAGTCATCATAATGTAATGTTTATTTTAAATAGTTCTATACGTTAGTGCATTCTTACATTTATTTTAATCTATTTCGAATCTATTGCAACAAGAATCAATACGAGACTAAAAATAGATGTAGAAATAATTCTAGGCGAGTACCAAAAACCTTTTATAACTCAGCAAGATCCAAAATCAATGTCATATTCACAGTAGAGCAAATAATCTGAATCAAGAGATCCACATAATTTAGAAAATGCAAATAATATTCTATAATGCGTATTGATTTAAGTACTGATTTTAAGTACTTTTTATACAAAAGGGAATACATTTTCTCTTTCCCTTAATACCATAGCGGAAAAACCACACTATTAATATCACAGATGATGTCTCTCTAATACACAATGTTTCACAGAAAAATTCTTAAGATTAGACCTATATAGTCTAGGTGCCAGGCGACATACTGTATCACTCATAAAAATAACAGGCTACATTTTTCAGGATAATTTTAGAAGACCTCGACTCCCAAATATCTTTTAGGATACTTTCTGTATCTGGTGCTTTTTCTCTCCAGCTTATCCAAAAGTGGTCATTTTGAAGTGGTGTATCAAATTTATTAATAACGGTTTGCTGTAGTTTAGGTATTATTGACTGACACGTTATGTAAAATAAAGTTTTATTTTGAGGATGCAGTCATTAGGGTAGGGCAGGATAAGTTAAACTCTTTGTTCTTAAATCAAGCTTTCGCAAAATTTATTTGCTTCATCAGGATATGCTAAAATATGTTATGGTAAATACAATGAAATTAGAATAAAAAAACATTGTATAAAACTAATATAAAAACTTACAAGATGAGGTTAAACCATTAAATTATTAAATTCACAAAACATTCTTAACTTATCTAAATTATATTTTTATGTAAGTATCATATATTAATTTTGAATATTATGACATTGATTATTATAATTATGTTTGATTTATGTCAGAAAGACATTCGTGTCTGTTTTTGTTATTGATAACTAGCTCTAGATTGTTATTATGCTTAAGTAAAAAGTGGCGCCAAATATGAATATTACAATTTTTGAAAATATAGTATTTATAGTCAGAAAATCATATATTAATAAAAAACTGATATTAACAAACTAAGCAATATCTATAATTACATTCTATCTTACGAAAATTAATACTTTAATTTTCTAATATATGATTTTCTGACTATAAATACTATATTTTCAAAAATTTAAATATTCATATTTAGCGCCACTTTTTACTTAAGCATAATAACAATCTAGAGCTAGTTATCAATAACAAAAACAGACACGAGTGTATTTCTGACATAAATCAAACATCATTATAATAATCAATGTCATAATATTCAAAATTAAAATATTGTACTTACATAAAAATATAATTTAGATAAGTTAAGAATGTTTTGTGAATTTAATAATTTAATGGTTTAACCTCATGTTGTAAGTTTTTTATATTAGTTTTATACAATGTTTTTTAGTTCTAATTTCATTGTATTTACCATAACATATTTTAGCATATCCTGATGAAGCAAATAAATTTTGCGAAAGCTTGATTTAAGAACAAAGAGTTTAACTTATCCTGCCCTACTTAAATGACTGCATTCTCAAAATAAAACTTTATATTATATATATATTATATATATATATATATATATATATATATATATATATATTATATATATATATATATATATAAGAACAAAGAGTTTAACTTATCCTGCCCTACTTAAATGACTGCATTCTCAAAATAAAACTTTATATTATATATATATATATATATATATATATATATATATATATATATATTTAACGTGATTATTTCGACCAAAAAACAATTTATCAGTATGTTGGAAATATCGGGTATGTGGTCTATATTAAATAAAAATCTTTGTTTTTTCTAAAACTCAATATTTCGTTCTTTATTTAAAAGCTTCATCAGGATATATATATATATATATATATATATATATATATATATAATATATATATATTTATATATTTATTTATCATATATATTTACATTTTAACAAGCTTATACATTATCAAAAAATGTTTATTTTAATATCAAATTTATTTATGTGTGAAATCTTTTAAGTTTTGTAAGTATTGTAAATCTAAGTGTACGTCAGTTGTTTGAAATGTTTGTTTTTTACAGTTACTCCTGATGAAGCTTTTAAATAAAGAGCAAAATATTGAGTTTTAGAAAAAACAAAGATTTTTATTTAATATAGACCACATACCCGATATTTCCAATATTTCCAATATTTCGTTCTTTATTTAAAAGCTTCATCAGGATATATATATATATATATATATATATATATATATATATATATATATATATATATATATTTATATATTTATTTATCATATATATTTACATTTTAACAAGCTTATACATTATCAAAAAATGTTTATTTTAATATCAAATTTATTTATGTGTGAAATCTTTTAAGTTTTGTAAGTATTGTAAATCTAAGTGTACGTCAGTTGTTTGAAATGTTTGTTTTTTACAGTTACTCCTGATGAAGCTTTTAAATAAAGAGCAAAATATTGAGTTTTAGAAAAAACAAAGATTTTTATTTAATATAGACCACATACCCGATATTTCCAACATACTGATATATATATATAATATATATATATATATATATATATATATATATATATATATATAAACATATGTATACCATACATATTTAGTTTTTGTCATTCTTCATCAGAACTGTTATTTCACTTGAACTATGTATCACTTGAACTAATAATATCCTCATCGTTCTCTTCAGTTTGACTTTCCGTATATGAAGTAATAATAGATTATAATTTTTTAAGTACTATATTTCAAATATAAATAACAAGCATTAAATATTACTACCTGATATATTTGAAGATATATCATCAAATGTAGGACACTGAGGGCGATCAAACCAATGGTAATATTTTTCTTCTATTAGTGTCCATCCACAACTGCACACACTGCATATATAAATTGTTCTTTTAATTTGTTGCAATAGCTCTTTTTTAGATGGAAGCATACTTGATGCATTGAGACCTCTTAACTAAGCTTTCAGTACCATAACGTTATTGCTTTTTAAGGAATAAACTTTACAAATAAATTCTTTAAGAACTTTAAATGTTGGGTTTCAAGTATTCATAGCAAGGCAACATAAATCGTACTATATGTCATTAAGGAAATGACACAAACGAAAAAGTATTAACGGTATTACGTTTTGCCACCTAATCGTTGTTAACTAAATCCAATAAAGCTAATATGGGCTCTAGTAAAAAATGAAGTGGCCAGACAAAATAAAACATTTAAATTAAAGGATGTTAATAAAATTTTATTAAAGGCCATAGCAACGTAATGAAAAATAACTGGACCAATGTCGTAAACAACGTAAAAAAAGAGGAAGAAAGATTGCGGACCGTTGATATTAACATTAACCCTCTAACCGCTGTGTCTATAGACTATGTTTTTCAGTTAAATCCAGAATTGACAATACCTATTGTTTAAATGGTATTGTTTGTTTTAATTGGCCTTCCTGGTATACAGTGATAAGCTTTTGAACATTTCTCGCAATTACAATATGGATCCCCGTCGTAAAGTACATGATCTTTATAAAATACCTGTTAAAAGGTATTTTAAATATTAGATTCGATAAAATATGATTTTTCATCTTACACTGATGGTGACTTTGATAAGAATGATAATATTGAAGATCCTAAATTTCGCCCTGAAGACTCGTTATAACAAGAACATGATGACCAAGTTTCACGGATGACTTTATAAATGCTAATTAACCACTAAATTTAAGCAGTATTGATGAACCAGGCAGTATCGACAAAGAAACTATTCCATCAACATAATCTCCTAATATGACTGGTAAAGCTATTCCATCAACAAATATTCCAACACAATTGTTGTTAAAATTAGTAAAAAAACGGCCTTATTCACCATTACTTATTCACCAAGTCCAAATGTCAATAAATGTAATTTCCAACTTAAATTTTTACTTATTTACCAAGTAAAATATTAAATTGTCTTGCAATAAACATAATATTTTGTACATTGATTATTTTTTTCTTTCTTTTCCAGAATTCTTATACATGGATTTCTGCACAAATATTTGTTATACCTGTATTTGTATAGATATCCATGCTTGAAAAGCTGTTGGAGCAAAACAGATTCGCAGGACAATGACCTGTAAGAAATTTGAAAACATCAAAAAGTATTTATATTTTGCTGACGCACAACAACGTGCAAATAAAGAAGAACCAGGACATTATCCTTTGTTTTGTATCAGGATAATTTCACAGATCATAAATAAACGATTTAATTCCGCACCAAAGACACTAGGTCTTTTTGTGCATGAGCAACTATGCTAAATAAAAATGCAGTACAATTTACTCCAATACATGTCTTTTTCTTCTTCTTCTTGATATGCCTGTCCGTTACGAATGTTGGCGATCATCACAGCAATCATTCTTTTATAATTATCAGCACAGAAAAGCTGCACAGATATTGTATTGAATCAGATTCTGAGGTTCTTTAACCAAGATGTTCTTCTTTTTTGTGGATCTCGTTTTCCAAATATTTTTCCTTGCAGGATGGCTTGAGGGAGAGTATATCTGGATTTATGTCTCATAGTATGTCCGAAAAATTGACCTCCTCATTTGTGACTCGATTAGCCCACGGAATCTTAAGTATTCTCCATATAGCCACACCTCAAATGCTTCCAATTTTCTGCACTTATGTTCGTTCAAGGTTCACGATTCACTACTATAAAAAAAAACAGAGAAGACGTAGCATCGCAGCATTTTAATATCCAGAGAGAGGTTGTGACTCTTATATACATAGGTAATCTTATACACATATTTTAATATATTTTTATCCTTTGTTGCGAGCTATGCAGATACCCTTTACCTTTATTTTACTATCAACTCGCAATAAACTTTTTCTTGTTCTTTAAAACATTTTAAACGTTATATCGTTTCTTTTCTCAGGTAGCTTAGCTTTGTTCATAAATGTGTTGGTTGTTGCTCTGAAAACCTCAGGGTCTTCTAAAATTATTGCCACAAATTGGTGGCATTGGTCCTATAGTTATCCTTTCCCAAGTTAATATGCTCCTTTTCTAAGCTGGCTGCACCGTACTGAAGACGACAAATAATCAGAAATACGTATATATGGTTACCTTCCATCTTATATACATATCTTAATATATTTTTTTTCTTTGTTGCGAGCTATGCCCATACCTATTACCTTTATTTACTATCAACTCGCAGTAACCGTTTTCTAGTTGTTTGCGTTATTATGTTAAGAATCCATCAGTACCTTACATTCTTAACGAATTGATGGATTCGACTGTAACTTGATGGAAATTCATTTTATGTAACAATAAAATACTGAAAACTTTATTTTCAAACTTCTACAAAATTTACTTTATCTTCTTATCACTACAGCTGTTTATGTTCTGGTATTCGTTTATTAAAGTTTCTACCAGTTTGACCGATGTAAGTTTTTGGGCAGTCGTCACATTTAAGTTTGTACACACCACTGTGTAAGTGTTTTTTATTTTGGCTCTTGTTGTTTTTGATATATTTGCCTAGGTTGTTATTTGTTCGTAAAGCTGGTGATATTCCTTTCTTTTTTATGTGTTTGGCTATTTTTGTTAATATTTTGCCTGTATATGTAATCGAGCAGAAAGTACTGGGTTTTTTTTCTCTGGTGGTCGAAATACTAATTTCAGGGCTTTCTTGTGTAGTTTTTGATATACCATTTTATTAATTGTTTGTTCGTTGTATCCGTTGTTTACTGCTATTTGTTTTATGATATTTAATTATGTCTCAAAGTTGTATTTTGACATCGGAATTTCTGTTAATCTATGTAACATACTATAATAGGATGTCAGTTTATGTTGTGTTGGATAGGATGATAAATTGTGTATAGGCGTGTCAGTATGTGTAGGTTTATGAATATATGGAGAAGTCATGTTTGTGTCTAAGTCTGATAATTTTTAAATCTAAAAAATTTATGGATTGATTTTGGTCTGTTTTTATTATAAATTCAATATGACTATAAAGTGAATTAATATACGATAAAAATTAATCTAGTTGCCTGTTAATTCCTGTGAAACATACCAGGACGTCGTCTACGTATCTCCACCAATATAAAAACTGTTTAAATACGGAATGTTTTGAAATCTTTGTTTCTAGATTATCCATAAAAATATCTGATAGCAACAGGCTTAAAAGATTGCCTATAAGTCCTGCACTGCTATTTGTATATACAACTTGAAACAAATAGTTCTCCCCTCCTCAACCCATTTCATTAGAGACTATAAAGTGTAAACGCATGCCAAAAATAGATCACTTGAGAAAGGCAATCAGCTAAAACAGCTGTAGTAATGAGAAGGTAAAATAAATTTTGAGGAAGTTTGAAAACAAAGTTTTCAGTGTTTTGTTGTTACATTCTTAACGTTTTTTTCGTTTCTTTTCTCCAATTAAAAGCCACCAAAAGTAGCCGTTAACGTTCCGGTTTATTTTGATTATCCTATCTACAGCTCAGTAATTTCTGTCCCCAGTTTTTAACTCACTGTAGGTAATACCCTATGTGGTAGGCAATATAACCGCTATAAGGAAAGGATAGGTGGAGGAATATTCATTCAGGTATGATGCCCACCTTCAGATTCTGCCTTTGCCTTTGTGTACTCTAAATATTTTATTTTTCTTTTATTTGTACTTGATCCAATACAGCGACTTTACAATACGCATATGCGAATATTTGAGTCGATCTTGTATTAACACAGCCGTTTGTATCTAGTTTTTTTTTTTAAACGGGAATCCTAAAAAGTACTAAAATGAATAACTTGAAAGTCTGATAGAATGGCAAAAAATAAAATACTTAAAAGTCACCAATCGGAAAAGGAAGCAGTGGTCACTCTAAAGAGATATGGAAAGGCAATATTCTAATAAAATAACAGACCATGTTTAAAAAAAGACGCAATATTTCTAGTTGAGTAAAAAATGTATTTTTCCGCAAATCGCCAGGAAATTTTGACATTCCTGTCAAAATTTCTTGAAGAAAAAGTCAGGACATCCTTACTGTAAGGAAATGTCATTTCCTTACTGTAAGGAAATGATATTTCCGTACAGTTCTACATAAATAATTGTCAAGTTTGACAATTCAACCTCAATACGTTTCCATAGTAACCCAAGTAATTTTATTAGGAATTTCAAAGCACCATTTATTTGGGAATAAAATTATCACGTTTTTTTTAAATCAATCAATATCTGTCGAATTTTAAACGATTTGCGGAAAAATAGTATGTTTACCTCGTAGGAAAAGCCACATTCCTGGACTCTGTGTTGCTAAGTCTCGGCTTGCGCCTCGACTTAGCAATCTTCACAGTCGTCCAAGAATGTTAAGCTTTTCCTACCCGGTAAACAATGTACTATTTCGTTCATTCATTCGTTTAGTTTGTTTAAATATACTTTTTATTTTTTTGTTGCACTGCCATTTTGAAAATATTTTCTATTCTACCATATCTGTTTTAAGGCTTATCCTCGAAAATTGTAACGGTAAAATTCAGAGAGCTACCTATTTTAAAAATATCTTTCTTTACAAAAACAAAATCCATTCACGAAGAATATTCTAAACGTCATCTTCTACTAGACGTTAGCTTTATACCTACCTTATACAACCCCCTATTGTTTATAGTCTTGGGTCTATACAATAAACGAGTGGGCGGCCTTCTATTCAGTGCGGTTTTGAAATAATGTTGAATAAAAACATTCATGAAATTAAAATGAAAGAATTTACGTCTATTAGTAGAAGTGCGATTTATAAAATTAGTACTTGAAGCATAAATCGCGGAAGGAATATGTGCATCAGTTTTCAAATATTTATTATTTACTATATAATTTCTAAATTGAACCACTTTCACTTCTTTAGTTAACAATGTATCTGTTTTGACAACTAAATAGGTAATTAGACAAAATAATTATTAATTTCAAACAGGAGTTTAAAGAATTAGAAAGAGGTAGCCCGGGCCCAGTTAAATGGTCAAGCTTATTCCAGTGGAAGCAATAAGGAGGATTATTTTTCGTTTTGGCACAGCTGACATGCTCTCTCTAGCACTACAACCCATGAAACTGTGGTAAAAAGCATGCTTTATTTATACGGTTGTGAAACACGATGATTAACAGAGATAGATTAATATCGAAGAAAGATATCTCGTCGAACTTAATGCAATAAAGTATGAGAATAGAAGGTACAGTCATGGATGGCATACAACGAAAGCAGCTCAAATGGGTACAGGTCCAATAAATGAAAGACAGTAGACTCCTAAAACAAGTATCTGTATGAACACCTACCGTAATCCAGAAAAGAGGATTACCTTAGAAAACACGGATGGAAGGAATAAGAAACTTAATGAGCTCGAAAGAACTTAAAGAACAATGGAACAACGAACTGAATGAAAAATGAACGTCGGAAGACATTTTATTTTAGGTACATTTTTTGGACTAAAAATAAATTTGAAGAAAACCAAGTTCATGGTATTTACAAAAGCACAAAGCATCAAAGTTAAGCTAATACTAGATAATACAGAAATTGAACAAATATCTTTGTACAAATACATTGGAGCATGGATCACAGAAGATACTGATTAGACAAAAGAAATAAGATGCCGCATTGGAATTCCACGGTCAACTTTTAATAGAATGAGAAAACTTTTTTGTAATCAAGATATCAATATATCGTTTCGGATAAGAATGCTTTGATGTTATATTTTCTTTACCCTTATATATGGGATTCAAGCTTGGTCACTTAAAAAATCCAACATTAAAACCTAGAAGCATTCGAAATGTGGTGCTACCGACGTGTTTTAAAAATATCATGGATGGATCGCAAAACAACAGAACAAGTTCTCAAACAACTAGGAAAACAATGCGAAGTTTTAAATTCCATAAAAATCAGGAAATTAGAATACTTGGGGCACATCATACATCACACATCAAGACGTAAAATCTAGTGGTTACGCAATCTGCGTGAATGGTTTGGATGCAATTCAACTGAACTATTCAGGCGCATATTCAACAAAATGATAATTGCCAGAATGATTTTCAATCTCCGATAGGAGTGGAACTTGAAGAAGAAGAATAAGTACATTATTATTATATCATATTATATATATTTATATAATATATGATATACACGATATTGAAAGAGGTTAAAACAAAGACAATCAACAAAATCTACATCGACAACTACACAGTGAACACCCAACAATAATAGAAGTGTCAAATGCCGTTCTAAAACTCAAAGACAATAAAGCCACAGGAATCGATTAAATCTGTTTTTTTTTTGCAGTAACCCATAAACTAATAGTACTTATATAGCAAAATGAATTTGTACCAGAAGAGTGGCTAAATGAAATAATATACGTTGCATAAAAAGGACGATTAACTGGATTGTAAGAACTATAGGGGCATTTCTCTGTTAGCATTTTCAGCTGTTAGCACCCTGCGTGGCAGGGTCACATATCAGATCAATTTACGGTTGCAAAAGGCTTGAGGCAGGGAGATCCTTTATCCACTACATTATTCAACTTAGTATTAGAAACTGTAATCAGAAAATGCAGCATGAGGATGGAAGAAACGATCATGAAAAATGAGCACCAGTGCTTGGCATTTGCTGATGATCTAACGATCCTCAGCAACAACGCAAAAACCGAGTAAGAATTAAGAAAAGTTGTGAAGAAAATCATCGAAGAGGCACAGAAATTTGGATTGGAACTAAATGAAGACAAAACTAAATATATGATCATGGAAGGAACAGAAGGGAAAAAAGAAAGACTCTAGTGTGAGGTCAGTAAGTGGTAAAAGCTATAGTTTTAAAAGGGTGGACAAATTTGAATACGTAGGTGTAGTTTTCGATGAAAATGGAAAAGAGAAATGGGAGCTCGTAGCCATAATAGCAAAAGTGAATAAAAAACATAGGTGGTTTAAGAGCCCTACTGAACTCAAAATACGTTTCTAGACAAGGTAAACTCAGAATATATAATACAGTAATTCCACCCACAGTAATATATGCCGGTGAGCCTGGACATTAAATAAGAAGGAAGAGGATACTCTGGAAAGATGGGAAAGGAAAATATTGAGATGCATATTCAGAGGACGGGAGCCAGAAGATGGTTGGGAGAAAAGAATCAACAATGAATTAATGGCTTTATACAAAGAACTTACTATTACCAAGTTCGTCAAGGCACAAAGAATCAGATGGTTGGGACATGTGGAAAGAATGGCAGCAAACAGAATTCCTAAACTAGTAATAACCAGAAAATTAATCGGACCCAAAAGAAGAGGTAGACCCAGAACGAGGTGGATTAGTAAAGTGGAGGAAGACCTTAAACGCGTGAAGGTGGGGGAATAAAAAAGAGCACAAAATAGAAGCGAATGGAAAAATATTGTACACCAGGTCCTTCAGAGTAGTTAAGAATGTTATATAGACATATTTAAGTTAAAGTTTTGTTTAAAATAATTGTAATTAGTTAATATTAGAATTATGTTGTAAAAAAAAATGCTCTAGGCCTTAACGGCCTGTTGTGCGTATAAATAAATAAATAAATAATAGAGTGCAAAAATCGAAAGAATCGCGTTTTTTGCATTAATTGTTAATCATTAAAAAACGACTCCGAACTTTACGCAGGAAACAGGTAGGTTTTCTTCTTATAGGTCTATAATAACTAAAAAAGTTATCAGCTACCTGGATTATTGAGTGTCACGAGAAAATCCTTATTAGCCTGGACTAATGTGGCTGGACAAGCAAGTGAAGAAACAAACTTCATATATTATGTAAACTTTACTAACAAAAACGTTGAAAATAAATATTCCTATAAATATAAATAATCAAATTCCATATTCAAATACAGCAAAATATTTGGGTATTGTCCAATAAATATAAATATTCCAATTTCGTATTCAAATACTGCAAAATATTTGAGTAATACTCTAAGCTTTTATGTAAAAAAGAAAAGAAAATAATAATTCTGATTGCAATACAAAAAATGTACAGGCTGATTGACCAAAATTCTACGCTGTTTCTACATAATAAATTATTATTATATAAGCAAATACTGAAACAATAGTATTATTATAAAAACAGTATAAACATTTAGAAGGAAAATTTTACAAATCAACAGAAAATATTTCTATTCATATAAAAATTTAATCAAATTATAGGTACTTATTATAGGTACTGCTTATTTATATAAAATTTTTTCAATCGGAACATAAACGTCTTCGTGAACTACCCATTTTAAAAACAATTAACACACTGGTTTGTCAAAAGTCGAAATATACCCTAATAATGTTATTCAACATTATTTATGACCCACCTTCGAGAGGGTATTATACTTCTTACCTAACAAACCTAACCGTGTCGGCGAGAATCCAGAAACTATCGACAAAGACAGCCTGTACTGGCCGAGAGAGAAAGTTACATTTAGCAAAATTTTAAATTTTAAAAAAAGTTTATACCAAATAACTGCTTTGTGTTACACTTTATGTTAAAAATAAAAACAGAGTCGGAAAGAGGGTCAAATTCTGTAGTGACCTATTTCAAAAAAAAAAAAATTACGTTTATTTTAACCAAAAATATATGAAAAAAAAATATTGTTTAAACAATTTACTAATTTACAACCAAATAGTGCACTAGAACTTTTTTAGACCTTCCATATAAAAAAAGAATCATCTTAATATCTGCCATAGTTTTTGCGTTATTTGATATAAACTTTTACATTGGAACTTGGGTATGCCCAGAAACGCAAGGAACGGTCTTAATAACTGACCGCAAAAACCTATAATAAGATAAATAACTGCAGACAGAGTATTTATTATCATTTTCTTCGACATCTTATTTCCAATTTTAGAAAGGTAACATTAAAAAGCAAATGTCAATCATTTGCTTAAATATATATTTCCAGATATCTGCTACATCCGGACCCTAATTCAGTAGTCAACACATTTTAAAGAGGGTGTATTCTGCAAATTTGTTGAAGGATAATCAATAATACTGAAATTTTGTACGGCATGACAAGAAATGGAAAGTCGTCATTAAAAAAATGCAAATCGAAATATTTCCTCGACTTAACACAAACAGGGTAAAAACAGATTAACAGATAAGCAAATCTAAGCAGCAGCAAATAATATAGCAAGAACTGATAATAAAATTCGTTTTCGTTTTAATGGGTAAAGGTGACAGTAAGGATATATTTAAAAAAATCCTAACCGTAGTAGTTCTTGGTCTCCTTCTATTATTTTTAGGTGGTCAAACATTTCCATACAAGAAATTATTTATAAATATTTATGTTAACACTAACTTATAGCAAGCTAACATATGTACACAATTTTCTAGTTTCTTCAAAACAAAATTTTAAAGAAAGCAAGATAGTCCAAAATATTTTTATCTTTCTGGTCAAATAGGCAGCAGTAATAGAAATTTTGATAGTATACAAGGCAACTATGGAACACAGTGATTAATTAAATCTTGCCCAAGTACTTTCGAGCAATAGATCATCTTCAGGGGCATTTCGTCAGTTGTGGCCTATCCGACATTAGTAGAATGTCATAAATGTAAATGTAGACATAACAATAAAATACACAAAGACAAACAATCACTTATTTTTTTTATTTTTTTTTTTTTATTTACAATTTTTTTAAAAGGAGAAGCTACATGTTATATAGAAACCGGAGACAAAATTTCTATATAACATGGAGCTTCTCCTTTTAAAAATTTTAAAGTGTTTGTTTCTCTTTGTGTATTGTACTGTTATGTCCAAATTTACATTTATGACATTCTACTCATATCGGATAGGCCACAACTGACGATATGCCCCTGAAGATGATCTATTGATCGAAAGTACTTGGGCAAAATTTAATTAATCACTGTGTTCGATAGTTGCCTTGTATACTATCAAAGTTTAATTATTCGAACATTCAACCTTATATTGAGTAAAAAAAAATAACAAATTATTGACTTTAGATAAACCAAAATAATTCTTAAATCAACTGCACGAAATTTCACATACTAACAACAGAGAATTTAAAATAAAAGTATTAAAAAATAATCCGTCAAAAGAGCATGTTTCTATCTGCATTAAAATTTACATTAAATCTACAATAAAATAAAATATCTGCATTCTGCATTTAATGTAACAAAATAGATAGCAAAGAAAAAATTTCAATGTTAAAATTAGACTGAACTAATATGTATTCAAATTAGAGTGACGTACTACATATGTATTAAACTTACTTCCAAGTAGCAAAATTTTAGTTAAGTAAATAGTGTCCTAATAATTATTACATCAATATTGTTGTGATGGTATAAGATCACACCATTATTTGTAATTATAGTCTGAAGTACTGAAGGTTTTAATACTAGCATTTTAGTATTGCAATTTTTTAACAATATTCTGTATAATTTTATTATTATTATTGAGTTAATGCCTCGACAACTATGATCATTGGCATGGTACAGTCAGATACCTAGTGTAGTGTGTGGGTGTGTGTGTGTGTGTGTGTGTGTGTGTGTGTGTGGTGTGTGTGTGTGTGTGTGTATGTGTGTGTGGGTGTGTAGAGTAATTGTCTTGATACTTAGCAAAGTCGACGTCATTGTCTTTGCTAAGAGACGCTAACTGTATCCGAACGTCTGCGGTCCCTCCGGTGAGTACCGATCGCACAAGGATAGAAATTATTTTCATTTATTAATTTTTAATAAACGAAAATTTCTCCACCCAGATGAGATTCGAACTCACGACCTTTAGGTTTAAAGGTAGGCGCTCTTACCACTTATCCACAGATGGAGTTCTGTATAATTTTAGTTATTACCTAAACGTATAATGAGGAGGTATATTAATATCTTGTTCACAAATACACACTTATGGAGTGGAGTCTGCAAACATGACAGCAAAAGAAGTATCTATTTCTATATTATTAAAAAACCATTACCATAAGAAAAACGGAAGATTTTTTCTACGCACTAAAAAAGGTATCAGATAAGGCAAAAGGAAAAGAAGATATTCTACTAGTTAAAGATTTAATAGTCATATAGGAACGGAACTTGAGGATGTAGTATGACAATTCCGAGAAGACAAAACTAGAAACGACAACGAAAGTCAGCTAATTGAAATATGTCAAGTATACGAGTTGGCCATAACCAACACAAGATTTTAGCACAAGAACATATATACATGAGAGCTACCCAGTAAAAACCAAAGATCAATTTATCAATTAGCCTACATTTGTCCACTGCTGAAAGTAGGCCTCCCGTAAAATAGCGTGGAAAATTTTACAGGAGGCCTACGTTCAAAAGATCGATTATCGAGTTGTTAATAGTTAGAAAATCCAGCTGTAACGAAAAATGTGTGGACTGCGAGGTTTAGGATGTCAATGTAATAAAAGTGTGTATGTATAACGTAACACAAGTATTTGGGGTAATGTAAAAGATAACATATAATTTAGAGCTGGCTAGCAGAAGGTGCCAAAGAGTGACTACTTGACACTTAAAGAGTATTCGGCCAATTTGCATGCCCTGCAGAGACTGTAGAATCAAAAAATGAATGACAAGGTAATATTACTAATGTAAATAAAAGTGATTATAGAAGTTGCTACAAAATGTGAGTGGGCGCCAGAAAAGTATTAACATAAACTATCCAAGGTATCTTGTAAAGTTGTTTGCTGAACTAAAAAGGGAAACAGGTATTAATTACAATATTTAGTTTTCACCAGAAACTTAATCCCTATTTAAATATATACAGTCTAAATTTACCCTAAAATACCCACCACCAATTATGTACAGCCAACCTAGTTAATTATATATAAAAAATAATTCACTTTTTATACACAACTGATCCTTGATGATCTAAATTTACAAATAATAAGATATAGGAAAATTTTTATTGACTATACCTAAAAAGGTAATTTACTTGCCTACTAGAGATGTAACTCGGTATTTCGGCTTTTAAATAAATGTCTTAACAACTAACAAGGACACTATTTTAACGGAATAGATGTCCAAAGGTTTAAATATATAATAATAATAAAATATTAATAAATAACTCTGTGATTAAGTGTGTATAGGCTATTCCACGAATATACGACTGTTTTGGTTTACTGCGACAACGAATATTTTACTGTGCAAGTAGAAGTATGAAGGTCAATTAATCATTATTCCAATAAAAAGGGTCTACTAGTATGACATCTAAACTAAAATTATTTCAGTTAAAATCTACAAATAAATACAATGACATCTATGAAGCCAAATGTGTTCATCAGACATTTGGGTAAGCTTTCCGTGAAATGTAAACACCAAAGAGGCGTGCCGGGTTTCTTTGATATAACACAATTCATTACTTTATTAGGTATTACAACTGTAATAAAAAGAAATGTACTATTTTTAATATAAATGAAAAGAAATTGGCACAACGATGGTTCACAAACCAGAAAAAGGATCTAATATTTCACTTTGTTAGTGAGTATGGCTGTGAATCTGATTGTTGATGATAGTCTTAGAAGATTAAGAGAATAAGTGAATAAGTAAGTTTTTTGGTTTTTTTAATATTAATTGAATATTCGACTAAAAAATTTACACTATTTGATCACTTAAGTATTGTTACATTTCGTTTAAATCACATAATTAAAAAACCAACTTGTTTACAATGAAATAATTGAAATGAAAAACTCCATGATAGTAATTATATACTTCAATATCTGAATTACAACTGTTTTATAAACTATTTACTTTATATTTATATCACGATTTCATATTTAAATCTAAGGTTTATATCTGTCGTAACAGTATTTTAAAAATGAAGAGAATTTACTATTGTACAATTCAGTACATTGGACTATTTAAATTGACACCTTAAAGCGAATTTAAAACAGTCGTATATTCGTGGAATGGAATATACACAAGAAACCGTACAAATGTGTTAAAAGGGAGGATTAAAGACCTTAACCTACTTAGTCCCTAAATATGATTAAGTATTATTTTAGAAAAAGTGACTTTTTTATTAATATGTAAAAATAGTATGATTTAAAGTTCAAAAAAAATATTATATAAAAAAAATTAAACTAGTAAATAAACTTAATACAGGTTTACTATAACTTATGCTCTGACGGAGGGAGATACTTCCTACTGATTTCTCAATATTGTCCGGGAATATTAAGATCAGATCTGGACCTCTTGTGAACAGCTACGTCAAAAAATCAACCCTGGAACCAGGTGTAACCTGACTAGGTTTTAACTTAATCCTCCTTCTTAAAAAAGTTATCCCAAAAAAAAAAACAAAATCAAAATATTCTTCCCCTGACTTCTGCTTGACTCCCAAAGGAAGGCTAAAAAAACATTCGTTTTAGAGTTCTTTCTTATTCTTGATACAAAGTAGGGGAAAAACACAAGGCTTATGAACCTTCAAAGGTTTTATAAAGGTTACTTATGAAGTGTGAAAGCAAAAAACTTAATGGTTTTGTAACTAATGTGACCGTCGCGCGTCGTATGGTTTGAAAATATTTTAAGTGGATTTTAACATGGATTAATAATTAATTTTAACACAATTTAACGAGAATTTTAACGAAAAGCATGATAGGTAGGGTGGAACGAAAAAGGCCAAAAAAATAAAATAAAAGAAAAATGATTGTGGCTATCGTTTAAAAGTTGTGTCAGGTAATGAAAACACACGGTGCGAAAGCATTTTGAAATAAAAAAAAATCTTGAGGTTCCATATTGGATTTGAAATATGAAAAATACAAACAAAATATTTTTGTTGAAAAAATCGACTTGGCTGTGATCAACAGTCGTCTTTAGGATTGAAAAGCATCTTATGCAAAATTATTTTGAAATTAAACGATGTTTTCAGGTTCCAGAGGCGTCATTTGATAGGGTCAAGGGGCATTTGCCCCCTCCCCCTGGGCCTGAAAATGACTGAAATTTACAAAAAATAGATCAATTTTGTATTATATTTGCATATATAATGTATGGTATACAATGCTTGCCCCACCCCCATATCAAAATTTCAAATGACGCTCCTGTCAGGTTCCATAATGCCATTGAAGCTTGATGGTATGAAGTACGTGTTCCAAACAACGCCAGTTGTAGATCAAGTAGGTAGAGAAGGGAAAAACGCACACGCAGATGTTACATCAATCTTGCAACCATTCACGCAGGAATAATGACACAACAACAGATAACAGTAATGTTGAGTTTCTTATCTCACACAGACGTGTCGTATATAAACATATTCTTCGAAATGTCAACGCGAAGTAGTTTGAACTGTGAAATACTAGGAACAATTATTGGTGTTTTCAATGATCGTGTTTTACCCACTAAGTGTGACATTCTAAAGTGCTTTCTCTTTATTCGTAATAAACTTAAGTTGACAAAAGAATAAAGATCCATCTATCGCCGACGCTTCGAATGCCGTTGCAACGAAAGTAGAACAAATATGGATAAAAGCTTCTATTCCAACATTATCGCATAAGAGCATTCAAGATATGATCAAAAATATTTATACAGAGTATCAAAAGCTGAAGCGATACACAAAAACTCAGCAAGCATCTAATTCATACAAAGAAAAGATTTGCCAGTTTCGAAATGAGTGTGAAAAGTTATTTGATATCGCGGCTTGCAAGTACAACATGAGTGGAACACTATGTGAGTGTACTTGTGATAAAACCAAGAAAGTACCACAAAATGAGCGAATTTTTCTTCAAGATCAACGATCCTGTAGAAAAATGCAATTGGACCAGTGGATATTGCAGCATCTGCTGCAATAAGGAAGAAAATGGAAAGAACCACGAAGGCAAAGGCAAGTTCTCAAAAATATAATACTGAAAAAATTGTTCTTAAAGCATGTACCGTTGATTCCTCAAATCGTTCAATAGGTAGCAACTTGTCTGACTCAAATTCTTTTGATGCAAATGATCATGAAGAAGAATTCATTGCCCCTTTGTCAACAGTTACAGTCCAACCATCTACGTCACAAATGCGGATTTGCTTGCCAAGTATAGTTTCGGCGTGCGACAGAACCGGGGTCTCCGATCGTTCTGCTGCAAATATAGCATCAGCGGTCTTAAAAGATATGGGAGTTATAACTGTGACTGATACATCGAAAGTAATTGATAGAATGAAAATAAGGCGACAGCGTGCGTCTCATAGACGTTCACTCCAGAAGCAGAAGGAGGGGCTGTCAATCAGAAGTATATTTTTTGATGGGCGTAAAGACAAGACTGTCTTCCAACAAAAAAAAAAGCAAAAAGTTTTATAGAAAAGTAGTTACAGAAGAACATGTAACAATTATTGAAGAACCAGGCTCTCGATATCTAGGGCACGTGTCTCCTTTATCAGGATCGGCTGCAAACATCGCGGATAGCATACAGACATTCATTCCGAAAAATAATATTAATATATCGAAGTTAAGCGCAGTTGGATGCGATTGTACCGTAGTGAACACTAGCCCTCAAGTAGGCGTTACAAGAAAACTGGAAGAATACTGCGGCACCTCACTTCAATGACTAGTATGCTTATTGCATTGCAACAAACTACCTCTACGTCATTTAATACAACAGTTAGATGGACGCACCAGTGGATCACTTGGTTTTTCAGGGACAATAGGAAAACTTCTGGAACGCTGTGAAGAGAAAGCTGTCATAAATTTCGTTGCAATAGAAAACAACTTACCAGTACTGTTAGAAACAACAGACCTTAGTACCGATCAGAAGTACTTGTACCAAATCAGTCAAGCAGTTTCTGCAGGAAAATGTCCTAACGATTTGAGCCTTCAAAAACCTGGGAAAATATCACACGTAAGGTGGCTGACAGTTGCTAATCGGTTGCTTCGATTGTATGTTGGCACTGAATGTCCCAGCCCTCAATTAATTATGTTAGTAAGTTTCATCCAAAAAGTGTATGCACCAGTTTGGTTTTATATAAAACTGTATCCTAGCTGTTCTGATGGTTCGAAACATTTATGGCGAATGATCCATTATTCACGATTTTTACCAGTTGACCAAGGAAAAATTGTCGATGCAGTTATCCAAAGGAATGCTTATTTTGCCCATCCCGAAAATTTATTACTCGGAATGATAAAAGATGAACGAAAACATATACGGGAGCTAGGACTACGCAGAGTGCTGAAAGCTAGACAAAGTCAGAAAGAAAAAAAGATCCGGAGATTTAAAATACCAACATTAAATTTTAGTGCTGAAGATTATATTTGACTTAATTTCTATTTCTGAATGCAGTGTTACGGCTCCGCCTTTGCTTAAACATATTTCCAATGAAAATGTAAGGGATATGATTGATTCCGGGAATCACAACAAAATAGAGGTCTTAAACTGCCCCTATCATACCCAATCTGTCGAAAGAACTGTTAAGTTAGTAACTGAAGCATCAGCTGCTGTTTATGGACCAGAATCAAGGGATGGCTTTATTCGTTCAAGGTTGCAGTCTAGAAATATTATGCCGTTTTTTAACACAAAATCAGACTACCAATCATAAAATGTATATTGTATCATAAAACAATTATTTTGATTAAAAAAACTAATAAAAAAATACATTTTTTAAATTTTATTTTTTTTTTGTTATTTCCAAAAATTTAAATTCAATATGGAACCTGAAGATAGGGTCAAATCCAAAAAATATTTTTTACAGTTTTATTATACATCAAAACGCAACTTTTCCGCACTAGCCCCAAAAAAATAATGACTTCGACTTTTTCGTTCCACCCTAATGATAGGGATAATAATATATTTTATAATATAAAGAACGGTATAAGACAGAATATTTTTCACGATACTCTTAATAGATGGTTTTAAAGATAGATAATTATGTTTTTAAGGCGGAAAAGTAATAATAACACTTTCGGTGTTGAATATTTCTTAATGAAATGATGGAAAACAGTTCAGATAAATATATCGAATCAAATGAAAAGTGACAATACAGGATCTCAAAATGGCTGATGGTTTTGATATTTTCGTTTTATTGATAATTTGATACACTTACCGGCTGCTCAGGGTGGCTATAAATCAAACAGGACACTTGAAAAAAATCCCAAACTAAAACTTTCTGCTATTTCTTCTTAATAAAAATACTTTAGAATTCCATAAAAAACTTTTACGCCACCTCTTTCCCCCACCTTTGAACTCAAGCGTCTTTAAAGAACGCAGAATTGCGCGATAGGTACTTGTTGTGAGCTAGCTAAACTATAATTGCAAACATGGACGCTTGGTGTCGCTGTTTAATACTAACTTCAAATTTAAGAATTAAGAAAATCATTAAGAGGATTTGATTTTAAAAAATTTATTTAAAAATGTTTAAGGATTATTGAAGTGACGGGCTCGTTACATGTCCCTCTTACAAGAAGAAAAAAAAAAATTTAAACCAAATTTTTTTTTCATATCTAACAACAGTCATAGAATAGGTATGAACCGTGCGTCATGGCAATAGCTCAAACAGGCGTTTAACTGTTGGTTAGCCAAAATTTCCATCATTGCAGTGGAAGCAAAGAATACAAACAAATCTAAAATTAAACTTTTTAGCCATGGCACTAGTTTTACTAAAATGCACTAACTAAAAGCTAACTTCCCAACAATCCACATCGATTCGCAAGATTATAATTAACCACATATGATGAATGATGTAGAAAAAAGGAGACATCTAAAAATATCTAAATATTATTAAGTGACAGTATATATAGTACATAAACTATATTAAAGCTTTCATGTAGCCTAAATAGTCGTAAAGACCAATACCCATATATCTTAAAATAATGTAAAATCGGACACTGATTCCAAAATTGACTATTCAGTGGACAACAGATTTATAGTAGAATATTCAAGGATAATCAATCAGGAGAGGTATGGACCGATTCACAAATCATAAGTGACAATAAAAAATTCCAAACATATATAAACTAATTTAAGTATTTAATTGGGCACTAAATCCAACATTGATCAACCAGTGGACAACAGATTTATAGAACAGCATATCCAAAGGTATAATCAACCAGGCAAATGAGTCACCCATTTATTACTCCAATCAAATAATCCAAAAAGTAACAGTAAGGAAAATGCCAAATATATATATAGACCAATTTAAGTGTTGAGTAGGGCACTAAATCCAAAATTGATCAACCAGTGGATAACAGATTTAGAGAATAGCCTATCCAGAGGTATAATCGACCAGGCAGATAGGTAACCAATTCACACTATAATCAACTAATCTAAATAAATTAGGTCAACATATACCCACATCCAAGAATCAGATCGACGACGTATAGACGCCTTTGAAATGTGGACATGGAGACGCCTGCTTCGAATTCCATGGACGACTCGCCGTACAAATATCTCGGTTCTGGATGAAATTAAACCGGATCAGCGTCTCTCCAGTACCGTTTACTCCAGAATTTTAAAGTTCTTTGGCCATATCCATCGAAGTGATCACAAAATGGAGCGGTTGGTGGTCCAAGGAAGGCCTCAGACTCAACGCCAACGCGGAAGATCTCCACAGCGATGGGCGGACATTACTAAAAAGCTTCTCAATAAACAGTATACTGAGGCAATATATAACTGATGACCGCGACCAGTGGAGAAATATTATGAATCAAACTGTCCGAGCTGCTGAAGCCCAATTATGAACCACAACACATCTACTAAGATGTTAATGACTGTGATGATGATACCCACATCCGGTAATATGTGCTTAAACCACAATATTCATAGACTAGGTCATTGACTCTAAATTAACATCAAACAAATTAATTTATGCTGATATTCACTAACTATAGCAGGTAGCTACAACAAATTTATAAGAATATCAGACATAAGTGAGCTACATGACATTTAGTAAGCCAACAATAACTACTCAAAATATCCAAAAAGTAATTATTAAAAAAGTAAGTAATTACGTAAATAATAAATAAGTAAGTAATCAACAAACAAAACATCAAGAACGAACAGGCCAATTTCTGTAGAAGCCTCAAATTAATGATTCGTTCTGACATTACTAAGAAAGAACATGATATGTTCTAATTCTAAATCCAAAATCCGTAAATGATAGCCCAATGAAACAAGTAAATGTAACTGTAAACGGTCATTTGTTGACTAAAAAACAAATATAAACTACTAATTTCAGAAAGCAATCTAACTATGCTAGACATAGAGATAGCAATTACAAGAATATCTTAACATAAGTGAGACTAAGAAGCCAGTTAAAGGAAACCTTTTGTAATTATAATTAAACATAGACTGGAAAGACTCAGGATTAAAACTAAAATGTTAAAATTAGAATTCAAATTGAAGATGGTTAGCTAATTATTAACTAAATATGTTACTGCCTAGGCATCTGCATAACCTGTCATGAAAATGGTGAATTCCGAAACTCAACTCGAACAACTGAGGCCTCTACTTAATAGAGGCATAATAGTCCATAAACATAGGAGTATACAAAAAAACCTACAAATTAAGTATATAAATAATTCCTAGTAACTGATTTTAGAATCATCCCATATAGTAAATCAGGATATTAATTAAAATAAAGTATGACTGGAGTCCGGTCCTGAACATGGTGACACAAACTGTGTTTACATTTCAGTCAAGCAAAAGTGTACTTTTCAAAGTAATTAATATCAAAAAACTTAAACAAAAGCAGTAAGCGATCGTATATAGTGCAGTTACATTACCGAAAAAACAAACAGTGAGTTATTATTATTTTATATATCAAAACGTTTCAAAAGCATACTATTTGTAAGGTTAAGTGTCGGCCGAAAGGCCTTTTATCAGAACCACTGCTGGTTCTACAACTGGTTTAAATAATTATTAATTACCTACTAATGAGTTTATCAAATGATATCAGATCCGACCTTAAAAATTTGTCAACAGCCATGACTGACGATCAACAATCTCAAAACAAAACAACATATTCTGCTGTGCTTAATAATACTTCAATTCAATTTCCTTCTAAGAATCAAGCAATTTTATTTAATGCGCTACCTGATACTAAAATAGAAGAGTACCTAATAGCTCTTGGCGAAGTTGTTCATCCACGGAATATTTTATTTTCATCAAGACTATCAAATAACAGAATATGTATCTATCTATCCAGCGAATCCTTGGTCGAAAAATTTATGTCCAATCTAGCAGAAATAACAATAAAAGGCGAAAATCTAAAGGCTATAAAGGCTAGAAGATTAATAACTCCGAACGAAAGACTGTTACTATCGAATGTATGCCCTTCTATTCCACATACTCTAATAGAAAATGAGTTAATTAAATTGGGTCTCAAATTAATGTCACCTTTAACCTTCCTTAGAATAGGTAGTCAACTCCCAGAATTTCAACACGTCTTCAGTTTTAGAAGACAAACATATATTCAACCACTTGTAGATATGGACCTACCTTCTTCCTTCCTAATTACATATGAACAAACTTCGTATCGCATATTTTTAAGTTTAGATAAACCTTCATGTTTTATTTGTAAGCAAACAGATCACATTGCAGCAAATTGTACAAGTCATAATCCACAAAATGATCCCACTCTTATCCACCATCAACCACAACAACCAATACAACAACAACCACAAGGATCCTCACAGTATAACAAATCGCCCTTAAAAATAGAACCAGATCTTCCAGTCAGTAATTCTAATACCGAACCTACACCTAACCAAAAAACAGATACCAATTTAATACCTCCCGTACTTATGGAAACTACTGGTATATCTAAAGACCAGTCATCGACCAACAAAAGAACAATTTCGGAAATCAATACTACTCCATCTCCCACTGAAGAATTAAATAAAGAATTTAAAATCCCAAAACAAACCAAAAAGAAACAAAAAAAGCAACCTGAAGCTACCATATCAATTCAGGAAATGATGATGCCAACAAAAATAATATTTCATAATATGTCAAATAATTTTAACTTAACATATGAACAAACTCTTGACTTTTTTGAAAATTATTCTAGCTCGTCTGATCCCCTGAAACGTACACAACGGATATACCCAACTTTATGAATATGATAACAACAATTAAGCCATATTTTACAGAAAAAAGCATGAAAACCAAATGCACTAAAATAATAAACAAAATACAAAAAATGCTGAACTCAGACGATTCCACAAATCAAGAAAGTGACACTACATCAAATTCAACTCAAGAAATAAACTAAAATCTTCGATCCGATTATTCAATGGAATGTTAACGGGTTCTATGCCCGTTTAGAAATGCTTAAACATGTATGTTCAATAATCTCGCCATCAATTATTTGTTTACAAGAAACAAACTTTAAAGGACAGCATAGTTATGACATGAGGAATTATTCTTGTTTCCATAAAAACCGAAACAACGCAAATATCGCTAGTGGAGGAGTTGTTACATATGTTAACCAAAAATATGAATCGGAAGCAATAGTAATTAATAGTAAATTAGAAGTAGTAGGAGTATCAGTGTCCTTTCCACAAAAAATAAATATCTGTAATTTATATATTCCACCTGACTTACCAATCACAGAAGCAGATATTTTAGATGTACTAGATCAGATTTCCACTCCCAGAATAATTGTTGGTGATTTTAATAGTCACAATCCAATATGGGGATCTCTTGGAATAAATTCCAAAGATAAAATTGTAGAAAACATAATTACCTTAAAAAACCTAAACTTACTGAATGATGGACAATCAACACGATATAATATTCATACAGGTAACTCATCAGCTATCGACCTGTCATTATGTGATCCTGTACTGTCACCAAAGTTTTCATGGGATGTAATCCCGTTTTTATATGGAAGTGATCATTATCCTATTAAAATCTCTTTCAATAATAATTATGAAGATATTAATACAACTCCAATTCCAAAATGGAATCTAAAGAAAGCCAATTGGTATTTATTCAAAAAGTATATTCAACAGAACTGCCATACTTTAAAAGAAGTCACCGAAAACCGACATATAGATGAACTTTTAAATTCGTTTATATCACTAATTCATTCTGCTGGCGAAAGTCATATAGGTAAAACACAAACTCTACATAAAAGAAATTTATTACCATGGTGGAACGCACAGTGTACTGACATAATAAAAAGATATAAAAAATCCTTTAACAAATTAAAACGTCACAAAACACCTGAAAATACCATAGAATATAAGAAATTACGGGCTCAAGCTAGATATATAACTAAAAAGAACAGAAAAAAATCTTGGCAAGAATTTATGTCTTCTATTAATACCAATATGCCTATAAGCACGGTATGGGAGAATGTTAGAAAAATATCTGGAAGCAATACCTATAAAAGGATTCCATTCCTATGCAAAAATAAACAGATAGTAACATCTAATTACGACATAGCAGAATTAATAGCAAAACAATTTGAAATGAACTCCAGCAATAATAACTTTTCTAAAGATTTTATCAATACTAAGATGATTTCGGAAAATCAGTTAATAGATTTTGATTGCATTGAAGATAATCCCCTTAATATAACATTTACCATGGAAGAGCTTAATCACTCTTTAAATACCAGCAAAAAATCGGCGCCAGGACCAGACAATATTCCTGTCAGTTTCTTACAAAATCTACCAGATAATGGAAAAAAATATCTTCTTAACCTATACAACAGAATTTGGATCAATAATGAGTTTCCCACAACATGGACGCAGGCGATAATAATTCCATTACTAAAACCAAATAAATCACGAACTGATCCTGATTCCTATAGGCCAATTTCTCTTACCAATACAATGTGCAAAATCCTAGAAAAAACGGTGAATTATAGATTGAGGTGGTTTTTGGAAAATAATAAATTAATAATCAATGAACAAAGCGGCTTTCGCAGAAACAGATCAACCATAGATAATTTAATAGATCTAGAATCCGAAATACATGAATCATTTGCAATTGGACAGGAATGTCTTGCTGTCTTTTTTGATATAACAAAAGCGTTCGACATGGCTTGGAGATATGACATTCTTAACACACTGAGTCATTGGGGTGTCAAAGGTAACATGCTATATTTTATACATAATTTTCTCAATAAGACACAATTTAAAGTTAAGGTAAATGGAACAGTATCCAGCACTAAAAACCAAGCAAATGGAACACCTCAAGGTTCTGTCATTAGCTCAACACTATTCTTAGTAGCGATAAACAAAATCTTAGAAAACTTTCCAAAACTTGTCAAGGCGAGACTATACGCTGATGACTTGGTTATATATTCAAGAGGAAAAAATATTCTTTCTATACAAAAAAATTTACAATGTGCATTAAATCACCTTAAAAACAGGTCGAATGCTGTGGGATTGCAATTCTCTACAACCAAAACCAAATGTATTTTATTTTCAAAAAAACAGCACTCTACAAATCCAGATCTTCAGTTATATAAAAACAACTTAACTTATGTGGAACACTTAAAGTTTTTAGGAATGATCTTTGATAAGAAACTATCTTGGAAATACCATATTATGCAAATTAAGCAATCTTGTCAATCTGGTCTCAATTTAATGCGAACACTGTGCAATCGTAATTGGGGTTCAGATTTTAAAAGCTTTATCCATATTTATAAATCACTAATACTATCAAAACTCGATTATGGATCAGTTGTATACTCATCTGCAAAGAAGACACTTCTTGTTCAACTAGAAGTCATACAAAATACAGCACTAAGAATAGCTACAGGAGCATTTTGTACTAGCCCCATTAAAAGTCTGCAATCTTTAACCGGGGAACCACCTTTAAACTACAGAAGAATGTACTTGTCATTAACATACTCATCTTCTATATGTGCGATAAAATCGCATCCAACTTTCCATCACACTATCGCTGATCGTTTCAAGGAAACATATATAAATAAAAAAAGAACGAACCCTCCCTTTTATGAGAGAATCAGAAGATATCTCTCTATCCATAACATTCAATTCCCAATTTTTTTTGATCAAACAAATACATTCACACCTCCCCCTTGGACCTTTCCTCCTGCAATATGTGATCTAACTTTTTCTAAATACAATAAGCTTGAGATCCCCCATGCAACAATTATTCAATCATTTTACAACATACTTGCTTCTTTCCCAGATTATTGTCATATCTATACAGATTCATCCAAAACTATTGATGGTGTGGGATCAGCAGTCATAGCTCCGACCATTGTATTACAGTTTAAATTATCTTCCACTTGCAGCGTTTACTCTGGAGAACTATACTCAATTCTGCAAGCCCTCATTCATATACGTCTTCAAAATATTCCAAAATCTGTCATAATTACCGACTCTCTTAGTACATTACATACGATAGAACAGTTATATACAAGTAATCCTATATGTATTTTAATAAAAGAACAATTACATTTACTAAACAACTCGGAGAAGCAAGTACGCTTTATATGGGTTCCATCACACATTGGACTTCCAGAAAACGAAAAAGCAGATTTCCATGCCAGACAAGCAATACACAGTGCCTCTTCAGTGTTAGTGAACTTAGTGTCCGTTTCTGACTTCAAATGGTTCCTTAAAGAAAAAGTGACAAATGAATGGGAAAACGAATGGAATCTTTCACGATCAACACTACACATAATGAAGCGCTCAACCGAATACTGGTGCGAGACAAACTTAAATCGCCAGCTGTTTGTTAAACAACCCATTTACGTATAGGTCATAGCAGACTAACTCACAGCTACCTAATCTCCAAATCAAATCGTCCTATTTGTGACTTATGTAACTGCGACATTAATGTAACACATATCTTAACAGAGTGTCCTAAATATATTAGTGAAAGACAAAAACACTCAATACCTAACAATATAAAGGCAGTCTTAGGAGTACATTGTAAATTTACAAATTTGTTTAACTACTTGAAGGATATGATGTTTTAAAAAAACTGTAACTGTCAATTATTTGTAAACTCTATTTACAAATTGTAAAATGTGAACTTATCTAATTATTGTAAAACCTACTAATTAATTAAAATACTGTTTAGATTTAAGCACCTATGTAACAACTATAGTACAGCTAATAACCCAAAGTGGTTGATGCTGTTATCAATAAAAAAAAAAAAAAGTATGACTATGACCATGTAGTATTTAATATAGATCCATACCAGTATAAAGTAAACAAAGATAAGTGTACCTAATAATAAGAATGAAAAGACTTAATAATTTTAACTTATATAACCAAATAATAAGCAGGAAATAAGCTGTACATATACAATATCTGGTGATTAATAATAAAGTTCCAAGAAAATACCAAATCGTAATCAACACCGAATCAAAACAATATACTAGTCCAAATGATATCTTAATCTTCACCTGAGGAAGAGGATGCTATGTCATCTACGGTATTGTCTGGAAGTAAATAATTTATATGAAATTGTCCAATTCGTCTATTTGTCAAATTGTCTTTTAATTCATAGACTAAAGGAGATATTACTTGAACGACAGTACAAGGAAATAGTGAGTTTTCTGCGCTGAAAACCAGAGCGTTTCGTATACTATTACCGTTTTTAACATCTTACCTATGCCAAATAGTATTTTCCGCGATGGCTTCTTTGAAGACCAAATAGAGACCACAGGGAAATATAGAAAAATAACTGAGAGCGTCTATTGCTAATACTAAACCCTGTTTCGATAAACTTTGCTCTGCAAAACAGGCCCAAGGAAGTCACTAATATACATTAAACTTGTTGATAATTTAGTATTCAGTGCTCTTTATAATTGTACCTCTTTATCAGTGTTTTTATTTTTATTTTATCAGAATGCTGTTTTGCTTTGATTTTAGTAAATTAGTCAATGTGGGTGGTGTGTGTGTATTATATTCCCTAGGGACCCTAAAGTGATTAGTAGACTAATACTTGTCAGTTTATAACGTTCTTCGTCATTTTCCGACTTCCAATCGCCACTTAGTCTGGTAGTTCCATAGGTCTTCTTCTATAGCCCACTCTCGCTCTCTCTCTTTCAGTTCTTTATTTATTTCTTTGCTCCAACTTTTTCTCGGTCTATCCCATTTTTTCTTTTCTTTTGGTTAGCATTTTATTATTTCTTTTATTCGTTGTTCATCCGTTTTTTCTTCCAGTGGCCATACCTCACAGCTATATAAAATGATACTTTTTACTATAGTTTCACATATTCTCGTTTCATTTTCTTTGCTGATTGATTGGTCTCATAAAATGCTGTTTATCATCGTGATAGGTTTTCTCTCTGATGCACTTCTCTCTCTTATGGCTTTGTCTACTCTTCCGTCTTGTGAAATAGTGATGCCTATATATTTGTAGTTACAGCACTGCTTTATCGTGGTGTTATCGTCCAATATGACATCATTTTGTTCTACTCCAATGCACAGATATTCGGAATTCTTTTTATTTACTTCTGGACCCCATATATCATACTTTTCAATTAATTTTCGGGTCATTTAGTTTATATCGTCATAATCTTGAATGTTGTGAGCGGTATCCCCATTGTCCTGAATGTTTGTTTCCATCTTTTTAAAGCACTTTTGAGGTATATTTTAAATAAAGTGGGGGACAGACAACATCCTTGCTGTTTTTCTTTTGATTGTATAAATCCTGTTGTTATTTGTGTCCCTGCTTTTATTTTTGTTATTGGTTGGTTGTATTCGCTCTGTGCGTGACCATGGTAGGAGTACATTGAAACGATGCCAGCGTGCGTAGCGGCGAAATATGACAAAATTGGACCTATCTTTTTACGCATATATTTTATCAAAAATGTGTGCAAATACATGTTACATATTTAATTGTGCTAATAATGGCAAAAATAGTGAGTGTAGTTTTTATAGGTTCCCAAAGATTATATATAAATTAGAGAAAAGAAAAAAAAGGATTCGTGCTATTAATATGAAAAAGTAAATATCACATAATTTCATTTTTATGCAGTTGAAATAGGAAAAATTTAAATAATTTACCTTGAATGATATTTTATAAGGCTTCAAGCTAACTGCAGATGACTTCATATCACAACTTTTACTATTATTGTTTTTATATATATGCTCTTTTGCGTGAAGAACTTGATTTGCCAGTACTAGATTTTTCCCTTTCTTTTGCGTTTGGGGTTGAAAAGATATAATATGATGAATTTTGAGAAACCCAGTTTTTAATACTACATTTATTTTGTACATAAACTGAAAAAATATAGTTAAAAAACTAATTATTAGTAATTGTCAATTTCGCATGTATTTAACAACGTCAAATATATGTCATATGTTTAACCTGAAAATTGGGAGGTCCAAAACTGTCAGATGAAGGTAGGTGTCGCGTCAGTCACGCACGGAGCGAATAGCATTTTGACGGCAAAAAATTAGTATACATGTAATAAAAATTGCATTAAATATTTTGCTTTGCGCAACTATGGACCTAATGCGTTAAAGAAACTGTTTCATTACCCTTTTCATCTATTCTAGATAAATTAAGCAATTATACTTTAATGTAACAGATCACTAATAACAATTAGTAGTTGGTACGATTGATATTGAATAAAAGATAATAATACTCAAACAAGTTACAATACATGATTTTCAATATCTAAATGTTCTTGCCTATTTTCATGAAAGAATAACATTTCTAAAATATAACAGATGGTTGCATTATGTAAAGATGGGTTTAAAATAAATACTTAAGTTGTAAAAATATTATATTAAATTCTGTAAACGCAGTGAGATATCATGGTAGATAGAACTTAAGATATAATCTTATTAGACGTTGGATATTTCCTGAAATTCTTGTCGTAAATCCAAAAAGCAGATAAAGTTGATCGTTTCAAGAGTCCATTAAAGACTACAATTTTATTAGTCAATATAAGTAATAAAAGTCATCGATAAAAATTAATTTCATTTTTAATTAGATTTTCTCATCACAGGCTTTCAGAAAAAGTACCCAATATCTCCCGCAATGACGAGGACGTGATAGTAATTATTGGGAAGGGAAATTATATCGGCGCTCAATTTGTAAATTCAGTAATAAATAATTTTTTTAATTATAATTTTTTTTTCATTATTAAGCGGGTTTATTTCGTTAAAAGTTAATATTCCGGTTTTTCGATTAATAGAGTGCGCAATAGTTTGTTATTTGTGAGAAAATCAACCCATCCTAGTCATACGAAAACTAGTCAAACAATAATACAATTTAAAGAAATGTTTTGTGAAAATTGGGCATTATAGTCCAGTAAATGAACGTAAAATACAGCGATACCGTGTAATATTCCGTGTCACTATCGAATTTCATGAAAATTTAGATTTAGGTTCTATTTACCATCCAAGTTACTTTTGGACGTGTATCGTTGGTTGCTTGCTTTTTATTTTTTAGGGGTAAAACTACTTTTACTAAAAAAAATCGTTTAATTGTAAATTTAAGTACTTTAAAATTATTTAGTTATACAGTAGTATTCAATTTAGATCTCTTTACTTTATTTATTTTTCACCACCTAATTTCTACCCTTATAGCAACCTCCCCTTGCAAAGAATACAATATTTTTTTTTAAATAAAAAGGTTATGAATTTATTTTATTTCAACTTAAACAACTCGTTAGCTTGTAACGAAGTATGTCTATGCCTTAATGCAGTCACACTATTATCCTAATACGCTGATTAGCTTAAGTCAGTAACTTCCTAATGTCCCAATCAGCTTAAGATGGAATTCCTAATACCTGGATCGGGTAATTACCTTATATGGTCACGAGTAGTTCGTTGATGACAGATAAACACGGCGGAAGGGAAAATGATAATTTAGTGTATTTAATTCTGACCATTGTGAACTGTTAAACTGACATTGTTTTGATTTAATTTAATAAAAATAGCTATTTTGCGTAAATACGTGTTTATCTATTTTTATAGATGATATCAGAAATGTGAAAAAGGACCTACGGTAGAGTTTAGTGAACTGTTTTTAATGTTAAGTGAATAAAAGTGTCCAAAATGCCGAAAAGGAAAAAGTCCAAGCGAAATAGTAGTTCAAGTAGTGAAACAACAAGCATTTCTTCCACGGATTCTTCGCCGGGAAGGGAGTTAAGGTATACGAAATCGAAAAGAACACGTAAGTCAAGAAATAGATCTAAAAATTCAAAAACAAATAGAACCTATACGCCTTCGCCTTTGCCTCAAATTAAAGAAAATGCAACAAAAATAAATTCTCCATCTACATCTTATAATTTTACGAGTAGAAATATTGAATCCGTCAGTTTTATTCCTGAATTTGATTCACTAATTGGAGAAATAGATGGATGGATTGAAATAATAGAGCACAATGCTAAGACGTATAGTTGGTCTGATAATTACATTATATTTCAAGCGATTTCTAAGCTTAGAGGTACCGCTAAAACATGGTACGCTAGTTTTATTGAAAATGAAGTAGCATGGTCTCAATTTTCTTGGGCAGAATGGAGATCAGTGTTAGAAAATACTTTTCAAAGTACACGAAATACTTATGATCTTTTTATGGACGTAGTCCATCATAAACCAACAGAGGGTTCTTCATTATATGAATTTTATTTTGAACATTTATCAAAAATTAATAAACTTAAAGTAATTTTTTCCGAATCAGATAAGATTTCTTTAATAATTGGTGCTATTGGAGATGAACATATTAAATCTGCTATTGAAGTTGCTCAAATCAAAGATGTTAATTTATTGGCAGTTTATTTAAGAAATAAGCTTTATCACAAAAGTCCAGAAAAATTGCTTGATTTAACAAATCAAGTTATTTTTTCCAAATCAAAATTTGTACATAATAAAAAATTCGTTAACAACAAATTTAACAAGAATAAACCTTGTATGTGCCGTGGAATTCAGGGTCACTTAAAAAAAGATTGTCACCACAGAAACCAAATATGTAGGTTTTGTAAAATAAAAGTTATATTGAACAACACTGTTTTAAAAAGAACAAAGACTTGCAAGAGACAAAAGTAAATAAAACGAACAAAAATGTAGAAAAAAATAAATCTGTTAAACAAATACAGTTTGATTCTTCCGAAAATAAATTTAATAAAATTATTTTCTTAAATGAGCACAGCCATACTGCATTCATTGATTTTGGCAGTGATTGTTCGCTAATTTCAAAAGAATTGGCAGATAAGTTTAAATTAGAAATAAAATCATTAACTAAAGATGTAAAACTTTCAGGATCTTTGGGAAATTCTTTATCAGTTATATATTATGTATTTGCTAAAATAAAAATCGATTTTGTAGAATTAAATATTATGTTGTATGTCATGGATAAACATTGGGTTAATGACCTTCTAATAGGAAGAAATTTTACAGAAGATGTAAATATTATGTATTATAGAATAGATAATAGTTTAACATTTAAATATAAGACAGACTTAGATAAAGAAATAAGTACAGGAAATATACCTAAATACGAGAAAATGATGTTGAAAAATATTTTGCTAAATCACGAGGACTGTTTTTATACAAATTTGAAAGCTCTAAAAAAATCGCATTCTGTTGTTATGAGAATCGATATTACAAGTTCAGATGTAGTTAAGTTTCGTCCCTACAGAACACCTGCAGCTGATAAAGAAATTTTACAAGAAACAATACAAGAATTATTAGATGCAAATATTATTCGAAAGAGTAATTCATCGTTCGCAAGCCCTTCTTTTCTTATTGATAAAAAAGATGCAGGATCAGCTTTTGTTTCAAAAGAATTTTTGAATTATATGGCAGAGAGAGGAATTAGAGTGTTTACAACTGCAGTAGGAATGGCAAGAGGCAACGGCCAAGTAGAAAGGGCAAATAAAACATTACTGGATACCATGGCCACAATGGGTGCAAAATTTGAATCCGATGTGTGGGATAAGAATTTAAAAACCATTTAACAAGGAATAAACGGGACAAAACACCAAATAACTAAATCTTCTCCCAGTGAAGTGTTTTTCGGGTACAAATTAAGAGTTGATGGAGACAAATACATAGATGATAATGATATGGACATTATTGATGTAACGTCATTGAGAAAAGATGTAGCTAAACGATTAGAAGAAAATATAATCAAACAAAATAACGAATTTAATAAAAAAAGATGCTCTTCAGTGAAATATGGTGTTGGTGACCTGGTATTGACCAAAGTTACAAGTTTTCCAGCAAACAATGAAAGTAAGAAGCTTTTAGAAAAGTATAGAGGGCCATTTAGGATTGTTGAGGTTCTGCCAAATGATAGATATCGTGTAAAAGAAGATGTACATTCATCAAGAACAAGGCGTCCCTATGAAGGAGTTGTTGGTGGAGAACATATCAAGCGAATTAAGATTCAAAGATCTTAAAATTATTCAGGTTAGTTACATGATAGTATGGTCATTTTGTATAATGACATAAAGATATTCGATTGTTTAAAAGGAATTTGTTTAAATAGCTGGAACTAAAAAAAATTGTCATTCTGAAAAATGACAACAAAGTGATTCAATGATATGAATGGTTTTATTTGAGTAGTTCTGACTATTTAAAGCAAATTTTTTTGTTTATTCGTCATTCTGAAAAATGACAAATAAATGTTTTAATGGTCTGAATGGATTTTCAGTTCGTCATTCTGAAAAATGAGAAATAAATGTTTTAATGTTCTGAATGGATTTTCAGTTCGTCATTCTGAAAAATGACAAATAAATGTTCCAATGTTCTGAATGGATATTCAGTTCCACGTTCTGCAAAATGACACAAATATTTTAATGTCTTGAAGAAGTTTGTTTGGATAGTCGTAGCTATTCGAAACACATTTATTGACATTGTCATTCTGAAAAATGACAGTAACATGTTACATTATAACAGTAATGTTTAAAATTGAGCTTGTATGGATAGCGGTAGCTATCTGAAATGAATTAACGAATTGATTTAGACTATGTAATTCTGGAGAACGATGGAGCCTTTTTATAAATTGTCATTCTTAGTAATAAAGAACATATTTTTTTTAATAGGTGTTGTACGATCGAGGACGATCGTGACGTCAGGATGGTCGAATGCAGTCACACTATTATCCTAATACGCTGATTAGCTTAAGTCAGTAACTTCCTAATGCCCCAATCAGCTTAAGATGGAATTCCTAATACGGCGATCGGGTAATTACCTTATATGGTCACGAGTAGTTCGTTGATGACAGATAAACACGGCGGAAGGGGAAAATGATAATTTAGTGTATTTAATTCTGACCATTGTAAATTGTTAAACTGACATTGTTTTGATTTAATTTAATAAAAATAGCTATTTTGCGTAAATACGTTTTTATCTATTTTTATAGACGATATTAAGAGCACATTATGTGAATCTTACAATACTCCAGGTTACGTGTTCCGATATCTCCTAAAATGGGCGATTGGTGTTTTACTCATAACTCGGTTAGCCTTTAAGGATAATTTAATTTAATTTTTTTATACCCACATTTTAGAAAGTTTGTAGTTGGAAGGCTTTTTGTATGAGTCACTAATCACGAGTATTCTTTTTCTTAACGTGCCCTATCAAGTCCCCTTGACGTTGGCGATTAACATGGCGAACTGACTCTGTCTCGAGCTATTCTAAAGAGTTGCTCAGCTTTCCTTACTCCTGTCCACTCTCTGATATTCTTCAACCAAAAGGATTGCTTTCTACCAATTCCTCTGCGTCCTTCGATTTTACCCATCATAATAAGTTGAAGAATATTATATCGGTCTCCCCTTACTACGTGTCCAAAATAGGCCATCTTTCTACATTTGATGTTATCAAGCAGCTCGCGAGAAGCATTTGCTCTCTCAAGGACTGCCATATTTGTCAGCATAGCCGTCCATGGAATTTTTAGTATACGTCTGTGCAGCAACATTTCAAAGGCCTCCAGACGATTAATGGTGGATATTTTTAATGTCCATGCTTCGACACCGTATAAGGGGACTGACCAAATGTAGCAATTAACCAGGCGCTTTCGAAGTTGAAGTTGCAAGTTATCATTATAGAAGAATGACCTCATTTTTAAAAATGTCGTGCGGGCTATCTCGATTCTACATTTTATCTCTTGATATAGATCTAGTTGTTCAGTAATATGGCAACCAAGATAAATAAAAGTTGACACTCTCTGAATTATATGACCATCAACATATAATCGTGCATCTTGATGTGCTAAACGGCTAAACACCATGTGTTTTGTTTTTGAACAGTTTATGTTTAGGCCAAACTCTCTTCCCACTGTATCAATGGCATTTAAAAGGCATTGTAGTCCATTCATGTCATTACTTAAAATAACTGTATCGTCTGCATATCTGACTGTATTTTCAGAATTCCATTAACTTTCACGCCCCATTCCAAATTATGCAGCGCTTCTTTAAATATTCTATTTGAGTATAAATTAAATAACAGTAAGGATAGTATACAACCCTATCTGACACCTCTTTGTATTTTACATATTTATGTTGATTTTTTTTATGCAAGCTGTCGCTGTTTGACGCCAGTATAACTTTTCTATGAATCGTATGTCTTGACTTTCAACTCCTTTATCTTTTAGTATTGTAATTAATTTGTAATGCTGTACTCAATCAAAGGCCTTTTCATAGTCAATAAATACAGAAAAGACGTCTTTTCTTTAATCTCGACATTTCTGCAGTAGTACATTTAAAAATCCACAAGGAATCTACGTTCCTGTAGTTGGCTGTATACCATATATTAAAATTTTTTTATTAATAAACCTTTATAAAAGTTATATATTTAAAAACCCTAACGGGCTAATTAAACAAAACGTTTTCGGAATTCATATTCCATCATCAGTGTCTAGGAGTACATGAATGTAGCCACTAAATGCTCAGACTTCACTAAAGCAGTCCATTCGACATGCCTCAAGGGTCTATGCCTAAATAGCGTATTCAGAAGGCCTAGCGGATCTTTTACACTAATTAAACTAAGTTTACGTAATATTGATAGTGTAAGTAATTTGTTAACTAATGTTGATTTAGGACAGAAGTAGGATTTTTTTTAGCGTACCCTCTCACCAGAGACTTTTACCATCATGCTACACTTATCATGTGTAACCTAGTGATATTAAGGTCCTTGTATACCTATTGATCTTCCTGTTTAGGGTACCAGTCACTTATTTTTACAAACAATCACACTCAAAGGGCCGGATATAATAATAGTTCCGGCTTTTTTTTGGTTTACCTCTTTATTCCCAATTTAACTTATTTGACTATCACGTGGTTTTTTTATTCTTTACTAGTCCTGGTCTTCCTCATATCCCTTTATTTGATGTTTTGGCCATCTATGTATCATCTTTACGTTTTTATCGTAGTTTTTCAATTCCCTTGGGATCCTATTGGGGGTGATTTCTAGGGCTATTGTAGATTTCGTATGCCTTTTCATCCATTATTCTCATTAGTATTCTTGTTTGCTTTAAATCTCTGTATACGAACCTTAGCGGTACGTATTTGGGTATTTCTATGGCATCTCTAATCATTTGGTTTTAAGTTATTTGTATATGGAGATACAGATTTGCATCTGTGTTTCTATATTAGGCATATTCTAGTGTTGGTAGGATTATACTATTTGCCATTTTGATCTTTGTTTTGAATGTCAGCTTACTTTTTCTGCCTATCGTTAAACAGAGTTGACTTCTTAGTGCTTTCGCTTTGCAGATCACTTGTTTCACATGTTGTGTGAATGTCAGTTTCTTATCCATTATTACTCCTGACTACTTTACTTCTTTATTTATACACCATCTTTGGGGTCTACTTTGGGAAATTTAAAGGTGATTGGTCGTTAAGTCCAGGTTTTTGCTGCTAGCTGATATGGCAGTGTCGTGAGCATACAGGATTAACAACGATCTGGGTATAGTTGGTGTATCTTCTATGTATACGGTGTACAAATAAGGCGACAGCACAGCTCCCTATAGCACACTTGCCTCCAGGATTCCTATTTCGGCCAAAAAACTTGGCGTGACGAGTCGTATTATGAAAAACTAGAGTTAGAGATTTTATTAAAAGCCACTTTTATCTACAAAGAGAATACAATGAACATGGTTTCTTAGTTACAGGGGAATAAATATTTAACACCATGCTCTTAAACGTTAAATGTGCGTGAAATACTTTATTTTATTGCAATGAATTTCTGTATTATAATTATTTGTGTATATATACAGATAATGTTATTGGTGCAGTTTAATATTTCAGAGTATTTTGACAAGCACGTGCTATGTATTATAAGAAAAGTCATCCTTACGATTTTTAGTATGCATGTCGTTTTATCGCCTTAGCTTTAAATGATTTTTGTCTGTGAGGATACATTGTTACATTCAAATTTACGATCGCCTTTATAAAATATTCAAAATTGAAAATAATTCAATATTATTACTCATCTTCCAGTAACCTAGCAGATCTACCCATGTCATCGAGAGTTCTGCTCGTAAAACATATTCCGATTTCAATGATTTGGGATGAGGATATCTGATCAGAGACGAACCGTTACAATCCCAATACTATCAAGAAACTTTATCAGCCTCCACACGTACCATTGTACGCTGGGTATATCCTTGTCCTTCTAGTTTTGAGTGATGTTATATCTTGAGAAATCAGACATTTAAAAAAAAATTGATGTAAAAGCTCGATTAGCGTAAAGTACTCTAATCCCGGTGTCCTTGTTTTGAATTGTCTTTGTTGTATTGCATGCTCAGCCGAGACACGTTCTGGGCTTTCCCCAGTGCAAAGACTTGGCTCACAAGGTTAGTGGGCACATTTTACTCTTTTTAGGTTTGTTCTTAGTAGCATTTTTGTGTTAAAAATATTATACTTTTTTATATCACAGGATGTGGCTTGGGTGGTTTTTCAGGTCGGCGAATTTAATAAGTGCTTTCTTATTAATTATGTCTAGTATTATGATTTGTTGCGTGTCCGTGAATAGGAAGCATTCAGTCATGCAGCTTCTATTATGCATTGCTGTTGTGAGCTTTTTGGATATTCTTTTTATTTTTGATGCAAGTGTGTCCCTATGCAAGAGATTCATATGTCAGGATGAATAGTAAGTAATAGTAGTTTTAATGTTAAATGTAATTTTAATTCTTTTTCCTATAAGTCCCGATGCTTACTAGAGTTGAGTGAATGTCAGGCCTTTGTCTATTATGACCAGTCGATAGTTCTACTAAGAATGTATAGTTGATCCTCGGGGTTCTTTTCTCTTCTTAAACATAATTTTTTAGGCAATTTCTGAGTTTATATCTATTTTCCGTTCCATACCAGACTTCTAATCCATCTACAATAAATAGTTCGTAGATTTCTTAACGCTATATTCTCGTGTATGTTTTACTACTATGAGGGTAGTATCTGCTTATAGTTTGACTAAGGTTCCTGATATTGATGTAACATCTACTATGTATATATGTTACAATAAGCAACAGTGGTAACACTGTCCTTTGTGGTACTCCTGCCCCCAAAGCCCCGTATTCTGACAGAACTTGTCCTATGAAAACAGTAAACGTCGGACACGGTTCCACTGTATTCGTATCTTTTGATTTTATATAAAAGTCCTATATAACAAAAGTTTTTAATGTGTATTGTTTGTCGTTAAATGCAGCAAGTCGCCGATTTTCGATTGCTTTATATACTTACTTATTTATAGACCCATAGAAGTCACTCATTTGAGCTAGTTAAATATTTTAAGCTATATAACGTTAGTATCGATTTTATGATCCCTAGAATAACTGCGACATTCATATATGATTAATTACTATTAAACTGGGAATAAGCCACAATTAAAGATAAAAATACGTTTATTGACGATTCAATTTCCACTTCGGAAATCGTTCTCAAAATACAAACAGTATATCACTGTTTGTATTTTGAGAACGATTTCCGAAGTGGAAATTGAAACGTCAATAAATGTATTTTTATCTTTAATTGTGGCTTATTCCCAGTTTAATAGTAATTAATTTACAATGCCACAAGAAAATAGCTTCAGAACAATATTCATATATGATGTTAGATATGTAAAGGAGTATGATTCTTGAGTAATAAAAAAAAAATTAGTAAATAGATTATAATATTGTGGATGGTGCAGACTCAATAGGACTCAATAATGATTAAGGCTCAATATCCAATAACTATTTTTATTAGAAATAAGCCACAATTTAGATTTAAAATAAGTTTATTTTTTGACGTTTCGATTTCCATTTCGGAAATCGTTTTTAAAATGTACAATATTAATAAATCAAACAAATTTTGTTTTTTGTTACTTGATGAAAAATCCTAATTTAATTTTATCTGACTTATTCATATTGACAATTTATACATAATATTATATATATATACATAACAATAATGCAAGTAAAAAGGGTATTAAATATCACGAAATATTTCGTCGAAAACAATGTTTTTTGTTACAATGTCTCCATTTTCTGAAAACTTTTGCTTGGCACCGGGAGTTATGTAAACTTTTACTTTTTACTTTTTAATAAAAACGAAACCGGAAGTCGACCTCAAAACCGGAATGCAATTTTTAGTTCTTCAAATGTCGACATGGATATTATTTAGCAGTTAATTTTGCATGCTAATCACGAATCCGGTGTCAGATTTGTTCTATCTTGACGTTTTATGCGCGTTTCGGGTCACTTCTGGTGTCGGATCGCAACCGGAAGTACATATTTAGATTCGTCTCGACGAGACCTTTCGATCCATATATACATTGTGGGGTCTAAAACTTAGAGTTAATTTTAACTTCCGGTCATCTCAAAAGCGGAAGTGAATTTTTGTACCAAAAGTATATCTTGACAATCTCATACGTAATACTAATAATATTCCGAAAAAATATTTTAATTATCTAATATGGTTTTTGAGTAAATGGTGGACAAGAAATGGGCTTAGCGTTTTAGTATATAAGATATATTATACATTTCATCAGTAGATGATGATAAAATGATATTGCCAACATTACTAAATCGCATTCTTGCGACGACTTTATTGTAAGATAGTTCATTCGACTGCATGAAATCAACTTCAACTTTATAACAGCGAATACCTGTCAGAAAAATCAAAGCATGTGATTTGTCTTTAAAAGTACAACCACATGTAATAATAATAGTAGAATTCTTTTGTTAGATATTTCAAAGTAAATCATGTGGAAAACCCAGAAAAAAACCTTATTACGACATGGTAAGTGTTTGGTCTTAAATTTAGTTTACCCTCAACAAATACCAAATACTGATTTTATATGTATATTATTAAAAACAATTATATATTGACTTATTTATAGCAAGTCTGAAACAAATAAATTAGAATAAATTAAAATTATAGTTTTGCAAAAAATTTCAATTTTCTATTCCGCTTCAGGAATTCCAACCCTGTATATTTTCATATTCTGTCACATATCAACGGCGTTCAAGTTTGGTTGAATACGTATATAAAAATGGCAATTTGTCCCAAAAAAAATCTTTAAATTAGCTGTCAAGTTCACAATGACAAGAATTTGTAAAATTCTTTATACGTAGAGAATTTTCTGTTAACAAAAAGTGATTTCAATCTACATATTCACTTAAATCATATGTTTGTGACAAGCTAGTTTTGATTCAATGGAAAAGTTAATAAACGGTATAAATTGTTTACCTCTGTGTTGTTTATTTTTTAAGTTTTATATTGTTGGTAGTGATATAGATTATAATGGATAACAGTAATTTATATAAAATTATTATTTATAAAATGTGTTGAAACACAAACGCACTTATTAGAAACAATTTTTGTAAAACCCCAGCTCCAAGTGACATGTGTATTCCAATGAAACAGTGAAACATCCATGTCAGAAGATCAAACCGGTCACACTCCGTAATGGAGTGGTATCTATCTGACCCCTAAGCTATAACCAACCACCCGTCCCCATCGCAAGACAAAACGAATGAGGAGGCGTTGTACTGAAAGTTACTTTGGACGCCCTGGGTAATGGGATATTCTCTGTTTTACTTTATGTGGTTAATCCACCTGATTTTTGGGGTAGCTAAAAAAACTTTTCTTTCTATGAACGACTAAAGTTAATTTTTACATGACCCTGGACGACTTGCGTTCCCAAATGTATGTTCCAGACAGAGAGTCACGACTTAAGTGGGTGACTTCCCGCCCGGATTGTGTGTGCTTAGTCGCTCAGCCGTCGAATTGGCAATCTTGAAACTACATATTATGATATATACAGGTTGTACTTAAATAATTGTACAAAAAGAAACACTAGTTTCTACACTTCAAGATATTAAACAGCTTTTATCTGTTGTTAATGCGCACATATTAAACGCATCAACAGCAGGTGGTGCACTTGCTACTTAGTCGTTTTTCATGCGTCATAGGCACTAAATGTCTAGTAAGTGTGTGTTTTGTGGAAGAGTTTTATAACGTTTTACAATTTTATTTTGAGATCGGGGCTCCTTTATTAGCTGAAGTCAACATTTTATTATACAAAATGCATGAAAACGTATTTCTAGAATACAGATATCACAAAATCGTATAATTTCAGGTTAAGTGTTTTCTAAAAAAGTTTAAGTCAACACTACGCAAACTTTTCAATAAAATCGACACGGTTTTATACCAACGTGATCGATATTACAATAATTGTGATATGTCTCAGTTGATGTTATTTATTTCAGATGCTAGGAACATATCACAGAAAACCAACACGGTCCTCATAAGGCGAAGAGGCGAGGGAGAGGGCTCCCAGCGATATAGCTGACAAATTACTTTCAATAAGTGGAGCACCCAAGTTAAACAACACCCCTTATAAAACATTGCAAGACCAATTAAAAGGTCGTTTCGAGGCCAAAAGAATTACACTATCTAGAAATCCGGATTTGTATCTAGAATTTTATAACTATCGAAGGTCTTTTTTGGCCTTACATCCCATACCATACGTCAAATGATTTTTAAATATGCAGAGCAAAACAAAATTAAACATTCATTTGAAATGGCAACGAAAATGTGTGAAAAAGACTGGTTTTATTAATTTATGCACTGTCATCCAGAAGTCAGTTTGCGTAAACCAGAAGCAACAAGTTTGAGTAGAATTACTGCTTTTAATCGTAAAGAACTAAAAATATTTTACAAAAACTTGTCAACTCTATGTGATTGTTAAAAATTTAAATGTTATCAAATTTTTAATGTTGATGAGACGGTTATCAGTATTGTTCATATTCTCTGTAAAATTGTTGTTGCCAAAGACTAAGTTGGTGCAATTGCCGGTGGTGAACAAGGACAAACCACGAGCTAGTATGCGCTTTCAGTGCCTCAGTTCACTATATTTCACCTATGTTTATTTACAGGAGAAACCGAATGAAAAAAGGTTTGGATAAAAACGGTAGAGGAAGTTTCAGATATTGATCTGAGCGACGATAAGGATAAATCTGTGCAGCTAAAAAATGAAAGCTCATCTTGTATCTCACTCAGTGAACTATGCCATCTACCGGCAGTACCAGTCAGTAGTTAAACAACAATTAGAAGCAGGCGAACTGAACACTCGACCATTTTAACATCAGCACCATTGAGAGAGGTTGAGAAAGTTAAACGAGCAATTGGAGCTACTTAGATAAAAACAGAAAAATTAAAAAAAGACTTATGGCGTAAAAGCACACCAAACACGAGAAAGCGAATTATGTGCAGTATGTTCGGAGTTTGGATTAAATAAATTATTATGGTGGAGATGTCGTTTCTGTGATCTCTGGGCTCATGCAGACTACACAGAAGTGGATACTGCTACTCTTTATATTTGTTCAAACTATAAATGTATCTAAAAAATATGTACTTTATACTTAAACCTAGGTAAGTTTAACTATTGAACTTGTTCATCTGTGATCATTATTTACCATCCTAGATCGATATTACTCATCTCCATTGTCGGTATTATCCGATTAATCGATATTAACACACTCTAGGAAGGCAACGGCAAACCACCTAGAGCCTAATTTTCTTAAGAAACAATCATGGAAATGGCTGATAAATACAATGGCCCGAGTAGGGGCGCACCTTAAATGGAGCAGGGGTGCTAAGAATCTCCCGGTCAGCTAGAAACATGGACACATTTCCTAAAGAAAAAAAAAATAGGTACATGAAATGTAAGAACCAGGAAAAATTCACAATACCATTAAAGAAATGAAGCGTCTAAATATAAGTATCCTTGGAATAAGTGAAATGAGATGGCCGGGGTCTGGAAAAGTAACTGTAGATGATTACATTGTATACTATTCAGGAGAAGACAGCTCAAAACACAAAAATGATGTAGCAATAATTGTGTCAAAGGAAATAGATGAAGCTGTAAAAAACGTCGTCCTATTCTCAGACAGGATACTGATGATACAAATACAATTAACAACAATCAATGTAAACATATTACAAGTATATGCACCCACACAAGACTATGAACAAGAAGAAATTGAGAAATTCTATCATGATTTATTATCATGATATCAAGTATTAGCACCTACAAAGAAACACGATCTCAATATTATTATGGGAGATTTTAATGCAAAGATTGGTGAAGGTGAACAGGAAGATATCATAGGGAAATATGGTCTGGGAATACGAAATAAAAGAGGAGATATGTTGGCATCTTTTTGCGTAAAAAAGCAATTAGTAATAACGAATACAATTTTCAAACTTCCAAAACGTCGTCTTTACACCTGGAAATCACCAGCAGATACACCTGAACGAGTTGTTCGTAACGAAATAGACTTTATATGTTTAACAGATGCAGAAATTCAGTATTAACAGTAAAAACATATCCAGGCGCAGATGTACCAACAGATCACAATATTTTAGTAGGAAAAATAAGACTGAGATTAAAAAGAGTTGCAAGGACGAATAAGCAAACAGTTACTATTGATAGAGAAACGATGCTAAATGATACTGTAAAACAAGAAATAACTAGTATATTAGAACAAATTCGATACAGAATGCTGAAATGTTACGTTTACAGCACCTTACTATACGGAATGGAGGCCTAGATCTTCAAAATCAACTCACTCAGGCGTTTGGAAAGTTTTGAAATGTGGTTATTTCGAAGGATGCTGAAAGTCCCCTGGTCAGAGCATATGAGCAACGAGCAGGTCCTACACAAGATGGGTACCGACAGAGAACTCTTAAAAATAATGAAAACACGGAAAACCTCATATTTGGAACACATATACAGAAATGAGAAATACCAGCTACTGCAGCTTCTTATAGAGGGGAAGGTAGAAGGAAAATGTGGTCCTGGTAGACGGCAGGCGTCCTGGTTGAAGAACATTCGTGAGTGGACTGGTTTGGATTCTCAATCTTTAATAAGAAAAGCCAGGGACAGAAATTATTTTGCTGAGGTTATCGCCAACCTTCACTGAAGACGGCACCCAAAGAAGAGATTAGAACAAAAAATGAAGTTAACATCAAGCAAAGAAGAAAGTACTGAGGAAAACTGGACGAGAATTAAAGACATCTTAAAGACTGTTCAAGAAACAAAATTGAGTGCGCTAAAAGTAAGAAAAAAACAAGGGTGGATGACAGAAGAAATACTGAGACTTATGGATCAAAGAAGAGATATCAGAAATAAAGATAAAACGAATACAAGAGGATCCACGCAATAATCAGGCAGAAAATAAGACATGGGAAAACACAATTTTATAGTAAAGAATGTAATGAAATTGAACAATATGAAAAGAAACACGATACATTTCATCTGCACAAGAAATTAAAAGAGGTCGCTGCAATAAACGCAAACAAGTATCCCAAAGTTTAGAAGACAGAAACGGACACAGAATATTAGACATCAATGAATAGTTAAAAGAATGGGAAAAATACATTTCTGATATATTTGAAGATGAGACAGTAGAACACTATACACTGATTGCTATATCAGGTCCATCTATAACATAAAGTAAGGTAAGACGTTCAATACAAACGGCAAAAAATGGAAAAGCACTTGGCCTTGATGAAGTAAGTGCTGAAACAGTAAAGTTTTTGGGATAAAATGGAATTAAAGCTCTGTGTAAGCTCTTTAACAGAATTTATGACACTGGGATATTACCAACTGATTGGTTATAGTCGACATTTGTCACAATACCTATCGTCCAAATACATGCGATGATTATCGGACAATAAGTCTGATGAGTCATGTTTTGAAGATCTTCCTGCGAGTAATACACAGCAGAATTTACACGCTGTTAGAGGACATAATTAGCAATACTCAATTTGGGTTTAGGCGTGGCTTGGGTACAAGAAAGGCCTTGTTTACTATACAGGTGCTAGTACAGAGATGCCGAGATATAAATCAAAATGTGTACATTTGTGCAATCGATTTTGAAAAAGCTTTTGACAAAGTCCGACATAACAAAATGCTAGAAATATTGGAAACAGCTGGATTGGACGATAAAGATCTACAAATAATTACAAATCTATACTGGCATCAAATGGCAAGAATAAAGGTTGAACAAGAACTGTCGGATAAAATAAATATAAAAGGAGGAGTGAGACGAGGCTGTATATTGTCGCCTTTACTTTTTAACTTATATTCGGATGAAATATTTAAGGAAGCCTTAATGGAGACAACCGAAGGTATTATTGTGAATTGAATAACCGTCAACAATATTAGATATGCCGACGATACCTTAGTCCTTGCCAATTGCGGAGAAGACCTTCAAAATCTAATGTACAAAATAAAACTCGTGTGTCTCGGCAGTAATATCAATGAGAGCTGGGATCCAACCGCAGAAATTAAAAACCGAATAGAACAAGCCCGAGCTTCCTTTGTAAAAATGAGAAACGTACTTTGCAGTCACGATCCTAGCATTGACCTCGGAGTTCGTATGACATCTTGCTACATCTTTTCTGTCCTGCTGTATGGAGTGGAAGCGTGGACTCTAACTGAGGCTATGCTTAAACGCTTGACAGCCTTTGAGATGTAGGTATACAGACGACTACTGAAAATAAGCTGGGTCGACAGAGTTAGAAATGAGGAGGTCCTTAGACGGCTGAGTCAAAGAAGACAACTGGTTAATATAGTAAAGAAACGCAAGCTGGAATACTTCGGTCACATTATGAGACACCCTGAAAAATATGATCTTTTACATCTGATCATTCAGGGAAAGAGCCAAGGTAATCGTAGTCCTGGTAGAAGAAGAACATCATGGCTGACAGACCTAAATCAATGGTATGGAAAATCAACTACATCGTTATTTAGAGCTGCTGTCAATAAAGTCACGATAGCGAATATGGTAGGCAACATGATATCCAACGATCGATAACGTCATGGAACTAGAAGAAGAAGAAGAATCGATATTACCTGAATTCTTTGAGTTTCAAAAATACATATCTTTTTAATATTAGTAATTATTTTATATTTTTAAAGCGGTAAATCGTTAACTGAATGAATTTAATGTTCATAATATAAGTTTCAAATTCGTAGAAGCTATAACAAACACTCTATAATAATTTTGTCTTAGGTTCTCGATATTCCCCCACCTTATATATCTTGTATATCTCTCTTATATATCTCTCTATTCTTCGAATTTTAAGTTCTTGTTTTGTCACTTGTTCTCTCAATTTTTTTTTTTCGTTCCTCTGTCCTCATATCTGTCTTAATTTTTTTGATAATTTTAGGGAGAACCGCAAAAACACTTTTTATTTCGAAGTTGTAATAGCGCGCAAAAAACCATCATTTTTGATGTTTTCGTAATGTACTACTTTTTATCGTCTACAAATAGAGCTTATAAACATTGTATTCTAATGTGGTTTAGATCAATTCACATCTTACTATAACGCATAAGATCGAAAATTTATAAAAATATTGAAAATTTTACATTTCTTCAATTTTTTTTTTAATATCGTTAATATACATTTTTTAATTTAATAGTTATAGTATGTTATTTAAACATAAAAACATTGTATTTTGATATAAGGTTGAATTCTCGAATAAATGAACTTTGAAAAATGACAGGCAAATATCGAGCACATTTTTAACAATTAAATATTGCCCAAGTACTTTCGCTTACTACAGCATCTACAGGGGCATTTTGTCAAATTTGGGACATCCAGCAAGCGTAGAATGTGATAAACATTAATTTTAACATAAAATTGTACAAAACACTACACTTAAACAAGAACAAACAGTTTAAAATTAATTAAAACAGTTCTACGTCTACATTCTTTGTCAGCAACAGGAGAGAGAATCATCATCAACATTGCATTTTGTTATTATCTGAATAAATAAACAATTTTTGGTCATGATATGACACCAATGCTATCGAATACTGTACCTAAAAAAGCTAGTTAGGCCTATAACATGATGGTAGTAACAGTAATAACAGGCGTGGTATTTTTCGACTTCAATATTTAGGTTATGGTATAAATAATAAACTTACTTTTATAAATAAGAGAGAATTCTAAATAAATAGTTTATGTTAGCTGAGCTTGTTTATTTGTATTGTTCTCTATTTTGAAGCTGAAAGCACTTTGAAGACGGATTTACTTGTGAAGTTATTCATGGAAGACCTGGATAGCAAAATGGTCCTTATAAATCTGTCTTGACAGTGTTACACAACATTTAACAGCCTGCGTGTGAATTTAAAGTTACTTGGAATTAATATTCCAGATGGGCATTAAGTCTGTGTCGATTTCTGCCAACAATGGAGGAGAAGATAATTTACAGTTCACCCACTTGATGATGTTAGTGTTTTTGTGCATTAAAATTAATTTTTGATAGCATAGATGTTTTTACTTTTTTCCGCCTTGCATCTTTCTATCTTCCCTTTAGATTTTTTTGCAGTCCCAGCTCTCTTATGTATTTACTGTCACCTTATAATGAATAACAGCGCGTGTTCCGGATAAGCGAAAAGACTATTCCGTTTTACCACAAAGACGATAAAATTAAGAAAATATTTTACCAAATACCTCGTAGATTGTATTTTACCACGTAAAACAGTTTAGGACCGTCCGTAATGTGTTAACTGGTTTTGGCACTAAACCACATTTAACATGCATCATTTCAATATAAATATAACTAGTTTTTTAAGTCCAAATCAAGGGTTTCCTTAACTTATGTATAATCTAAGAGTTCTATTTACTTTTGTCAACCAGCTCGAATGTGATAAGTGCCCAGGATCCCGTAGAGACAAATTTTCTTTATAGGTTACTAATTTTATTGCCTTTAACCATCGGCAGTTTTTGGCAGCAAACTAACTGTTTACCCACTGACCATGTGAAAGTATTGTGGTGGCGTTATCTTCCCATTCAGGTGCTAAAATATGTGACCAAATGACAACTATTTGAAAAGGAGGAGTCAAATTGCTTACTGTAAATGTTTTCTTAAGTAAAGTTCAACTCGGCGAATTAGACCCTTTTTCATCCAGTATTGACAGAAGTACCGTTATATCCTATAATAATTAGATTTCCAAGGAAATTTCTCAACAAAGGATAACGCACTGCAATTACTAGGAATTCACGACAGTTTTTAAGGTGTTCCACGACAAGAAAACTTTCAATATTCACTGAATTGGATCAAGTCGTGTAAAAAAAATACTACGGATAATACATTTAAATACTAATTATTTACCAAATACACAAAATATGTAAAAACGTGATATTTATCAATATTTTTACAAATTTCGGTTCCATGAGCGATCGAAAAATGTTATCTGATTCTTATTATTTTTTTGTCTCTCTATATAATTCGAAATTTTATACCGCTATTACAACTTCGAAATAAAAAAAAAGTGTTTTTCCGCCCACCCTAATACCCACGTAAGCTTCACAAAGAACTCAGTCTCAAATTTCGACTGCTCAAACATTTCCAATTATTTGCAAACATTTTAGAGGTAAAACCAAGAATTTACTTTTAGTGTCACTGTTTTTTTTTTCAGTGTAATTCTGTGTAACATTATTAACGTAACGTATTCGTTAGTCTTCTTTAAATAATCACTTTATTTAAATTTCTTTCGATTTTATTCATTTGTTAACTTTCACATTTTAACGTTTCTATTTTTCAGAGCTACATACGTCCTAATGGTATTAATGAACTAAACATGAAATGCTAATAGATCAATATCCGTGATTTTTTTCCTCTAAGCCAATTGAAAATGTGTTCTTAGATAAGGAACCTGCAAAAAGCAGGTCATGAAGTACAAAGGCAGGTCATGAAAACGAACAATTTTACCTTGGAAAAGTTGCGTATAATTAAGGAAATTTGATTTTCTTTTCAGTCAAATGCACTCTTGTTTAACTTTAAATTTACTTTTATTTTTGCTTATCTAATATGACATTTTCAGTATACCAAAAGGCATAGGGATAAAATCGAGGTTGAAAGTCGTATTTAAATCCAATGGTCTGTGTGTTCACTAAATTTATAGTGAGTAACATAGGTATATGGGCACGAGTTGTCTATGATCAAAATTAGGTAAGGCAGTAAATTGGTAAAGGAAGGTAAATTATTGGTAATTAAGAGTATAAAAAGAACTATTTCTTTTTTCTCTGAGAAAGGCAATCAGCCGAAACAGCTGTAGTGATAAGAGTTAAAATAAATTTTTGTGGAAAGTTTGAAAACTGAAAGTTTTCAGTGTTTTATTGTTACATAAAATGAATTTCCATCAAGTAACGGTCGAATCTATCAATTATTTAAAAGAACTATTTCTATTTACATAATGTAATATATAGTATAAAAACGCTTAATTATCTCTTAAATGGATAGTCGGAATTGTACAAAAACCAAAATACGACTATCGTGCAATATGGAGATTTTAAATTGGATGTTTGTCATGTTGCCACATTTACCATTCTTTTGTTATCATCAGTCACTTTATTGAATACAATCATAGTTCAACCATATGTTACAATTTATTATTTTCTCTAATCACGAAGGTAGTTAATAAATAAAACTTCTCAGTGCCAAATAGTTTTGAAGTAATTCAGTAAATATAGAATGTTGTATTTAAAAAAAAACTAACAATATCTTGACATTTTTGTCAATTTTTGTAAAATAAATTTTAATAATAAATAAAGCTGGTAGTTGTATAATGTCTTTTTAAAAGCTCTACAATAAAGACGGTTTTTAATGAAAATGTTTTTTGTAAAATTTTTGTAAGAACGGCTGTATCGTCAGCGTATCTGATGTTGTTGATTACCTCTTCGCAATTCTTGCTCCCTCTTGTACATCATCCAAAGCCTCCGTAAAGATTTCTTTTGAGTTCACATTTAAAAGAATTCGTCACAAAACACAACCCTGTCGTACTCCATAGACTTCTGTTGATCTTCAATTTGGAAAGAGGCTACTTAATTGTAATATAAGTATATTTTAGCAGTCTTATATATTGTGTCTTATAAATAGTCTTGAAGTATATCATGTTGTATATGATCGAATATCTTCTCCAAGTCGATGAAACAAACATGAACGTTATTTCGGAACTCACAGTTTTCTTGTGAAATAAATCGTTTTCCCTTGTTATAGTAATGTTTAGAAGAAAATTTAACAGGCGATAACTAGAAAATACTACTTCGAAATTAAATTGTACCTCTCCTGAAAAACAAATTTGTTGGCAATTTTATTCAGATATGGTTTGGAAAGTGGAAGTCCTTTATGTACTAATGAATGAAATAATAAACATAAACCAAATACCCACCACATGTAACGAGGTAATAAAACTATTACTTTTTAGGCGATAGAGAAGATCTGAAAAACTATAGGCCCATAACGTTACTTAATGTAATGTACAAACTGTTAACTAAACTACTAACAAAGAGATTAACAACTAAGTTAGAAAATTACCAGTCAAGAGAGCAAGCCGGTTTTAAAAAAGCATTCAGTACAAGCAACCATCTGCATACGATAAAAATATTAATTGAAAAAGCCAATGTACATGGCATTTGTAAACTTTGAAAAAGCATTCGATAAGGTGGAACGTTGGGCAATAAATAACTTTTTATAAAATGGGAGAATAGACCATAGATATACGGACTTAATTTTCAATATATATGATCAAGCAACAACATCCATTAAAATAGTTAAACAAAAAGAGCCTATTAAGATACGGCGAGGAGTCAGACAGGGTGACACTATATCACCCAAACTATTCAATCAAGCTTTTGAAGACGTTATGAGGAAATTACAATGGGAAAAACGTGGTATTAACATGAATGACCAATACTTGAATCACTAAGATATGCAGATAACATTGTATTAATAAGAGATTAAAGGGAAGAATTACAAAATACGATGGATGAATTAAATAGCGAATCAACAAAAATAGGTCTACAAATGAATTATAATAAAACGAAAATTATGACCAACGAACTAGAAGAATTAATAATTATTACAATTGCACACACAACTATAGAACAAGTAAAAGAATATATATATATATATATATATATATATATATATATATATATATATATAATATATATATATATATATATATATTGTTATGATGTGTTGTTGTTGTATGAGCTATGAGTAAATTTGAATGATATATGTAAGTATAAGGTTTTTATCGCGGTTCTCAAAGAATTAGTTTGTAAGTACTTTTTTAAATTATCTTTATTATAACTATTATGAAACAAACCTATCTATCTAATATAAGCAATATCAATTTAAAACAATCTATCTAAAATTTGAAATTCTTACAATTACTAAATTATTAACAAAATTTAGTACCTTATTTCAGTGAACGCCTAAAGTTTTTCCAAAATTAAAGTTATTATCACCACTCGATATTTTCTTAGTCAGCCTTGGTTATCCAACAATTTTAATATGTTTCTTCTTAATTATCTCCACTCACCATATAAATATATAAATTTATATCCTTGTAATTTCCATATAATGTACTTTCAAATATACTGGATCTTGTGGCTGTATTATTGAATGCTTACTTCAATGGATTAACTTCATACTATCACTATAGTACTGAAGTAATAATTAATCTTAACTGTATTTAAGTTAATAATTCATTTAACTTAATCAATGGCTTCTTTTAGCTAATAATCTCTTCATAACCTCATAAATTATTCTTAATTCTTCTATATAATTAATAATCACATGTAACAGACTTAATAATAATAATAATTAACTTAATAATCTTCTTGTAACTAAATTCTTGAATTATAACTTTACTGAATCACTTTACTGGAACTAATCATAATCTGTAACTAACTAACTTATAACTGATAACTGAACTGAACTGAACTGCTTTTCCAAATTACATGGCTTTTTATATCTTTTTCATTGTTTCCATAATAATCTAGCAATAAATAATGTTCGAATCATTCTATTTGTTCTATCTAAATATTCTGGAATGGTTTTTTTGTCTGTGATGTATTATGCATATAGTCCCATTGACATTTCTAGAACTTTCTATTTACAATTTACTTGACTTTAGGCTCTCCAGATCAGAACTACACTATTATATGTTACTTAAACATTTATATGAAATATATTTTTAATATTCTACGTCCACAATTATATTCTAAATTAACGTTCCAAAAATAAATAACTTTTTGACTTTGACACTACAGTGTATGTTTGGTTGCATATGCACATGGCTGACTCAAACATATCTAATATTAAATAAAATAAAAAAACTTTTTAAACTTAATTCTTATGCTAGATTCTTAAAAATACCCTCATATAATTATTTTTTAATAATATTATCTAGTATATAACTTACAAATTATGTCTCTAACCACTATTTAAATAAATATATTAATTAACATTGTATATCTGGTTGTATATATTTCTATTTTAATTTATTGTATTTCTGTTCTCATTATAATACCCCAAAATTCATTTTAAAATAAATAATTCGTTTATCATTTTTTTAAAATTAATTTTCCTATCCATACACATTTGTAAATATATTAATTAATATAATTCAATAATTTAATTTTTTATCTAACATTCCCTCACACTGCGCCTATGTAATCTATGTTTCATGTCAAATGTCAAATTGTCATGTCAAAGCACAAAGATCATATGTTTATTTAACTAATAAGTTTCTACACAATGTTTGTTTATTAATAGACAAGATTTAGGAAATAACTCTTTCATTTGGTTCATTTGTATTTCTGTTCTCATTATAATATATGTATATATATATATATATATATATATATATATATATATATATATATATATTGTTGTACTTTTGAATGTCCATTAGCAATAAAAAACCGATATACAAATTTTATTACTTAAATAAAAATTAAAATTATTGATATTTCATAAAGACACGGGCATATAAATTTTCAAACATCCTGTATAAGACAAAATATGTATTTTAAGTTGTTCGAAGAATTGTTCATTAGGCCTCAGAGACAAGACTTTCAAATATTATCGATAAGAAATTTAAATAAGTCGCTTATTGTGAAATGGATTTACCCGGAATAAAAATGTATATCGACAGTGTTTAAACAATAGACCGGGATTTGCGGTGGTTTTTCTCCCCGAAAGATTATATCGGTAAAAGTTTATTAACAAAAGACATTGAATTGAGAAACAGGTATCGTTTGTAGCTATTAGTAAGAAATATTTGTAAAGCAGATAGATTTAGTTAGAATAATTAAAGAATGTTGTTTTCTGGAATTACCCGAATGACGTTTTATAAAGAGAGTTGGTTGGTAACGATATACGTCACAGAGGTGGATGATTTTTATTGGTCAATTTTGGAATGCAATGGAGGTAGTGGTTTTGGTTATGAGATAGGAGAGAGGAAAAAAGTTAGTTAGTTAGTTTTCGTCGCCCAAGAAGGAAGGAGCTTTGTGGTTTGTGTTTGTTTGAAGTCCCGAAGACGTAATTTACCGGGTGTGTTTATTTGCTGTGTAAAAGCTGATCAGTGTGAGGAACGGGGTACAGAGAGATAGAAAAACCAAAGGTTATACAAATATTAATATCAGACGAAGCCGGAAACATTTGAAGATATAAACAGGCGCGGAGATTGGCTCAAAAGGAGGCTGCATAGAATTACACGAGTTGTTGGGTTGCAGATACAAGGACATATAGGAGAAAGGTGTACGTCATCTGGACCACAATAGGAGCAGAAGCAGAGAAAGGTTTTTTTTATGGCGTGGCCATAGAATTACAACGGCAGAGAACGAAAGGTCAGTCAATTTTCATTAGAGCAGGAGTGTGGTTTTCATTTATTAAAAAAATAAATTGAATAAATAATAGAGACAGTTAATTTTGCGATCATTTAAAGAAAAAACATTATAAAGAGAGCTTAGTTATAACACATATTAAAAATCGATGTAAAATAACATTTGGGTCCATGATAGAAAACAACTTCTCATATATTTAAAGTATTATATTGCAAATATTACAGGATTGATTGTTATATAAAATTTCATTAAAATAAAGGACATCTCACATATAGTTCAGTTGAAATTCTGTGTATTTTATTCAGGTCATATTACCTATCCCAATTAGGAAGCCAATTGGAAAATATTTTGAATCCACGATCAAAGGTAAATAGTACAAGTTAAATAGCCTGAGATTGTAATTAATTAATGCTGATTTATTGTGATTAATTGGAGATTAGATCATTTAATAAATATAGACAGGATCTTTTCTAAATAAGCAATAGAATACAATTTAAATAGCATAACAATATATATATATATATATATATATATATATATATATATATATATATATATGTATATATATATATATATATATATATATATATATATATATATATATATATCTATATATATATATATATATATATATATATATATATATATATATATATATATATATATATATCGTCGTTAGGAATGAAATACCTCCAATGTACAAATTTCTCGTAATTCAGATTTTAAACGATTCTGAATCGCTATGAATAGTTTTACAGTCTAGAAAAATATCCAATGTGCGTACCGATTCCTAACTTCCCTAATGTATAAAAATGCATTCCTCCAATGTAACATATTATTAATTGTTGGACTGAAATAAATCCAATGTGCTTAAAAAACACATTGGAGCTATTATCTATTATAATATCTGCACATTGGAGGTATTTCATACTTTCATCTGTCAAATTCCTATCCTCAAATTTTCTCAAATAAGTTATTTACCAGTGCAAAATGACTGTTTTCAAGACAAGAACTAAAATAGTTGTACAAAATTCACCTAAGGAAGATCGGCAAATTTCTATCCAAACTTTTGCTCCTATTGAAAATGAAATTTATAATGAAAAATCCAAAAACTATATTATTATAAAAACTATATTGGAACAGGAAAAAAGCAAAATTTGTTTTTTGGCGATGTACAACATATTACCAGACGGAATGACATGTCAGTTAAGGAGCGATGTGACTATATTATAACGCCAAAATGTTTAAAAGAACACTCATTTAGATGTTCTTTAATTACGCAGGACGATAGACTACGAATTTTTAAAAAATTTTGGACATTTACGTAGTGGGAACATAGAAGCACTTATGTTAAAAATCTTGTTCGGGCAAGAGCAATGCAAAGGCGCCGAAAAGATATTCAAAATTCAGACAAACGGTCCAAAAAGAAGAGTGCTCGTGACTTTTTTGTTTCTAAAGATGGAAGTTACCTCAAGGTATGCAGAGTTATGTTTTTGAACACATTAAATTTAGGAGAAGACACAATGAAACGATGGGTCTCAAGGGAGCCAGCCACTCATGAAATTGATACTTCTAGTGAAAGTCTACAAGATTCCAACATTCAACAAGATTACTCCAAGAAAAATGAGACAAATTTTCAAAGAAAAGAATGTTATGGAATGGTTGCAAGATATTCCTAAAGTTCCTTCACACGATTGTAGAGCATCTACTAGCAGAATATATGTTGACAACAGTATCATAACAACAAATTGCATGTACAGACTATATAAAGAATGGTGCGATGATAGAAAGCAGTCAGTTTCTCATATCAAGTTCTTTAAAGTTGTTTTAGAAGCAGAGAAAATTGGCATACATAATAAGATGAAGACAATAAGTACTGAAGATTATGATCAGCACATGTCAAAGCAGAAAGAAGGAAGACGGGCAAAAGAGTTATTAAAAAGTAGCGTAAATTCTGAAAAATTGGTTCTCAGTTAATATTCAAAGTTTCTTAACGTGTCCAAAAGTATTAGCTTTACAATCGTATTATAAGCTCAAACTCCAAGTACACACCTTCACCATTTATTCTCTAAATGATGAAGATGTCCAGTTGTACGTTTGTCATGAAGCAAATGGTGGAGTCAGTAGCAATGAATTTACACCTTGTCTTATAGATTATATAAATAATATTCCTGCTAACTATCAAACTCTTGTATTCATCTCAGATGGATGCAACTACCAAAATCGAAAAAGAACTCTGGCTAGTGCTTTAAGTTATTCAGCAAGAGCAAAATCCCTTACAATACAGCAGTTATATCTTGAAAAAGGCCATACTATGATGGAAGCAGATTCAGTTCATTTAACTTTGGAATATTACTTTCAGACTCCAATTAATTCACCGATGGAATACATTGCTAGAATGATTACAATACAATGCGTCTTGCTCGGCCAAAACATCCGTATAATATTAAAAACGTAGATTTTACGTTCTCTAAAAAGTATGCTATTGGTAGTAACTTTCGTTCGATAAGACCTGGAAAAAAATGCCAAAGATCCGCAAGTTGTAGATATAAGACAATTAAAATATAGTCCCAATGGAGAGGTATACTACACCACTGATTACTCAGATAACTGGAAGCTACTACCACACAGAAGAAAAACGAAGACCTGTCGGTTTATGAAAACTCGCTCTTCAAGACACCTCCTAAAATATCAGAAGACAAGTTCAAACATCTGCAAGACCTCAAATCAGTTATTTAAAATGATCATCATCACTTTTACGATACTCTTTCTAAAATCAACAAAAAATAATACTTTCGGTGGTGTTCGTAAAAATATCATACACTGATACTACATGTTGAAGTTTGTTTATTTAAAATAAAGATAATACAATTCACTTTACTGTTTATATGATTTTTTTCCCTAATAACACCAAATTCAAGGTGTATAGTACTATGACATGCCATACACAATATTTGAAATTCCTGCTATGTACCGGATCAATCATTTATAATTTCTCCAATGTGCGCGTTTGTAATATTTTTTTTTATTAGTTTAATGTTTTGTACTGATTTAAGGAATCAATTTCACCTTAATATCAATATCAATCTTAGTTTGGCCAAAAAAATCAATTACTAATTTAATACAATATAAAATAGCGTTATTTAACTGTTTTTTGTGTCTCCTGTAAAATTAGGATATTTTTACATTGGAGATATTTCATTCCTAACGACGATATATATATATATATATATATATATATATATATATATATATATATATATATATATATATATATATACTGGGTGGTGAATCGCCAAACGGGCCATAGGAAATTGAATGTTAAATTCTAAATTGTTGAATTCCTGCTTCCGTAATTATTTTACATCAAAAGTCATAAAAAACTATTTGTAGAGGACTGAAATATGTATTAAAATCAAATGTTAAAATTGTTCTACGAATTAAATGTATTCCAAAATTTTGTAAAAATATAATACATTTTTCAGGCCACACAAGGTACAAGAATGTGTATTACCTGTTGCGTTTGGTCATATTGATGATTCTGATATTTGACAATATTTGAATTGTCAATATTTTTATTTTATGATTAAATTATACACAAATACTAAAATACGCAAATTTTTACAAATACTACTACTACAAATATTGTTCTGAAGCTATTTTCTTGTGGCACTTTAAATTATTTACTATCTATCTGGGAATAAGTCAAAGTTAAAAATAAAAATACGTTTATTGACGTTTCAATTTCCACTTTGGAAATCTCTTTTTTTTCAGAAATTTCCGAAGTGGAAATTGAAACGTCAATAAACGTATTTTTATCTTTAATTGTGGCTTATTCCCAGTTAAATAGTAATTAATACTACCACTAGTGTAGTGTTGTTTACAAAGCAATAAAATTCATGAAACGTATTCAGTTCATACGAACGGAATTCATTCCTTTTCAAAATTTTTAGAGCCGTAGAATTAGAACAAGATTAAACTGGTCGGCAATTTTCCGAGAACTTATTCTGCGATTATCTACAGCTGCTGTTAATACAGTCATTTTATTTTGTTTTCCTCAATTTTCAGCAATATTGTTTGTACAGGTACAATTAGAAATCACGGTCCCATTATTTTCAAAATGTTGTAAAATCCTTTGAATTGTTGAATAAATTTGAATTGGTCCATTAAAATATCTTACAATAAATAAAGAACTGACCATTCGCGCACTATTGCCTAAATAAAATATTTTTATTATTGCTAGTTTTTTCTTAACGGAATATATTTTTAAATCAACTATAGGTATTAATTTTTAAACAATAAATCACAAAATAAAAATTTTGGAAATTCAAATATTCAAACATGTCTTGTCCCTCGTGTGGCCTGAATTTAAGGGGTGGCCTGAAAAATGTATTATATTTTTTCAAATTTTGAAATACGTTTAATTCGTAGAACAACTTTAACATTTGTTTTTAATACATATTTCAGTCCTCTACAAATAGTTTCTTATGACTTTTGATGTAAAATAATTAGGGAAGCAGGAATTCAATAATTCAGAATTTCCCATTGAATTTCCTATGGCCCGTTTGACGATTCACCACCCTGTATATATATATATATATATATATTATATATATATATATATATATATATCGGAAAAAGGAGTACGACCGTCAATCCAATATATATATATATAAGGATCACTCAGACGAGTGGTGGGTGTTAATAACATTGACTGCTACATATCTTTTTAAGGTAACAATTAACATCGTTTCCATGATTGTGTGGTTCTCATATTGTAATAATTTTTTAGATGAACTGATGATGCTTTCAAAACTCGAAAGCGAAACGTCTTCAAAATAGATAAAGTAGCCTATCAACTTTGTCTTTTATTTCTCCACCTAGAGACCGATATAAGAACCCACCACTCGTCTGAGTGATCCTTATATATATATTGGATTGACGGTCGTACTCCTTTTTCCGATGCTTTCTGTTTCAGAGGGGTTCTATGCTACCACCAGACGCGTTCATGGAGACCTAGCAGTGAAGAAGCTGAAGAGATGGACAAGCCTTACAGAAAAGTTAGCAACAGCCGAAGCCAGAAGAACCTTCCTTCTTGAGTGTAGGAGAACTAAGAAAATCCCACGTTTCATTGTTGACACCACTTCCAACATCCTTACATCGACATCTAGTTCCACAGATAACGGACTGTACCGTAGAAGCCAAGCTTTAAATAGACAGGTGAGGGTGCGATTGCTTAATTTCCATATTTCTAAGGTTCACACAGATATTAAATCTTTAACTTTTCAAATAAATAATGTTACTTCGTTTCTGGATAGTCACCTACCTGACAATTTGTTGGACACTTTTGAGGCTTCTCTACATAGAAAATTTAATTACATTTATAATAAATCCATGATTAAACTTAAAAATAAACTTAATAACTTAGACACACCTGATTTCAAGAAAATCCCATTTAATCCTAAGTGGATTAAGAATTTATCTAATATTGAGGTTCCTCCTGACATACTGAAGCTGTTATCTTTGGGTCCTAAATTTGGCCTTCAACCTTCGTTCAAGGACTACTCAATTAGTAGAATCTTAGCAGATGTTGAGAATATTTTGTCTCATGCGGACAATTCCGACCTTCTATCTCTTAGGTCTTCTTCGAACAACATCTTGTTGAATTTCACTAAACGCCCTAGGCAACCCTTATCAGAGTTAGATAAGATTTACAGGGAGACGGTATCGTTTTTAAAAACCCACCCTAATCTTCTCGTTCTTACGAGTGACAAAGGTAATGCTACTGTCCTTATGGACAAAGATCAATATTTCAGTTTGAGTAAATCACTGTTAGATGATGATAGATACTATCAACCACTTTCTTCTAATCCTTGTTCTAAATTCACAAATAAAATAAATAAATTTATAACACATTTAAAAAACATTAAGATCATAGATCAACCTTTAGCTAAGTCTTTACATAATTATGATGGATATGCTCCAAGATTCTATTGTTTACCAAAAATACATAAACCTACGTTGAGCATGAGACCTATTGTGTCATCTATTAACTCACCTAATATAAAAATAGCTAAATTTCTAACAGACATCTTGTCTAAATCATATAATTACAACAATGATTTCAACATTGTTGATTCTTTCAACTTTAGTGAATTTATTAACAATTTTCAACTACCTCAAGGTTACATTTTAGTAAGTTTTGATGTGGTATCTCTTTTCACTAACTTACCTCTGTCCAGTGTAATTACTTCCTTAAAAAACCATTGGAATTCTATTAAACCTAACTGCCCGGTGTCTTGGGATATATTTGCAGAACTGTTGCAACTTGTGTTTGACACTAATTTTTTAGTCTTTGATGACAAATTTTACCTTCAAACATTTGGTACACCTATGGGTTCCTCAATCTCTCCCATCCTAGTTAACTTTGTATTGGATGATTTGATTTCTGACCGTTTGGGTCTTTTGGATTTTCAAATCCCTTTTATTAAAAGGTATGTGGATGATTTATTATTAGCCCTACCACCTGACAAGGTTCAGGGTACCCTATCCCACTTTAATGAGTTTGATCCTCATTTACAGTTCACTGTTGAACTTGAGGACACTACCACTAATAGTATACCCTTCCTTGACATGCGTGTCATCAGAATGGGAGACAACACCCTAACCACAAGTTGGTATAGAAAATCAATGGCCTCTAATAGGTTCCTTAACTACCATTCCTGTCATCCCATGAAATACAAACTAAACCTTATAAAAGCTTTAAGCTATAGATTAAATAAATTGACACATCCAATTAATCGAAGGGAATCCTTTAAGTTATTGAGAAATATTCTAATAGAGAATTCATATCCTTCCTCTATCATCAATAAATACCTTTATTCGCATAGTTATGGATCCTCAATTTATGACATACCCGATGGTGACCAACTTAGAAACATCTCTAATAATTCTATAAATAGCACTGTTCTGCATAATACCGATCTTGAGAATACTATCACACATTACTCTTCCTTACCATATTTCCCTCAAGTTACTGAGAAACTTATTAAATTGTATAAACAAAATAATATACCTGTTAAAATTGCTGTTAAGAATGCAAAAACTGTTAGAAATTTGTTCTCTAAAACTAAAACACCCTTGTCCACTTTGGAACAAGTGAACACAATTTATAAAATTCCATGCGCTAATTGCGATTTATGTTACATTGGGCAATCTGGTAGATCATTGAAAGGTCGTCTCACTTCACATCGTAGCGACATTAATTTATCGAAACACACTTGTGCTCTAGCACAACATGCGATAAATACAAAACATGAAGTGGATTTTAATGAAGTTAAGATCCTTGCCACTGAACGCAATCTAGCTAAAAGACAGTTTTTGGAAATGTGTTCAATATTAAAACATCCTAATGCATTGAATAAGAGAACTGACATAAGTAACTTGAGCCAGATATATCATGCTTTAATTTTGCAGAATTAGGCTACTTAATCTTTTCACTACATTAATGTCATATTAGGTGTACTAGTTGAACTTTTTTTCCACTTTTCATAAAACAATTTATATACATAAATAGAAATAAAATAAATAAATATATCAATTAAATAACTTAATTTCTTTACTTAATTTTACTATTACATATGCAACCCATATTGCATTTCAATACACTAATTTCTTTAATTAGTGTTTCAAATTATATATAAAATAATACAAACATTGTAATTGATTCATAGAATCCTTTACAAATCACAGCTCCAAGTATATTGAACCTTGGGCTGTTTGGAAATTATAATATCGTTAACCACCTGGCTATTTAACTAGCCATAATGATTAACGTCATTACATAATTATGAGGTTGAATGAAAATCTCCGGTTTGTAAATTTGGGCTGATTAGTGAGGGGAGTTGTGTTTACACTACCAACTTTTTTCACTGTTTTGTCCTTTGCAACCTGGTAGTCATCCAAACTCAGTTAAACTTAAATTAACCGCCCAAAATTTGGGTTGGTATTTACACCTTGTTGATCTGTCAAAAGTAATTTTGACCTCAAGGTTGGCTGTCTTTTTGCGGTTTAGTTCGTTCCTGTTTCATTAAACGCCATTTTCCCGGCGACATCCATAGGGCTTTGATCGGTAACTTCATATTCACTATTTTTTAGAATTTTATTAATATTACTTATAATGCTACCTAAAGTTAAAATCAAAGCTTAATATCCATTAAATAGTTGGAAGTTATTTATGATTTTCTTGGTTCTTGCTCACTTATTAACATTAAATAACATTGAATTTATTTTGGACCACATGGTCAATTGCTGTGCTAATTTTTTACAAGTTCATATATGTTGTTAGTTGCTTAACTGTTTATACAAGATCAGCGTACTATGTCCATTTACTTAGTTTCATTCACATATTTGTTAATAACATTGACTGCTACATATCTTTTTAAGGTAACAATTAACATCGTTTCCATGATTGTGTGGTTCTCATATTGTAATAATTTTTTAGATGAACTGATGATGCTTTCAAAACTCGAAAGCGAAACGTCTTCAAAATAGATAAAGTAGCCTATCAACTTTGTCTTTTATTTCTCCTCCTAGAGACCGATATAAGAACCCACCACTCGTCTGAGTGATCCTTATATATATATATATATATATATATATATATATATATATATATATATATATATATATATATATATATATATATATATATATATATATATACATATATACAGGGTGGTGAATCGTCAAACGGGCCATAGGAAATTCATATATATATATATATATATATATATATATATATATATATATATATATATATATATATATATATATATATATATATATATATATATAATGAACTAGAAGTATTTGCTGACAACAAGGAAGTAAATTTTCAATATTGGGTTTGCAACAATAAAAATGATACGTGTACTCTTTTAAATTTTTATTCCGAGCTTTCGGACATGGTTATGTCCTTCATGAGGGAGCTACAAAATGTGATGAATAGTTTGTTACAAGTTTGTATAATTAATTAAAAATTCGCTACTTACAAACTTAACGAGGTTGGATCATCAATGATTTTCTACAATGTCGATAAAACTTATCACAGTCTGTCATATTGTAAGATAAAACTTATTCCTATATTTAAAATTTTTAAAAATTGCTTTACAATCACAAACACTTAATTATTATACGCACATTTCTGACATTTTTATTCTTAATTTTATTATATCGTCATTAGTTTTTTCTCAAGACAAGTTTTTTCAAAAAACCACTGAATTGTCTTGAGAAAAAACTAATGACGATATAATAAAATTAAGAATAAAAATGTCAGAAATGTGTGTATAATAAGTAAGTGTTTGTGATTGTAAAGCAATTTTTAAAAATTTTAAATATAGGAATAAGTTTTATCTTAAAATATGACAGACTGTGATAAGTTTTATCGACATTGTAGAAAATCATTGATGATCCATGTCCGAAAGCTCGGAATAAAAATTTAAAAGAGTACACGTATCATTTTTATTGCTGCAAACCCCATTTATATATATATATATATATATATATATATATATATATATATATATATATATATTGGGGACAACTAAATTCCTTTGTTCTAAAAAATTAAAAATACCACCAATATTTAAAAACAAGAGGTTTCAAACAATCTGTACTTCCTGTTCTTACCTACAGTTCTCAAACTTGGACGTTTACAAAGGAAAACATGAAAAAAATAGCAAAGACCCAAAGAGCCATGGAAAGGCAAATGCTGAACATCAGGCTACCAGACAGGAAAAGAAATACTTGGATCCGCAACAAAACAAAAGTGACCGATGTATCAACGGAGAAAGCACAACTTAAGTGGAAGTTCGCCGGACATACCATAAGACTGAAAGGCGAAAGATGGAATAAGATGATTATAGACAGGAGACCATATAGTTATAAACGAAAAAGAGAAAGGCCACAAATGAGATTGTCAGATGGCTTGAAGAAAAACGCAGGCCCGAAGTGGATACAAACTGCCTACAATAAAGAGACGTGAAAGAAAGAAGAGGAGGCCTATGTCCAAAATTGGACAGCAAGGACTGTATAGATAGATAGATAAATGGTTTGGATAAAAAGGATCTTTAGCTTATTGTGCATATATTGAATAGCCTCATCGTCTACCCAATTTTAATCCTAAAGATTATTTTTATTTGGAGAGATACTTAAAGAATATAATTTATAAAACTAAACCAGTAAGTGTTGAACAGCTAACTCAAAGAATTATTGATGAATTCATATTCTAAACAAACATCGATGTAATTTAATCGATACATTCTACCATCGTTTAGGATACTTTCAAATTACGAACAAACGAAATGTTGGAATACTTTATTCTTCTTCTTCTTTCAGTGCCTATTCGTTCCGAATATTGGCAATCATTCTGGCTATAATTATTTTATTAACTGCTGCTTTAAATAAATTCGTTGTTGTTGTGGAGAACCATTTCCTCAGGTTCTTCAACCATGATATTCTCCTTCTCCCAATTCCTCGCTTTCCGAATACTTTACCCTTTCAGTAATCTGTATTTAGTGCTGTTTCTCATTATAGGTCCGAGATATTCCAACTTTCTCCTTTTAATGGTATACATCACCTCTCTTTCTTTGCCCACTCTTCGTAATACGGTCTCGTTGGTTATCTTGTCTGTCCATGATATCCTTAGAATTCGCCTGTATAGCCACATCTCGAAGGCTTTAAGTTTTTTCTCCATTGCTTCAGTTAGTGTCCAGGATTCAACTCCGTAATACAATATTGAGAAGATATAACATCATAGGAGCCTTACTTTTATCTCCAGATTAAGATTGTGGCTTTTAAAGAGTTTGGCCATGTTATTGAATGCACTTCTAGCCTTCTCTATTCTACATTTTATTTCCTGTGAGTGATCCCATTGTTCATTTACTGTTGTTCCAAGATAGTTATACTGCTTTACTCGGTCCACTGGTGTATTATTGATAAGTAGTTGAGCGTCTCTAACTTTATTTTTGCTGATGATCATAAATTTAGTTTTTGTTATATTTACTTGAAGTCCAAATCTTTCACTTACTTCATTTACTTTGTTTATTAGTTGCTGTAAACTGTTCAAACTGTCTGCAAAAATAACGGTGTCGTCTGCATAACGGATGTTGTTTAGGCGTTCTCCATTTAGAAGTATTCCATGTTCGCATTTTTCCAAGGCTTCACTAAATATTTCCTCTGAATATAGATTAAATAATATAGGTGAAAGTATACAACCTTGTCTAACGCCTCGTAGAATCTGGATCATTTCCGTTGGTTCACCTCCAAAATTCGTTCTTATTGTGGCTGATTGGTTCCAGTATAAATTTTGTATTATACGCCGATCTTTATCATCCATTTGGGCTTTTGTTAGAATATCCATCATTTTTTGGTGTTAAACTGTATCAAATGCTTTTTGGTAGTCCACAAAGCAGGTGTAAATATCGCACGTCATATCTCTGCATCTTTGAAATAATACTTGTAGACTAAACAGTGCATCCCTTGTACCTACGCCTTTCATGAATCCAAACTGTGTGTCTTGTATTCTCTCTTCGCATAGCTTGTATATTCTACGATGTATAATTTTAAGAAATACTTTATTAGTACAATACAATAAAAATGTAGTAAATTTTTAATTATTATGTTTGAATTTAGATGTATATAATATGTAATTTGAATCAAAACATTTATCGAAAAGATTAGGCGTTTCTAGGCTTTGGTTTTATCTTATTGATTAGATATAACTGATGATATTGAAGTGGAAATTTTAATACAGGTAGAATATACAGGGTGCTGTAAATTAAACAACATCAACATTAAAATCTTTTTAGTGTAAAATAAGTATGTCACTGCTTTTGTATAATTAGGACCATCCTTTTAAGATATAATTAGGTATTTCCAGACTTTTGCTCTACTCTGTATACACGAATTACGAGTACAAGTAACCTAAAAAAAATCATATATCCTAAAATCTTATCTATAAATACAATTCAAGAAAAGTAACTGAATAATTATATTTTAGATATGCTAGTTTCATGTTAACGTATTGTTACATCGATTATATTATCCACAAGTTAAACATTTGTGGATTTGATCAGTTAAAAAAGTTTTTTTTTTAAATTTTGTAAAAGTACATGCAAATAAACGCAAAACTACTAAACTGTAGATAAGTGATTATAAATAAGAATGCAATCTAGATTTTAAGTAGTCACTTTTGATCCACATGTTTCTGTTGAAGGAATGTTCAATCCCTTTTTTGGTTTCCTATCAAATTTCTTTCCTGTAGTTTTATTGTCTATGAAATGTAGACCAGATGGGCAAGTAATTTTAGATATTTATTGCTGTCATCAATAAATTTTAAATGAACCAGGAAATGTAGTATCGTGTCGTACATTATCAAAGACGGAAATCATTATAAAAACGTATTGCGTGTTACATTAGTTCCACATTTACAATCTAACGTTCTTCGCTGAATATTTTACGAATTTTCCCATTATTCATTGTGCCAACTTAACTATTTCGGGTAATTGTGGCAACGAGTTCTAACAGGAATTCCTGAGAAAAGGTTACAAAGAACCGTATACGGCGGTGCTTTCTTTTCCAGTAGACTTTATTAAATTCCCGTTTACAACGGGGCTTTGTCATAAGTAGTTTTATGAATGATTGATAAGTTCGCATATAGAGTAGTTTTAACGAGAAAATTAGTACAATCATTAATATAACATATTTGACTTCTGTTTGTATGATTTTGGAAATATTATGTTAGATAAACATCAATAAGGTGATTTTAAAGATTATAATCCAATCAACCGATTTGATTAAAAATACATTATTTCTAACAATTAATATTACTAAAAACTTACGACCTGGCAAATCTTTTCACGCTTTTCACTTTCAAAGAACTTAAGTCTTCAAACCAAATCGAAACAAAACCGTCCATATACATATTATATTTATTTTTTTATGGTTCCTACTTTAAGAAAAGAGTACAAAAATGATGGTCATTTATCTGAGTAAATTGTTGACGTATTATTGGAATTACAAATAATAGCTTGGTTTTACAGCTTACTTTAAAAGGTATTGACACTCACTACATCTTTCCCGTTTTAATTCGTTCACTTAGACAAGGTAATTTGAGAAAAAACCGTTGTAAGAAATTACAACCAATGTTTGAAGGTCCATACAGAATCGAAAACCAGAATTTTATTTTATTTTCTAAATAAATATATTTAAGTGAGCCATGTGCATTGTGCATAGGCAACCAAATATAAACTGTGTTATTTGACATTTGTTTGGTTGCGGATGAAAAATGCTGTTAAATATCAGTTTGGGATTTTAATTTAAATATAATTACGGATGTAAAATAGTGATAATGTATTAGTTTAAAATATTTAGTTTATACATAATAGTGTATTCTGATCTGGAAAGCATAAATGTCCATAAGATTCTCACTAGAATTTTCTGAAAAACGTCAATATACAAGGCAGTTAGCTCTATTTGCATAGTCTATTATTCCAGAATTTTCATATAGGGGTGAGATGAAGAGTTTCAAACATGGTTGATTGCTAGAACAGTCTAGAACAAGAAAGCATATAAATACGAGATAATTTGGAGCTGGCAGGCATTAAGTTACAGTCAATTATTAAGTAACAGTTACTAAGTCAGTTACAGTCAATTATTAAGTTAGTAGAAGGCATTAATTAAGTAAGATGAAGTCAGTCAATAAACAAATAATAAAATGTAATTGATCCAATAACATCAGACCAATAACTGACTACGTACCATCAATTACATTTTATAGATCAATTTACCATGTTCCTGATTCTTTCTCAATATTCCACTTTTGCACCTTATTGTATGGATAATACTGTCACAATATGTAATTGTTTACTAAAACTTATTCGCTAAAAATTGTATAATGGGAATTCACTCTATAAAATATTGCGGTTACCATAACTCCCAAATAAATTAAAATCAAAAAAATGTCGTTTATTTATATTGGATATGTTATCAAAATTTAAATTTTTAATCTTAAGTTGTAAGTATTGAAATATTCATTTTGTTTACATATAATAATTATAATAAATTTACAGTTTTCTCCTGAAGAAGTCACAAAATCGTGACGGAATATTAAGAAATAACAAATAGAGTTTCATTTCATACAGACCAATTGCTGAGACTACAAATAATATATAAATATATATATATATATATATTATATATATATATATATACATATTTATATATATATATATATATATATATATATATTTATATATATATATACATATATATATATATATATATATATATATATATATATATACATATATATTTATATATATATATATATATATATATATATATATTAATATATATACAGTGTAGGAAAAAGTTTATGGTCGGTAAGGGCCTTACGTGAGATGGAGTGAGAAACAGCTGTTTAAAAAGAGAGAGGTATATTAGGTCCGCCCTTGATATCGCCAAACATGCATGCGTGAAAAAGGGGAAGTTCAACGTTGCCAAACTTATTGGTTTTATTTGACCTGTTGTCTTTTTTGCATTTGAACAGTGTTCTAAGATAATCATTTGGGCGAAATTGATTGAAATGACAGCTTACTGTTTTTTTATTGGGAATATGCCACAAGTTTACTTTACAATAAGTGTAATATAACATTTTGATTTCCACTTCGGAAATCGTTTTATATAAAGAAAATTTATTAATGTTTCGTATTTTAAGTACGATTTCCGAATTAAAAATCTAAACATCAAAATACGTTTATTTTAAAGCCACATTGTGCCTTATTCCCAATATGAAATAATAAACTGCATACGATAACACCACATTAAAAATATTCATACACAATAAATATTTGGCAACGTCGTCCGTCTGGTCAGAACACCGAGTAACGAGTAGTAGAGGTGGGTCGTGGTAATTTTATCGTTAAGAGCGTAGGCACAATTTAGGACCAATATTTTTTAAATGCATTCATTTTTTTTCCTGATAAAACTAATAAATATTCTTGAAAATTTTAAAAGCAGAATGAAACGATACATTATTACCGAGGGCCGAAAGTCCCTGAAAACTTCTATAATGTTTATTTTAATAAGTTATGGGGGTGAAAAAAAATTAGTGTGATTTTTAATTTCAAATATCTCATTCAAAAAACTTTTTGTTTATTCTGAGGCACTTTCGACCCTCGGTAATAATGTAATCTTTTATTCTGCATTTAAATTTTTCAAAAATATTTGTTAGTTTTCTAAGGATTCAAAAAAAAATGAATGCATTTAAAAATTTAAATTTTTGTAAACAAGTAACTATGATTGTTTAAAAGTAGTTTCAAGTAAGAGAGTAAGAGAGAGAGTAGAAGTGAAAGAAACTAATGATATATTTATTATAACTTGAAAAATATACTAAACAATGCAAATAGTAAATCGTCCTTACATTTACATTACACGTTATTATTAAATCGCGAATAGTCTAAATTGACATTAAAAACATAGGTTTTTCTACTTTACTTCTTATTGACCGTCTTCTTTTTTTACTTCAAATTAAACCAGATTTTGAACATGTGTTCACATTTACAATACTGTATGAATATAGTGGTTAAGTTAGGATATACATGGCGATGGTTTTTCCACCGTTGTAATGGACTCTCGATACAGGTGTACGTGTAGATGAGCCATCTCCAATTAATTGATCAAAAATACACCTTGGATTTAAGTCATCTTTATTGGTTTCTTTTTCTTGTACTGGTTGATTTTCAATAGTACAATCTTCTTGTTCGTTAATTATAGAAGTAACCAGCTTCCTAACTTTTTCCTTTATTTTTTTATTTTCATTTTTATCAGAAAAACCCTGCACTTTAAATGGTGAATCCATAAATGTGCATAATGACAATGTGCCACTCTGTTCTATCCCTTTAAATCTTTTTGCTAAACCCGATAGTAGTAATTGTACTACGTCGGATACTATGTATGTAAGGTTACCGTTTGCTAAAATTGTATTGCAAGATTCTTGCTGGCAGCGTACCACAACAATCACTGAACTACCCTTCAAGTATTTTTGGTCACTCATTGTACTTGTTATTTCTTTAAACGGCCGTAAAATTTGGGAAAGCTGAGAACAACTAATCCAGTGTTCTTTATTTAGATTTGGTCTAAGTCTAAGTCTGTATTATTTAATACCGATGTGGAACGGATTGCCTCTTCTAACTCGGTCATTCTTTTTAACCTGTAATAGGTGAAGTTCTACCTAGTTTCCACGTCTTGGATTGGCCGTTTGGGAACTTTGTTATGTTGTAATTAATACTTTAAAAGCCTTTCTGAAGATAAGGTACTTTTTTTTAATGCGTTGTTTGCAGAATTGTCGAAAAAAGGACTTTTTATTTTATCTATTATCAAATCAGTTTTGACATAACATTCCTGAAGTAATGAATCTGACAGTTTTTCTTGTTGGCGGTTTATATCCAGGAATCCACCCTGCAAACTTTTTAAAAGCTGGTTCTTCACCTATGGAAAATAGATGAAACGGGTCTTTGCATAAGTTTAGTAAATCTTGAAAATCAACCAGTACAAGAAAAAGAAACTGATAAAGATGACTTAAGTCCACGGTGTATTTTTGATGAATTAATTGGACATGACTCATCTAAACATACACCTGTATCGAGAGATATACAAGAAGTCGACATGTATTTGACTGATGATATATTACCCACAATAAATTTCGAACGGAGATTGGAACTGTCCATTACCGTGGTGGAAAAACCATCGCCATGTATATGCTAACTTAGCCACTATATTCATAAAATATTGCAGTATTGTAACAAAATCTTTTCCTTGTGAACACATGTTTAAAATCTGGTTTAATTTTAAATAAAAGAAGAACACGGTTAACAAGAAAAGTGGAAAAACTTGTTTTTAAATGTCAATTTAGACCACTCGCGATTTAATAACAACGTGTAATGTAAATGTAAGTACGATTTAATGTAAATGTAAGTACTATTTGTATTGTTTAATTTATTTTTCAAGTTATAATAAATATATCCTTCGTTAGGTTCTTTCACTTCAATACTTATACACATAAACGATAATAGCCAATATGTTTGTGTAATTTGAATACTGGTAAACAATCAACTAGTTACAGTTTACGAAAAACGGTTCCGATAAAAATTTAAAAAACGAGAGGACTCACCTCTAGTTTTTTAGATATATTAGGATCGGAACCAGAGAATATGTAAAATATCTCTGATCGGAACTATTCGTCTCACTAATGGGCAATGAATGTTTATGGAGGGGAGACCAAGGGGAAATATGATTGTTATCTTTGTCTATTCGCTGAAAATATGATTTTATATCTGCGTTAGATATCCTGTTAAATTTTACCATACCGACCATAAACTTTTACCTATACTGTATATATATATATATATATATATATATATATATATATATATATATATATATATTCCCTGATATATGTTCCCTGATAACATTTATTTTTTTTTTACCAGAGAGTGTGTAAAAATTTACGTCCTGGACGTATTTTAAAACCAACAAATACAAAATTTTTTAGGAGCTATTGAGTAAAGAACTAGTGTACACTGGTGCTGATGTTTATTTGGACTCTTTTATTCAGTCGGTAAATTTTCGTATGAAAAATCGTTACGTATTGGCTAAAAAAACCTCCAGCTGCTAATGTTGGAACAAGAGCTCATAATCTTATTATGCATTTACCAGAAGCATGTAAAGAAGCGAGGACTCATAAGAGATGCAAATAAAGTGAAGTCGTTTTACCCTGTCGTATTTCGGATTACCGCCCGAAAAATAATTTATGATTTTAGTTACAGCCACTCTGTTATGCTTTCCCTTTTCTACCTGCTTTGTGGTACCGAACTTCCTACTGATCGGCTCTAGTACTTGAGGATAAATCAGCGTTACCAAATCAATTTTTTGAATTGAATGCTTTGTGATGATAATTTTTTGAAAAAACTAATTTCAAATAAAATTGTCTCGAGGAGTGCATCCATTCCTTGCGGTCGTAACCAATAAACGTAAAGTGTTGTGCGAGCTGTTTAATGTTGTTGGAAAAAGGTGAAAATTTATAAGAAACTATTCAAAACACAAGAATTCCGAATTTGCCAGACAATTTGAGTTTCTTGACGAAACATGGATTTTTGCGAAAGCTATTCGAGTACTAGTGCGAGTAATCGCAAAAGATATCTTATATTGTATGCAGGAAATGCGGAAGGTTTTATACCCAATGCTAGTCTTATATTTTCTTCGACAAAAAAAACTGATGATTACCACGGAAATATGGACGCCGATATTTTTAAACATTGGTTTGAGGAAAAATTATTAAAAAATCTGAAAAATCCGTCATTAATACTCTTAGACAATTCATCGTATCACACCAGAGAAGGAAAAGTTTCCCACAAGCAACTGGAAAAGAGAAGACTTAAGAAAGTGGCTGTCCGAGAAAAACATAGAACACGAACATCTAGTTTTAAAAAGTAATTTATTAAATAAGTGCAAAGAACACATTACTGAGAAAAAATTTGTCGTTGACCAAATGGCACTAAAATATGGCCATGAGGTCCTAAGACTACCAGCATATCACTGCCAGTATAATCCAATTGAATTGGCGTGGGGCATTACTAAAAACTACTATGATAAACATAGTTTCTTACATAGCATGTAAGACCACCGACAAAGCCAGCGTTTTACAACTCTGGCAAGATGCACTTAACCAAGTCAATAAGGAACAATGGCGGAAATGTATTGAGCATACTAAAAAAAAATAGAGTCATTTGAAATAGAACAAGTTATTGATGAAGTAAGACCTTTAATTATTCGTACAGATGAAGATTCGAGAATCGGATAACGAGTTAGATAGTGATGATACCTATTCATAGATTAAGACGTAGATAGAAAACTTAACACAAAAGGGTACTAACCACCAAAAAAAAAACAAAAAAATAAATAAAACAAATACCGCATGCACGACGCTCTTGAATGCAAGCACCAAAAAAATTAGATTAGCAAGTAAGGTAGATTAAGGATATGACTGGACGAATGACTGGGTATTAGACGATGGATGAAAGGATTCGATGCTTACTCGCTCTCGACTGCACTTGGTGCAGAAAAGGGAAAGCAAGTATCGGCACACACAACCAGGGGGCGGAGGAAAGCCGGAGCTGGTTGTACCGCAGGAGGACAACCTACTTTGGTGGGTTTGGGAAGGTGTGTGTGGGAAGTAGGAATAAGTCTTTGTTTTATACAGAAATATATATATATATATATATATATATATATATATATATATATATATATATATATATATACGGATATATTGGGTTTAGTAGTCAATATATTGGCCTTTAAGTAAAACTCTTTTAGGTTTGCTAAGCTTTCGAGTCTATTTTACTCTTTTTCAAAACATACTAAAAATTAACATAAAAAATTTACATTAGAAAAATGAAGTTCTTATGTCTTAAATAGGCTTACCCTTGTGAGAATTGTCTTTTAAAATTAGCAAAATTTTACATTTTGTCATTATGTCATTAACATAATGACATTAAATTTGATTTACTTTTTATTTCTGTCAAAACTTATTACTAAGGTTTCCATATCTCTTCTATTTTTTATATTTATTTTAGGTGAGTTTGACAGAAGAAGTGTCTATGTTTATGCAAACCTTCATTGCAAATTTTGATATAATATTAGTTATTAAACAAGCAACAGAGTTTATGTTACTAAGTATTTAAGAAAGAAAAAATACAAATAAAAATAAATTTTATCTCATTTGAACTTGGAATAATCCCTTTCATATGCGTAACTTTTAAGAACTTTTATATTGTTATTCTTTTATTTAAAAGAAGATTACTGTATATAGCACTAAGATTTTCAATGTCTTCTCTTTTGTTTAAGGTGTTTTGTGTAGTTTTAATTAAACACATTTTTAACTGGGTGTCTAATACCCAGTCATTCAAACCTAAAAGAGTTTTACTTAAAGGCCAATATATTGACTACTAAACCCAATATATCCGTATATATTACTCACATAGTCACTAAAGCCCTTTCTAAGAATATATATATATATATATATATATATATATATATATATATATATTTATAGATATATTTATAGATATATTTATAAAATATATCAAAATAAAAATATAATACAAAATTTTGAACACCCAGTAATAACATTGGCAAATTTTTTTATGCTTAAATCAAAATAGAGTTTAGTACACGCTGAAAAAGAATTTTTGTTTTTTCAGCATAAATATTAAACACAATATTAATTTTTGAAGTTGCATGTGTAATATGAAAAATTTTTCAAAAACTATAAATATCTCAAAAATGGCTATTTTTTCGAGAATGGTGTCCCAATAAAAATCGATCCAGAATTTTACGTAGATTTAAAAAAAAATAACAAAAAGAACCGTTTCTGTTTAAAATAAGAAACTTAATGGCGACTTCCGGTACAACCGGAAGTGCTAGAAGAATGCAAATATTTAAAAAATGAAGAATGCTTTGCATAACACATTATTACAAGTTTGCAGAAACCAGTAATGACCAGAACTTTGCAAACTTTTAAACAACATGTTGCGTGAATGACCGTGTATATTTCATATTCAATGTTTATCAATTCACATTATGATATTCAATTAATATAAAACATAATACAAAGTTATTTTATTCGAATCGATTATCTAATCGAATAAAAACAAAGTAAAACAGAATACAATAGAATAGAATAGAATAACATAGAGTAGAATAGAATAGAATAAAATAGAATAAAATAGAGTAGAATAGAATAAAATAGAATAGACTCGAATAGAATTGAATAAAATATAGTAGAATAGAATAAAACAGAATAAAATAAAATTGAATAGAATAGGATAGAATAGAATAGAATAGAATAGAATAGAATAGAATAGAATAGAATAGAATAGAATAGAATAGAATAGAATAGAATAGAATAGAATAGAATAGAATAGAATAGAATAGAATAGAATGGAATAGAATAAAATAGAATAGAATAGAATAGAATAGAATAGAAAAAAATAGAATAGAATAGAATAGAATAGAATAGTATAGAATAGAATAGAATAGAATAGAATAGAATAGAATAGAATAGAATAGAATAGAATAGAATAGAATAGAATAGAAATAGAATAGAATAGAATAGAATAGAATAGAATAGAATAGAATAGAATAGAATAGAATAGAATAGAATAGAATAGAATAGAATAGAAATAGAATAGAATAGAATAGAATAGAATAGAATAGAATAGAATAGAATAGAATAGAATAGAATAGAATAGAATAGAATAGAATAGAATAGAATAGAATAGAATAGAATAGAATAGAATAGAATAGAATAGAATAGAATAGAATAGAATAGAATAGAATAGAATAGAATAGAATAGAATAGAATAGAATAGAATAGAATAGAATAGAATAGAATAGAATAGAATAGAATAGAATAGAATAGAATAGAATAGAATAGAATAGAATAGAATAGAATATAATAGAATAGAATAGAATATAATGGAATAGAATAGAATAGAATAGAATAGAATAGAATAGAATAGAATAGAGTAGAATAGAATAGAATATAATAGAATAGAATAGAATAGAATAGAATAGAATAGAATAGAATAGAATAGAATGGAATAGAATAGAATACAATAGAATAGAATAGAATGGAATAGAATAGAATACAATAGAATAGAATAGAATAGAATAGAATAGAATAGAATAGAATAGAATAGAATAGATAGAATAGAATAGAATAGAATAGAATAGAATAGAATAGAATAGAATAGAATAGAATAGAATAGAATAGAATAGAATAGAATAGAATAGAATAGAATAGAATAGAATAGAATAGAATAGAATAGAATAGAATAGATAGAATAGAATAGAATAGAATAGAATAGAATAGAATAGAATAGAATAGAATAGAATAGAATAGAATAGAATAGAATAGAATAGAGTCGAATAGAAAAGAATTCAGGGGGGTAACAGATGTCTTTTTGCTCTCCAAAACCTTATAAAATCGAAACACCTAACAAGACGTACGAAGATACAGGACTATAAAACAATCATGCAACCCGTTGTGATGTATGGAAGCGAAACGTAGACGATAACAAAGGCAAACGAAGAGAGACTTATAGGAGAGAAGAGAGAATATAGGATAAGAACTAACAAAGAGCTCGAAGAACTCTGCCCAGACGCCAACATCATAAAAGAAATAAAATCCAGAAGACGTTAATGGGCAGGACACCTTAGAAGACATTCTGACGAACGAACAGTAAGACTGATGTGGGAGGAAGTCCCAACTGGAAGAAGACTACGCGGACGCCCTCGTCTGCGGTGGCGAGATAATATAGAATGAGACCCAAACCCAAGCACTATGGGCGTGGAGAATTCGATGGAGGTTGCTCAAGACAGAAAACAGTGGAGTCATGTTGTCGAGTCGGCTACAACTCACGAAGGGTTATAACGCCACGAAGTAAGTAAGTAAAAAGGTAAATTAGACCTAGTGATATTTAAAACGAAATACCATAATTTGTAGTATATATACATACTTTAAAATATAGACTCCAAAGCCAGTCGAACATGTTTTATTAATAGTTCTATTAAAAATCGCTATCTCCTAATTGTATACGTAAATATACTAATATTCTTGTTACAACTGTTCTAAATACGAACTAATCAATCATTCCTAAGTTATTCATGAAATGGGTTTTCAAGGTCCCGTTTTAAACGGGAATTTAATAATCTTTATTGGTAAAGAAAGCGCCGCCTTACACGGTTCTTTGTAAACTTTTCTCGGAAATTCATGTTAGAACGCGCTGCAATGATTACCTTAAATAGTTTAGTTTGCACAATGTGAAAATTCCTAAAATATTCAGCAAGCAACGCTAAATTGTAAATGTGGAACTGATGTAATATGAAATACGTTTTTATACTTCCGTCTTTGATCATATATTACATCTAAATATAGTACAAAGAGTCCTAGTTGATTTAAAATTTATTGATGACAATAAATTATACCGATGCTTAAGAATATTTAGATTTATTACCCCTGCTGCAAAATAGTAATAAATACAAACAATAGGGGAAGTCAAGACTTTTCTTATTTAATGTTTTTTAACCACTTAGATTGCACTTAGAAACTTCGCATAGACTACAGTAAATTTAACTTTAAGCTACGGCCAGTGTAAACAAATGCACGCTGGAAACACGCGTTTGTTCAGGGCCGGACTAGTAAATTAAACCTGCAATACAAAACCACAGAATAATAAACAATCAGGATGCCCACTCTCATATGCCGCCTTTGAAGTTTTTCAGCACGTGTGCCATGTTTTAGAAGGAAAAACATAACACAGATATATGATTTGTGAGGTTATGTAATTGTTTATATTTATGTTTAATTATACTACTAGTTATGTTATTATATTTAACAATGTTAATATAATTGTATAGTATGTCTATGATTGCCGTAAGTCAATTAAACCGGGTTAATTTTTCTATGCACATCACATAAACGACAGTGGTTCCCTCTAAAACATGGCGGGACGTCTGCGCGAAGGATATGCGCGTACTTAATTTTTCATGCAGAGTGGGCATTCTGATTGTTTATTATTCTGTGACAAAACCTAATATAATTTGTAGACATCTGACAGGTACAGATTATAGTACACCAATTTTTTGAATATAAAAATGATTTACAAAGTCGAGAGTTATTAACAACAAACTAAAGTATACAAGAAAAGTTTATAAAATTACCGTATTTTATCTTAACTTTCAGAATCTGATGTACTGCTGTCATCATTAAAATTGATAATGATAGGCTCAATTTGTGCCTCAATTAAATTGTGCAACTCCCACATTTTTGGCTCCACTTCTTCTTTTACATGTTTGACGCAGTTTTTCCATTTTTCCATGGTTACAGCAGATATAGCTTCATGGAATAAATTTTTAATCTCAGCAAATTTAAATGTTGTGTTATCCACTGCAACATAATTCTTGACTTCCCCCCATACAAGCTCGATTAGATTGAGCTCGTAGTGATACGGTGGTAACCTTAAAACTATTCTATTTGTGCTTCTTACCAGTTCATCTACTATGTACTTATTATATTCGCCTTTATGTTGTTTAACAATTTCTAAAAGTTGCACCTTTACCATCGTTTCTTCAATGTCTTTTGAGCGAAGCCAATTTTGAATATCTGCCTTTTTTGTAGCCATAATAGGAATTTTTTTTCAATTTTCTGGAGTAGTAAGGGGCATTGTCCATTAAGATTATAGCATTTTTTCCAGTGTTGGTAAAATCTTTTGGAACCAATTTTCAAATGACTTCCCATCCATCTCATCATGATAGTCTCCACTCTTGCTTGACTCAAAAGCCCACAGTGCATCCGGAACAAAACCATTCTCACTTCCGATGTGACAGATTATAAATTGTTTACCTTTTCCTAAAAGTGATATTAAAGATAATAAATAAAAAATTAAAAGTTTATTTGAATTACCTGAGGGATTTCTTAAGCCGGTCGATAGCCCATCCAAAAATGCACGTCTTGCAGAAGTCACAGAAGCAGCCACCCAAACTTTTGGTTTTGTATGACCAGTATTTATCCATGTTTCGTCTAAGTAATAAATGGTTTTATTTTCAGCTCTATATTTTCTTATCTTTTGCAAATAATTTCTCCGTCATAACACAATTTCATTTTTGTCGAGTAGCAAACTGTTTCTTCCACGTTTTTGAAATTTAAAATTTAATTTTTGTAAGAGTTTGTAAAACGTGGTTCTCTTAAAATTTGGTAAGTCATTATCATTATTTACATCTCTTAGGACTTTGTCAATTGTAGGAATTTCATTGCGGAAAAAATACCGATGAACCATTCTTACAGCATCTATTGATTTTGAACGATTTCCTTTGTTTTCAGTGCAGATAATGTATGGGTACTTTTATATTCTTAAATGACATTGAAAACAGTTTTCGAACAAACTCCAACTTTATCTGCAACCCTTTGTTGAATGTCCATTAACGGTAAAGTAGGATTATCTTGTAATTCACATTTGTATGTATTAACCATTATTTCTTTGGTTCTTATATCTACGTGATTTTTCTTAGCTCTTTTCCTAGGAGGACATAGCGTTAACAGTTCCTCATTTTCATTTGCCCACTCCGTATCAGACATATTAAATAAATGGATTTATTATACTTGTCTTAACTAAAATAACAAAATGGGCATTTTCAAATTTACTTTAATAGTAGAGGATGCGATATGAGGTATACCTACACCACTTTGTTAAATGTGATATTTTTTACTTATGATTTTGAGCCTTGAAAATCGTCATCTATCGTTCTTCGTCTGTCAATTCTTGTTCGTCTGTCAATTCTTCCTTGTCTTCCAGTTTTAAATTATTTATAACTCGAACACGATCAACTTAAGAAAAATTACAAAATAAATTTTTGTTTAGAATGATCCAAAAAATCTAAAACAATATCTGCCCGGGTTGATTTTTTTGTAAATATATAAAAAAAGGTATTTTTTAACTCTTTTCGGCACATCGGATTGAAATTTGAACCACCAAATTTTTGCTACATATTGTACAGTAGTCCACAAAATGAATCACTTATTAATCTATTTACACCTACGCAAGTGGTTTGTATTACTTATTCCATCTTAATTAGTAAAATTCCCACGGTATAGTTATCCGCCAAACGCGAGTGGTTATTAGTTGTTTCTTGAAAAGTGGGGTCATTTTACTTTTTACATGTGCAATTGAATCTTTCTATGTCCCAAGGGTCCATTGTAGAAAATTTATAAAATCTCGTGCCGCAAGGAGTTTGAATTGTTAATTAATTATAGTCAGGACAAAATTATATCGGGCACCTCTTGTTTTTCATAATTTTTAACATACTAAGTAATTTTTATCCATTAAACATATCAGTAAAGGTCGACATTATATCGTATCTTATGGCTATTATAAATGCTTTATTATGCTTGCAGGAATTATTTTAAAGTGGGGAAAAAGTTTGTATCGACTATAATTAAATGTTCTTAAAAATGCTTTGTACTATCCACACAAGAGCTAAAGATTAACAAATAAACAAACCAACAAAAAGCTTTGCACAAAAATTACTGGGCCATTTCGCATTCGACAGAGGACGGAGCGGAAAAACGAAATCCGCACCTGTTAGGGCTAACTGCATGACTTACGATCGTTCGACAATTTGGCCAATAGCAAGGCGTTCGTCACGTGTAGACTCGAATATCACGCGGTGACTTGTGTTGATTTTGTCCGTAACTTGAAGTTGAATTTACTGTAGATTGCATAATTCGTTAAGAAGATCTTTTTGACATAATAAAACAGCCCACCGAATTTTGCCAATTTTTTCCATAAAAAAGCACCTCACCTACCTAACGCACTTTATGGAATTGAAATCGGGTTATTTGGGCGGCCTCAGGACTGTCTTAAAATTATAAACAATTGTTTGGTTTTGTCAACAATTGTTTGGTTGGTCAATGTTTTAATGAAATCTTTCAATTAAACTTTCTAGCACCTATTGTATTTCTTATTAGGTGACTTCGGTTAGGATATAAATCATTAAAGATATTATAATACACTTTTGTTGTCGAGTTCAATGCATATCGCTATATCCTATTATATAACTTATAATTAAAATTTAAACTAGTTCTTCTTCATATAAACAATCTATTGTGACTGTTAATAAATTTAATACCGATGATAAAAGTTTATTAAAACATTATTCTGGCAATTGTAGGTATCTTAATATATTATTTTAACTTGGGAGGATGTAATATAAGTTTAGCTATAGGGGAGGGTAGTACACAATGAAACAAAAAACAAATTTTTATTTCTGACATTGACATTTTTGAATTTGTCTACAACTTGAGTTAACCAGGCATCAATATGATTATTTTCTCAGTATAATCTGAGATAAATATTCTCTTATCAGTAAAGAAACAAAATCTATGATTATTTTTCTAACCGTCTTCATCTGTTTCATTGTGTACCATTGGTGGTACAAATTGAGTTAAGTGATGGTACACAATGAGTCAAGTGGTATTATTTCAATAATTTGTTAAAGTAAATACATTGAGTGTAGTTTTTTATTATTGAAAATAGCAATTTTACAAGTACAATAGAAATAAATTTTTAACGGACCTTAATACTGTCAAACTTTACATCAAATTTGAAAGATGCAAGGCGTGTGTTTTTTTAATCTACATTTTTTGGTTTTGGTATAATTGATACAACGTCTGACCTTGCAACTATAGCAATGTCTTCAACTAAAGGAGAAATAAAGCAGCCTTGAAGCTTATCACTTTTTCTTAAAAAATGACACTTTAAATTCATTATCGCCTAATGACTTAAGAACTTAAGCAACATAAAATATATTATTTTAATAACCATGAGTCTATAGCGGCACTGTAATACACTTTTAAGGGAGAGAAAATTAAAGGGGAGGCAGAGTCAGTATGATTACACCATTATCCTTTGCCAGTTGAACAACTTGATATGTTACGTAACTCTTATGATTGTCGTAGATCAGTATTGAAGGGTTTTCAATTGAAATGTTACTAAACTTGATGAAATGTTTCATAACATCGATAAACAGCTCACTATTCATCCATTCACTTGGATTTGCCAAACCCAGTGTGCCAGGTGGAGCTGCTTGCGTCATATGATCCTTATATTATTTCCTTGAAAAAACCATAACGGAAGGCACAAACGTACCATTCGTACATACAGTTATACATGTAGTATTATGAATACCTTTTTCACCGCCAGTAACTATTCAGCTGTTTTACACCTTTCTCACTTTCTTAGGTTTCGGCACTGTTGTTGTACTAGTCTGATTAAGGTTATTATATTATAATATTGGACACAGCTGATGGATATCTAGAATAAACGGCATGTAAATTGTCGAAGAGCTTGTTGACATTGTGTGGATTTAATGATGTTAATCTTGATAAACTGCAACCCTCTGGATAAAATTAACGGAACCATTGGAGTCTAGCTATTATATATTTGATCCAATTCGGTGAAATTGGAACATTGTTTTTAATAGCCATATCATATGCTACCTTTCGTGCTTGAATGGTTGTTAATCCGTAGCTCATTTTGCTACAAGTTTTAATATAGTCACACAGAGAAATTCCCTGTTCCTCGTTTCTGTTCCTTGCATTTAGCATAAACGCTTGGTACAAATTTTAGTAGTATCTACACAATGGGGTAGTCTCATTGTGTAATATCACCCGGTGTCTACAATACCGGTGTTTTACATAGGTGTAAACAAATGCAAATAATCATATTTAATTTTTAGTTTTGAGACACGACTATTTGAAGTTAGATGAACTGTGTATTTCATGCATACACTTGCAAATTGACACAAATCAACAATTAGTTCTAATAATAAGTCAACAAAACTATATAAAAACTAACTTTTTACTTTAATTAAACAGTTTATCACTGTAAATTTTACGAGGACACGAATGAAATGATTGTATTTTGACTGGCGCTGTAAAATGACATTTCTGAGATAATGTTTGTTGCAGAATTGAAACTTATCAGTAAAGAAAAAAAAATAGAATGTCTTATTGTGTACCATGTCTCATTGTGTACTATTTTCCCCTAACTATATAAAGCTATAAAGTATTGATAAGTACGTTTCTATAAATTCAAATTTATATAAATCTTGTATGCCGTTACCAAGATAGTTTAGGCATTCTGTACTTAAAAATTCAGGTTATTTAATAAATTATGCCGAATTTAAAAATGGCTTTTATAATGCAAAGGTAGGTTTGCTAATATGTATTAATATTATTTAATCAAATTAGCTGCCGTAACTCAGCGGCTAAGATATTGGTAAATGAAGCCGGAAAGCACTGACAATTCTCGGCACTGACAATAAACGATGCAATTGGCACCAGAATCTGTCCAAAAGGATCTCCCGGATAAAATTTTATAAGATATCGATTTAACTATGTGGTTCTTTCCCTACAAAGAGGAAAATTCATTCATCCTAGATACATATGGCATCATAAGCTTTGGTAGGATTGCTTCCGTATTGTCGAGCCCTAGACAACTTAGCATGTTAAAATATTTTTCAAAAATTTTCGTACACATCTGGTCGTTAGAAATAGTCTAGTTTTCTCAATGGTCTTATAGAGATTTGAGAAATTATACTCTGCATTTATTCCTTATTGCAGAAGATCGAGAAGCCTTCGCAATGGTGATCGCCAACGTCAGATAATTCTGATATGGCACACAATTGATTGAGGTGCTAAAAGAAGTAGGGCTGGACGGAAACGACATAGCTATAGTAAGCAATACATACTGGAACCACACAGGATGTGTTCGAACAGACAACGGAAATACCAATTATGTAAACATAGAACGAGGAGTGCGTCAAGGGTGCATTCTGTCCCCTCTTCTATTTAATGTCTATGCCGAAAATATCATCAGAGCTTCTCTTGAAGATCGCCCTGAAGGTGCCAGAGTCAATGGAATCATCATTAACCATGTAAGAAATGCCGATGACACCATAGTATTAGCAGACACAGAAGACCAACTAAAAATATTGATGAACATACTATCAGAAGAAAGTCACAGACTAGGTTTGGATATTAATCTTTCCAAAACCAAAATCATGGTATTCCACAAGAACCTCCATAAACAAATTACTCCCAACATACAAATCAATGGTATCACCCTTCAGAGCTCCCAAAGCTTCATATACCTGGGCAGAGAGCTAAACAGTCAGCTAGACCACTCAAAAGAAATAAGAAGACGTATTGAAATAGCAAGATCTGGCTTCATGAACATGCGTAAAATGCTCTGTAACCCCAAGTTATCAATCGCAATAAGGTTAAGAACACTAAAGTGTTATGTGTGGTCTCTACTACTATATGGCTGTGAGACCTGGACATTAAAACAGTATGACGTCAACAAACTGAATTCATTCGAAATGTGGATGTACCGCCGAATGCTAAGAATAAGCCGGACCTGCAAAACTACAAATGAAGAGGTACTTTAAATAATGAATATACGACCTCATCTGGTTAATACAATCAAAATTAGAACGTCATATCTAGGACACATAATGCGCCATAAGGAATTTGAGCAGCTCCAGGTAATATTAGAAGGCAAAATCGAGGGTAAAAGGGGTATAGGAAGAAAGAAAAAATCCTGGCTCCGAAACATTAGAGATTGGACTCACACAACAGGAAATGACTAAATCCATCAAGCCCAGAACAGAGAGAAATTTGCCATATTGATCGCCAACCTCAATAGGCACTTAGGAGGAGGAGGACGAGAAGAAAAAGAAGAATACTCTGCATGTTTTTATAAGTTCCTTTATTAATTAATGTTTATTAATGTTTATTTAAAACATTACTCTTACGGTTTTTTATTTCATTTCGACAATAAAAAAAAATCACTAAACCCTGACTATGCATTCACTCATGTTAACATACGTGGATTTTTTTATTCTTTTTTCTTCTTTCTCTTTATAAGCAATTCTGCTAGTTTATTGGCGGATTAACACCTCTATGGCAGGTTGTCACTCCATTTTATCTTATCTCTCTGCTATTTTTGATAACACGGATCTCCTGTATTCTGCTTATGTGGTTATTCCATTTTTTTCTATTTTGTGCCAATTCATTTATACACAGTACGTTACATTTTCTTCCAATGTCTTTACTTCTCTTTTAATCTCTTAGTGTATTTCCTGTAATTCTTCTTAGTACTCTCATCTCTGCAGTTTTTAGCAGCCTTTGCGCTGTGACTGTGTCAGGTCTTGTTTCTAAGGCATATGTCGTTATTGGTCTTACACTGGCTTTATAAATTTTTGACTTCATCTCAGTGTTAATATATCTGTTTCTCCATATAGTGTTATTAAGGCATCCTGTCAGCCTCTTTGTTTTTTGTACTTCATCTCTCACTTCTTTGTCAAGGTCTTCATAGTTAGACAGTGTAATTCCCAAATATTTTATTTCCATTACTTGTTTACTACTGATATCACCAATTTCCATTTTACATCTAATTGGTTCTTTGCATACTACTAATTGTTTTAGTTTTCTGAGATAAGATTGTCATATTAAATTCTTCTGCTTTTATCCTAATTCTGTGGACCAGTCTTTGAAGACTATTTTTATCTTGGGCTATCAATATTGCGTCGTCTGCGCAACCGAGTATTTTTATTTCTTTGTTTCTCATTCTGTGTCCTCTTCCTTTGTTGCCTTTGTTGTTAACGATTTTTTCATAATTACATTAAATCCAGAGGTAGCTATAGAAAAATGACACCAAAACAATGATATTTTCAGTTAATGTTAAGTTAAGTTAATGTAAAGCTTTTTGCCGTTTGTGGATTGTACTAGCTCCAAAGATTAACACATATCTTCAATACAACAGCCACGAAATACAATATGATAATATCAGCAGAAAAAACCAAATGTATGACAACAACTAAATACCCACTACAATGTAAAATCGAAATTGATGAAAAAATAATAAATCAGGAAGCAAAGTTTAGATATCTAGGAATAGATATAACTAGTTACGAAAATGTTGAAGTACGACAACAAAGCTTAAAAGTAAGTAAACCGGCTGGATCCTTTAATGACACAATCTAGAAGAACAAACACATAAGACAAGAAACAAAAACAAGAATATATAAAGCAGAAATTAGACCTATATTAACATACACGGCTAGGCAGTGGCGCACACAGGGAAGAAGGGGTTTGGGGGTTAAACCCCCCTCCCCAGGACCCTATTCCAACGCTGTTATTCACAAATTTTAAAGACTTAAAATGGTGGAGGTAGCATAAAAAAATTTTGGTGCCCGACCAAAACCCCCACCCTTGAGCAAAATTCTAGGTACGCTATTGCGGCGGAGACAAGACCTGACACATCAAAAACGTAACGACTTCTAGAAACAACCGAGATGAAAATACTCCGACGAATATCAGGAAAAAGTCTATTGAATAGGGAGAGAAGCGAAAACATAAAAAGACAATATAGTAGAAAGAAATGGATGGGTGACAAAACGGAAACAGGAGTAAAACGAACAATTTAGTAGAATGACAGAGAATAGGATAGTACGAATAGCACGCGATAAGTCACCAAATAGACGAAGAAGTATTGCCAGACCAAGAAAAAGATAATGCTATAATTCAAATAATTTAGAAGGCTAATATTGAAGAAGAAACAGGCTTTAAAGCCTACATACAAAAAGGAAGAAGAAAAAGAAGGATTGTACAATGGGTCGGGGTAAAGTTTAAAGTCATCAATGAGAAAAATTGTTCAATCATCATTAGAGTTTTTAATTCTGGAAAATCCAAATAGGAAATCGCAAATATGTTGCAATTGTCACACTATAATGTAAAAAATATACACATATAATCAGAAAATCTAAAACTACAGGTTCGGTCGTCACAAAACCTAGAAATGTACAAAAAAATAAAATATTTTAAGCAGATCGAAGGGGGCATTATAGTGAAATAGGGATAAGACGCATTATAGTGAAAAATTGACGAGAAAATTATATGGAATTTTATGGAGTGACGTTATTGGACATGTTTCTAGATCAACATGCTACCAAGAGGCCCACAAATTAGGATTTGGTACTAATGAAATAAGTTTTATAGTTGAAAAAATTAGTACCGTAAACCGGGGTAAAAATGGTACAAATTTTGACATTTTAGTTATCAACGTTTTTGCTATTTCACCTAGAAAACTGAACTTTTCACACAATATTGCGCATCATCTGAGTTTTCGATTCCAGTTAAGAAAAAAAATTTAAGTCGTTAGGGAGGGGTCTTCTGTACTATTCTCACCTTTCAAGCTGTTACTGCTTATCAAAAAAAAAACTGACAAATCCACCAGAAGGGTAAGGTGGGTAAAACGGAAAAACAAAAGGTAAATTAAACAGGTAAATATTTTACAAAATCATTGTTTAATTGAGAAAATTGTTGCTAAGATTGAATAACTTTAATTTAATTTACTAAAGAAATTATTTGAAACAGTTAACATATTGTATAAGAGTTGATACCTAGGTATAATTATTTAAAAACAAAAATTTTACTTCTTACAATTAACGAGGAATTTATTGGGAGAGACCTCCTTCGGCGGTTTCAAATGTAGGCACAGCCAACCTTGGCAAAACTTCATATCTATTCAATGGGTGAATCCCACAGGCCTTGAAACCTCCTTGCATTAAGGCAACACGGGTTAGTTCTAGGGCTTCAAACAACTTTGTAACTAACCTGGAAAAAAGTAATTTAGGCACTGATCGTAATTTCAACCCTTCAGATGTGCGTTTTCATTCACCCAAAACGGTTCTCCAGCTTCCTTTGAGAGGTCTGAAAAACCCTACATCCAGTGGTTAGAGTAAATGAGTCGAGTGCAGTGGAAGAGCTATGAATTTGACATTGTGAGCTTGACACAACGACAAAACATGGCCACTTATGTTTGGAACTAAGGTTATCCCCAATTAAGACCTTGGTACCATACTGTTTTCAAAGAATCGGTAGCATTAGAAATTCGAACCAGTTCTCGAAAATTTTTTGGTCAAACCAGCCGCTTTTTGACCGGTTGTACCTCGCCCCAGGGGCACCACCTTTCATCCATGTGGGATAAATATTTTGAGCCTTGTAAGTTATATAGATGGGGGCCAAATCACCTTCAGCATTCACACATAATATTAAAGAAGTCGAGGCCTTAGTTGCATTCTGAATTGTATTAGGATGTTTTGCCCCTCACTTCACAATAACCTTCTTATATCCAGGATCATCCTGGAGGTTTTATTCATCGTAATTCCATAAATTTTTGGGTGGAACACCCTCCAATTCGATGGCCAAGTTATCAAAAAAATCTGAGATCTTATTCTCGTTAAGTGTAGCCCGATATCTAGAAATACACTGAGATCTTCGGGTACTCAAAGTTTTTTTGTGCCTATTTAAAAAACTCTTCGCCCACTCCACTCCTGGCATATTGTCAGTAAACTTTGAAATTTTGCGTCCAGAATTATCAAGGTAACCTTTGATTAACAGACATAGGTCATAGGATGTAATAGGAAATCCATATGTGAAGAGAGCAATTATGTGAGAGCATATTACTTCTTCTTCGTCATCACTCAAAACGGTTTCACCACCTGAAGTTTTTTCGATTGTTTGAGTTCTGAACCGTTTCATGTTACTTACAAGAGTGATCAATGGTATCTCATACCTGCAACAAAATAATAATAATAATTATCATCCATACCTAGGTCACATCTATAGGTATATCACATCACATAAGTACCTACAAAACAAAATAATGTTGCATCTTGACTCACATTGTAGAAGCATTTTTGAACGATATGGTCTTCTTCATCAGTTCACCCAGGACTCTTTCCATAATAAGCAGCTTTTATTTGAAACATTTTTTAGAATTACAGATAGATGGCGCTGTAATCGGAAAAAACGATTGTCGTAAAAAACGAGTGTTGGAAATGGAAAATTAAATTAAAAAATGGCAAACGCCCACTAAAATGAAAAACTTTACTTACAATTTTATATTAAATACTTAGATACAAATTCTGACATTATAGTTAATTTTTTTATGGTGAAATATTGTAAGAACCGTGAAATACAGGTATACCATTCTCGCCACCTTCAGTGGCGACTTTTACAATATTTGTTAATTACATCCATAAAAACAGTTGTACGAAAATGTGACTTTACACACACTGTGTTAAATTATAAGTAAACAGAATATGATACTAACCGATTGCTTTAGTTGAATCGAAATTAATGTCCCAATGAAGGTTTTGTCAGACAGTTGAAAAATCACAAAAATCAGCTGTTCACTTCAATAAAACTTCTGTCCGAGTGGAATCTTCCACAATAATAGTATTAATCTAATTTCGTCCACTACTAGTGTGACATCTATGAGCTACCCGAAGAAATCCACTAGTTACAACAGAGATCGACACGTGGCACTGGAATCAAGAAATGATTTCACTGTCATATTCTCACCACCCTGTATTATTATCACCCCGGTTTAGCCCAAGGATAAGCCACTTTTAAAAAACAAAAGAAAAACAGAATAAGATGGTCAAAAGGGTATGAAAATTGGTGTCAGTCGCTATGACATTCATTACAATGGAGTGATCGGTCCAGATTTGAAGCGTGTGTTGGAGACAGTAGAAGTCGCGTTATTTGCAGGAAAAATAAAGTTTTCCATCCCAATTGTCTGAAGAAAAAAATCAAATATCCTGCATCTGTCATGATCTGGGGCATGTCATCTAAAGATGTGGGAAAGTAACATTTTATCGATGTGATTGTTAACACGGACAAATATTTGGATATTTTAGAAGAATCTCTTTCACCGATTATGAAACACCGTCTAACATCAGCGAAAGATATTGTCTTCCAAGGGTACGGCGCAGGTTGTCATACATCAAAAAGAGTTTAAAATGGATTGAAGACCATGGTATACTATTTCTGGAATGAATTTCTAACAGTCCTGACTTGTCGCGAATAGATAATTTGTGGCGCGAAATGAAAAACGCTTTGAGACAAAAGGTGAAGGAAAAATTACAAGAAATACGGAATTCGTTTACATTTGAATTTTGTCAGAACTTGGTTAAAACTATGCCTCGAAGAATTTTGGATGTAATTAAAAATAAAGGGGATATAACTTAGCAGTACAGTTTCACATTTTTTTTTGTAATATTACATATTCTATACGTTTTTTTAAATTTATTATTATTCTGTTTAATCGATATTCAAAATTGTTGTTCGATGCATTAAAACTTCTGAAATTTACGCTGCGCTTTTATTTTTGTTCCCTAAAATTTAATTTTATTATCAATCTGACGTTGGGCCAATTGATATGCGAATGGGCTCGTACTCACTCAGACCCAGCTTTTTTTTTATATTAAATAGGGGGTTCGTTGCTTCATATGATATTATTATTACTAGTATGGCTATTATAGTTATTCAAAACGTAAAAAGTCAGTATAGTCTGAAAGTAATATTAAGCAAAAAATAAAAATTTGTGGTTTGTTGGCGATACAGATCAAATTAAAAAATTGTGTTGCCCCAAATTTATGTCATGTTTACCCATCGTTAGTCACGTTTTAGATTAACAAAGTTAACCCAGCGGTATCAAATTTATTACATTGAGTTTTACGTATTCAACTTATAAAATTGCTTGAATTGCCAGCCTTATATATTCCTAAACTTCGTAAAGAAATTTAGTCTTGTTTGAATAAAAAACAGAAATCAAGCCTAAGGACGTTTATTGCTGTTAATATAACTTTTGTTACCGAAAGCCGCAAAGTTATTTACGAGTTACTTATTTTATTTTTGTATTGTAACTTATTTTGTATGGTTTTATTTTAGTTTTGTGATTTTAGCTAAAATTATCTTAAAACTCCGTTACCTCCTAAAAGCCATATGCATTGTTTATTGTTAAAATATTCTACTTCCTAAAAATTTATTTAATTATTTTATCAGACCATAGTAAATTTAGATAATATCGAAACAATACATCTGTTGTTAATTAGATTATATGTTAGATTATATGCCGTTATTCAAGGTTTACATGGGGGATATTTCAGTCACGTGCATAACGTCGCGCCATATATATATATATATATATATATATATATATATATATATATATATATATATATATATATATATATATATATATATATGATTTCAATTAAATAGTTTTGGTTTTTAGAAAAACCATTGTTTTGACGACGTTTCAGCAAGGTCACACTGGCCATTATCAAGCCAGATTAGTTCTGCTTCGTCTTGATGTTTCAAAAGAAGTTCAGTTCTCCTGAAACATCAAGACGAAGCAGAACTAATCTGACTTATTTCTTATTCTCAATTTATTATTTTCAATTTTGGATCCAAGTTGCGCAATAGCAATCTCGAAACGATCAGATATTAAATTTTCTGCATTGATTTCGACATCGCTAAGATCTTCAAGTGCAATTATATCACTTATATGATTTTTGTAACTTTCGTAGGTACTTAAAAGATTTTGTAATTTTACATTTAATATACAGATTTCGTCTGATTCATCAAGATTTTTGATGTAGGATTCGAGTCTAGAAAGTTGAATTTTACAACCTTTCCTTTTATTCTTTAAAGCGATTGAAAGAATTAACAGCCACTAATCAGAAAATAAGGTATGCACTACGCAACAAATATATGTTAATAGAATATAAGCAAACTGGTAAAATTTAAATTAATTAATATTCATTAAAAACCTAGAAAATATTAGACAGAAAATAAAATATCACCAGATAAAATGTATCAATAATAATATCACAATACAGACATCGAGTATAAAAATAAACTAATAACCAACAGTTCAAAATGATATTATATAAATATTCAATATAGATAAATACTCAAATGCAGGTATGATCAAAAAACGTAAATTCTTAAAACTATGATACAAAAATTTTCACGAAAACGTTTTAAAATAAACTTGAAAACATCAGGAAATGTTTATTTAGACTCAACTCAAAAATTTCCTAGGTACTGGTAGGTAGAAAGATCTATTGTATAAAGATCTTTTGGCAAGGCTCATAAATCAGGTACTATATGCCGATAAGTTAATGTTTTTAACACAAACAACAGATGATGTAGACACCGAACATCGGTTGTTCGATGGTGTAAATTTGTAGATGCAGGTACTCCAATACTTAGCGTTGGTTGAAGAAGTCTCAACAGGGTTGCCGGTTCGCAAATATTTCTGGAAACCGAACACTCCCGACAAAGTTCTAAAATTATTTTGTCCGAGGTAAAATCACTGTCACTGTTTGAGTTTTAAAAAAAGATTATTTAGGTGCACTCGATGATGATTAGTGGCATAAGTAAAGAAATTGATAGGACAATTGTATGTAAAAAGCAATAGATAAAAAAATTATAATAAAAATGTCATTTTGACAAATAACTTGTTATTGAAAAGTAAAAGAAATATTAGAAGAATGTCACTCTGACAAGAAATCTGGCTCGATAAAGACCAAAACAAATATAGGGGAAAGGATGAGGTGGCTGGTTCGATAAATTAAAAGTAAATAAGTATGTGAAAAATTATGATCTCACGTTCCTACATTTGGTAGATAAAAAATAAATTAAACCTCGAAGGACCAGCGACCCATAGGTCGCAAACTTGCGGATATGTAATTATGTAGTGAGTAGTAAAATAGAAAATGAAATAATTAAAATAAGAATAAAAGCTAGAAATATTTTTATTACATTATTTACAAAAATAAATAAAAAAGCGGAATCGCCAACAAATCACCCTTTTTATAATAATAAAATATAAATGTTTATGTACAATGTTCTTAAACGCACAACTGTTTATATGAAAATATAGAACAATAAAGTTTATATGTAGATTATTGAATATCCGGCAACCCTGTAATTTGTCGGACCGGTATTCATGAAAAGTTGGCACGAAACCGTAGGTTATCTTCTGTATGAAAAAATTATTTCAGGTACTTACATATTTGATGCACAAACACTGAATTTAGTTTAATTAACTATTTAATAAAATAAGTTATTCAAAAACAGCTTCTATTTGAGAAGCGCGAGAACAGAACTATCTTGTTTCTACTTGAGAAACTCAAAAAATGAATTGACTTACGTCCTTCTATTTGAGAAGGCAGCAACGAAGTGATATTAAGGGTAGTTGATTTGAATAGATTAATGTAAAATTCTGACAGGCGCAGAAGATACGAAACAGCACGAAGAAGGGATGTCATGCTGATCGTATAGACTTTAATTTAATTTAGAAGACAATTTAGTGAAATAATAATAATTATTAGAATAATAAATAAACTTTTACAGAAAATGTGAATAATTTTCTACAAACTTAAATATTCCTTAACGTTCTTACACAAATATTAGTACCTTTTATGACTTGTACTCAGAAAGAAGATCTCTTAATTAAATTTTATATTTAATATGAAAGAGAATAACTGAACAAACTGGTGAAGGAATCAAATTAGTTATGATATCGTTACGAGTGTGGTTGAGAGTCCTTTTTTATTGTATATAAGACTGAACTTTTATTTACAAAATTTCTCTATCGTATATGTTCTTCTTAGCTGGTGAAACCAGCTTAGCTCACACACACTAACGCCACTTTAGTTTCCCCAAAACACCTCCTGGATAAATACCTATCACACAGGAACACACTTTCTTACTAATCAAAATAATTTTCACTTCATAAATTAGCACTAAATATATGCTACACCTGTTTTCCTTACTGCAGGATGTAAATTCCGCTTTGAACTACTACTACTTCTTTGGTTTGTTTCACAGACACACCAAACAATATACACACTTTTTATTTACACGCAATTTTGCTTTCTTTTACTGTAGGCTATGGAGCAACAAAAAAACCAGCTTCTTCAGAATTTCAGAACAGAGTAACGTCTACTCGGACATCGTAAAATGGGTTTAGCATCGTTTCCCACTACCTTGCGGATTTATCAATTAGATTTCAGCATCATACACTCCACATTTTAAATTCCAACCAATCACATTCCATACTTTCTCAGTAAACAAACTGGCTGTCATCGTGACCATATATCATTTGGTATATCCAATTTCATAAATATTTTAATTCTTCTTGTTTACAAGTGCCGATATAATAATATGACTAAACGTCAAGATTATTAACTACCCTCATCTGTTACTAAAACCTGTCTCCTTACTTCAAAAATTCTGTCTACAAAAGATTTCTATTTTGTAAACTGGTTGTTTGTTTATATCGACAGTCACTAATATCCAGTATTTCTTATGTAAAATAAAATGGCAAAACAGAAAAACAGAAAATGGAAGAATGGGTATATCGATGGAAGGAAAAACTCTTGTTTTTTGTTAACTTTGTTGCTTCTTAAATTGTCTTCCAATATTTCTAGTTGTTTTTCAGTATAATTGGATTTTATGTCTACATATTTATTTTGTCTATCTATTTACAATCAATCTTATATGACAACATGAATTAATTAACAAAATGGTGCACGCACATATTTACTAAAGTAGGATCGTTTTAGCCTGTCGGATAAGTAATAAAAGTGTCTGTTCAGATTTGCCCCAGGTAGTCAGCGGTTCTCAAATTAAAAATGTACGGTTTTCTTAATATCATAATACCACATTAGGGATTTTTTTTAATAAAATAACTTTGTATTATGTTTTATAATAATTGAATATCATAATGTAAATTGATAAACATTAAGTATAAAATATACAGGGTCATTCACGCAACATGTTGGTTAAAAGTTTTCAAAGTTCTGGTCGTCACTAATAGTTTTCAGAAATAAGTGACGACCAGAATAATAGGTTATGCAAAGCATTCTTCATTTTTTAAATATTTGCTTTCTTCTAGCACTTTCGGTTGTACCGGAAGTCGATATTAAGTTTCTTATTTTAAATAGATACTGTGCTATTTGTTATTTTTTTAGAATCTACGTAAAATTCTGGATCGATTTGTATTGGGATACCATTCTCGAAAAAATAGCCATTTTTAGAGATATTTAAACTTTTTGAAAATTTTTTCATATTATACATGCCACTTCAAAAATTAATATTGTGGTTAATATTCATGCTGAAAAAACAAAATTTTTTTTTCAGCGTATACTAAACTCTATTTTATTTAAGCATAAATTTTTATATATTTTATATATATATCTATAAAAATATATACATATCTATATAAAACAAAGACTTATTCCTACTTTCCACACATACCTTCCCAAACCAACCGAGGTAGGTTGTCCTCCTGCGGTACAACCAGCCCCAGCTTTCCTCCGCTCCCTGGTCTTTGGAGCCAGGTCTCGACAATTTAGCGGTATCAACTGTCAGGACATGGGAGATTTCCGTGTATTTACATTTAAGTGGTAGGGTAGCCCATTTGGCTTTACCACTACCGGTCAAAGCAATTGTTCGGCGATCTAATGATGGATGTGTGTGCCGATACTTGCTTTCCCTTTTCTGCATCAAGTGCAGTCGAGAGCGAGCAAGCATGGAATCCTTTTATCCGTCGTCTAATACCCAGTCATGTCCTTAATCTACCTTACTTGCTAATCTAATTTTTTTGGTGCTTGCATTCAAGAGCGTCGTGCGGCGTGCCTCCGGCTCTCTCCTGCATGCGGTTTTTGTTTTATTTTTTTGTTTTTTTTTTTTTTGGTGGTTAGTACCCTTTTGTGTTAATATTCCTGTCTATGTCTTAATCTATGAACAGGTATCATCACTATCTGACTCGCTATCCGATTCATCTGAATCTTCATCTGTACGAATAATTAAAGGTCTTACTTCATCAATGACTTGTTCTATTTTATATGACTCTAAATTTTTTTTTTCAGTATGCTCAATACATTTCCGCCATTGTTCCTTATTGACTTAGTTTAGTGCATCTTGCCAGAGTTGTAAAACGCTGGATTCGTCGGTGGTCTTACATGCATATTTATCATAGTAGTTTTTAGTGATGCCTCAGACCATTTCAATTGGATTGTACTGGCAGTGATATGGTGGTAGTCTTAGAACCTCATGACCATATTTTAGTGCCATTTGGTCAACGACAATTTTTTTCTTAGTAATGTGTTATTTGCACTTATTTAATAATTCAGCTTTTAAAACTAGATGTTGTGTTCTATATTTTTCTCCGACAGCCACTTTCTTAAGTCTTCTTTTTTCCAGCTGCTTGTGGGAAACTTTTCCAACTCTCTGGTGTTATACAAAGCATTGTCAAAGACTCTTAATGACGGATTTTCCAGATTTTTTAATAATTTTTCCTCAAACCAATGTTCAAAAATATAGGCGTCCATATTTCCGTGGTAAACATCAGTTTTTTTTATCGAAGAAAATATAAAACTAGCATTGGGTATAAAACCTTCCGTATTTCCTGCATGCAACATAATATATCCTTTGCCACTACTGGCACTAGTACTCGAATAGCATTTGGTATAATCATCTTGCTAGGATGATTTGGTATTATTTCCTTTCGCAAAAATCCATGTTTCGGTAAGAAAGACAAATTTTCTGACAAATTCGGAATTCTTGTTTTGTAAATAGTTTTTTATAAATTTCCACCTTTTTCTAACAATATTGGACAGCTCGCACAACACATTGCTATTATTTTTTTTTTATTTTATTTTTATATATTTTATTAAAACCCATAGCTTTTAATACTTTTTGTAAAGTGGTCAAACCCATATCACAAAGTTCTCTGTCATTTATTTTTTGAATAAGTGTCTTTCTTGTAACATCTTGTAACATGTTCTTTTGATTTGTACATGTCATCAATGATATTTCTGATTGAGATTTTAATATCTTGTGGCGAGTCGAGAGTTTTCGTTTTCCTTTTATTTTCCTTACTTAATTCCTCCTCACTCATTTTGCGAACTCTTTGCAAGGTTCGTTCTGAAATTCCACAAGCTTCACTTGTCATTTTTTGAACTGCTAGTACTGATGTAATTAATCCCATGTTGATTTTTTCTATAGTAAAATAATTTTCCACTTTCAACACAATTCGACGCTTACTCGGAGATAAAAACTTATATTTAGGTGTTCTATCGTTTTCTTGTACGTTATCCATTGTCACTATTGAAAACCAGCAATTGTTGAATACTAGCGAGATTTTTTGGAGCTCTCTGAATATATACACGAGGGGGCGGGGCCTTGGTGGCAGGGCGCGTCGGTCATTGGCCGATGAGTCCGGTCAATGGAGAGCCTCGACTCCGCAGACTGTTTACTATTTTTGCAAATATAACAACTAAAATTATCCAGTTATGCGACCGCAAGGAATGGATGCACTCCTCGAGACAATTTTATTTGAAATAAAGTTATAAAAGTTTTTTCAATAAATTATCATCACAAAGCATTTAATTTGCGTTTTTTCACGATTTATAAAAATATTGTGTTGGTAGCACTGATTTATCCTTAAGTACTACAGCCGACCAGTATGAGGTACGGTATCACAAAGCAGGTAGAAAAGGAAAAGCATAGAAAAGGGAAACAGAGTGGCTGTAACTAGAGTCATAAATTATTTTTCGGGCGTTAATCCGAAATATGACAGGGTAAAACGACTTTACTTTCACTTTAACAAGGATTTCTCAATGCCACTTAAAATAAAATTCTTATTTTTTTCTTATCTCCTGGACGGAACACATTATTAATAAAGACATAGTTCAAAAAAACCGGCAATCAAAGCGAAACGAAGTTACATTTGCAGTGAAAAAGCTTTAATCTACTTGTCGTTCAAGTGAAGGCAAACGGCAGAATAGCGCAAGGGAGAACAAGAAATTCATTTATGCAAAACTTATGCATGTGGTTTGGTCTGACATGTAAAGATTTTTACATCAGTCGCTAATAAAATGTAAATACGACTCATATAAACACCAACGTATGTATTGGATAGTAAAAAATAAAAAAATAAATCATTACATAATTACCTGCGACCAACTTAAAAGTGATTAATTATTTCTTTTATTTTGCCTAGTATTGTATTTTTATTAATTATTTAGTTTATTTTAATATATTACCCTACATTTCAGCTCGTGTATAATTCTGATAACTCAGTTATTCGTAAATAGTGGAAACGTTTGTTGAATCGTTTGATTCTCAATGTTGATTGTTGGCTACAATTTACTGTTTTGTTGATTATGAGTTGGATATAATTATAATATAATTATATTATAATATAATTTTAGCTACTGCAGCGTTAAAAACTGCATATATATTTTGAACTTAATAAAAGAAAGGAAATAAATGCATGGTTTATTTCATTGCAAAGATTTAAAACAACAGTTTTGGGATTTAATTCTAGATTTCGTTTTTGTCAAAATAATCATTTTTTTGTATTTTTCTTCTTCTTATTTAACAAAAAAATTTAGAGATTGAAAAAAAATACAAACTTAAATTGTGTATTTACGTACAATCTATTTAACTGAAAAAGTGTAAACTTTTAAATATCTTATTTCTAGTCAATAGTTAAAAAATCAAATGCTTCTTCCTGCACTTTGATTCATACTGTTGTGTAAAAAAAGTTTAAAATTTTTTGTGCTTTAATCCATAATGTTTTTTAATTGTCACAAAAGACCACTTTAATAAATGTGCCATTTTCGCTGATATCATCAAATATAATTTAGGTATGCGTTATTTCCGACTGATTCATTTATATCTGAGATAAATTGACTTAATTTTTTCATTAACTTTTCTTAACTTAATCGAGAGATTTCTCGATTTGTTTAGAAAACTTTGTGTTTAGGACTTTAAAAAATTATCAAACAGGTCATTACTGTCAAATTAGACAAATACATGTTTAAAATCGAGCCTTGCACATTAGTTTAAAAACTAGTGTAATACTAAAAATATTTAATTAATTATATAAGCAAATAATCTACAAACTCTAGAACTGGTAAATTTGTTTTACTTCGGAGTACTCCAGGTTGTTTGTTAGGGCCGTACTCCAATTAATCAAATGATAACTAAAAATAAGTAGTTCTATCCAATCTTAAATTTCTAAAACTAATATAATATTATAAAGTTCATATTTTAATTAATTAGATTCATAACCTACATATTTGTTCGTTAGCAGTCAATCACCACACACTAATAGGTATATAAGAGGTGTAAAAGATTACCTGTCCGCTCTGAATCTTCTGAGACAACCAACTCACATTATTTAATGTTTATTTAAAATTATTAGCAAATTGGCTGCCACAAGGATCACCGGCGATCCTAACTCACAGAGGTCACCTAAATTATTATAACCGTCGACACTGTGAGGACGCTCAAATTGTTTACCATACTAGGAACCCATAGCTTGCTTTTGTTCTTTCGTTAGCGCGATAATGTCGTAAATAGGTTTTAACGAAGTTGAGAATAAGGCATTGTAAAAACGATTAGTTGCATTCATTATCAAGTTTTTCTACGGAATTAGCAGTTTTTTTGGCAAATTTGAATTTATATTAAGTAAATATACGTAGTTTATTCGTTTTAAAATCTTGTTGCTGGATTATTTGTAAGGATAAACAAAATATTACATAATGTATTTTACACAACCTTAAATGTTTCTGCTTTCATTTAAATAATCAAAAATTGTGCTAGCAAATCTACTTTTTTTAATTAGAATTTATCTTTCAGATCGTGGATATTTTACCAAGTACAAGTAACACCCAGCGTATGCCAAATAAAAATAAAAAGTGGACAGAGGCGAAGTTGCTTCAATTGTTAGAGGAGAAGAATTCTGATTTTTTATGCAGTTTAAAGTACAATCCGAGTAACGAAGAATCTGGTAAACAAGATGAATTTAAGAGTGATTCAAGCTTATAGGATAAAAATGTACAACAACCGTAAGAATCTAACGACCAGCAAAATAATGACAATAAATGGTACGAAGTTGACTGTACTCATTTAAGTCTCGATATACTGTTTTCTGGTAATAAATCAAATCTGTATGATGATAATTATCCTCAAAATAAAACCGAACTAACTTCTTTTCACGTATACAGGAAACTGTTCGATGATGAAATTTTACAACTTATTGTAGAGTAGACTAACAGAAATGCTTCGCAAGTAAAAAATTCACAACTTTTTACCAGATTATCCAGAATTTATGCATGGAACCCTACCAATCCAGAGAAATTTTAAAATTTTCGTGTTGTGTTATGTATATGGGAATTGTCAAGCTTCTCAAAGTTTTGGATTATTAAAGAAAGTCACCGTTGTATAATTTTACTTTTATTGTTTCTGCAATGACCAGAAACAGAATTCAGCTTTTTTTTGAGATGCTTACATTTTGCTGATAACACGGTCTCTTTACCAAACGATCGTTGCCATAACATTAGAAAATTATTTGAAATGACACAATTAAGTTTTGCCCAACAATGTAATCCTGGCTCAATAATAGTTGTTAATGAAAGTATGATTCCCTTTTAAGGAAGACTAATTTTTAAACAATATATACCTTTAAAGCTACACTGCTATGGCTTGAAACTGTTATGTAATCCTGCAGGTTATACTTTAACAATTATTATGTATACGGACATAATGACTAGAAATAGTCAGTATTTATCGGGCAAAATTGTACTTGATTTATCAAAACACTATTTACAAACAGCAAGAGTTATAATAACCAATAATTACTATACGTTTGTGCCTTAAGCAAAACAATAATTAGATGCTTATAGTCACTGATTATATAAAAACAAAAAATATATTCCAAAAGGTATACTTTTAGCAAAATTTAAAAAAAAAGGTTGATAATTGGAAAGGAACATCGTGATGGCATTACAATAGGAAAATGGCATAATAAACATGATGATTTCATCTGGACGACCAGATATGGAATCAACATGAAAGAGACGAGTAAACATAAGAAAGACGGTGTGGCTGTAATTAAACCTGAAGCAATTATAGATTACAACAAAGAAAAATATGGTGTTGACGTTTCAAATCAACTTGCAAACTATTTCTCAACTCTGAGAAAAACTGTTCGCTGTTACCATAAAGCTGCAATTAAATTTTTATTGAATACGGCTGTCATCAGTAGTTTAATAATATATAATTCCTTCAACACACCAAAACAGTCAGTTTGGATGTTCTGATGTGACGTTCCATTTTGAGAAATTCTAATTTTTACATAATTGATAGATTTGACCGTTACTTGATGGAAATTCATTTTATGTAAACATAAAACACTGAAAACTGTGTTTTAAAACTTTCACAAAATTCTGCTAATTTTTAGATTAGTCAGTTAAAGTCGGATGCCTGAACCTATTACTACTATAAAGCATATGATTGTTACATTTGACGCCAACACTACAAAAAATATAAAGAAGAGAAAATGTTGTAACCAATGTTATACTGAAACAGTTATTAGGAAAGGCAGTAAAGAAGCTCAAAAGAAACCTAAACTAGTTTCTACATTCTGTTATGTTTGCGAAAAATTTTACTGTGTGACATGTTTCACTAAAAAGCATTAAGTTGTTTACGGTCGTTGGTGATACTACTGACACATACGTGTGTAATATGTTATTGCACTGACATTAAGATCACCCGTGATCTTGCTATCTTTTTTAAATTTGTAAGAATGTAAACCTACAATGTGTAAATAACAAAATATGTATATATTTAGCAAACAAAATATTAATTAAGGATTTTATAAATAAAAATAAAAGAAACAAAACAAACCAAAAACTCCAACGGGATTAGTTAGCCCACTCAGCGGTTAGTATTTTCCACTGTATGTTCCTCCATCATACACTTAGTTCTAATATCTATAACCAAAATCAAATGGGCTAAATATGCTGTCGTCTTTAACATTCTTAATAATAGGCACAACAGCATCACAACTCCATTATGTTTTGAGCTTCAGACAACAAACCTACATATCTTCACTAAATAACCAGACACTATCTGATTAACTCCTCATCACACATAAAAAAACAACTTACAGGATATACCCATCATTAGATAACCAAGGTTGCCAAGCATGTAAGAAAACTAACAAGTTAACAAAAAACTGCTTAATGTCTACTGCGATTTCGACTCTTCTCCTCCAGATATGCTACGTAGCATGATTTTTTCAAATTTTTTTTGTATAAATAACAACACCATTTTTTGCTAAATCTCAGAACATTGTATCCAACAATTAGAACATTTATTAGTATTCACTACCTTTTATACCATCATTAACACCAAAATTAATACAGACACTAAAGGTTATTGACAATATAAAAATAGCAACAAAGAACATCAAAACCATTTCATCTTTTTATTCAACAAATAAGGATCCTATAGACAAATTAGATAAAACAAATGTAGTATACAGCATCAGTTGTACTCAGTGTGAATCTGAGTATGTTGGTGAGACCGGTAGAAATCTCTCAAATCGCATTATTTCTAACAAAAGTGATTGCAGAATTAAGAAACCATCTTGTGCTTTGGCAGAGCATGTAATCGACAAAGACCATATTATGGATTTTGATAATGTTAAAATTTTATGTAGTGAAAGTAATAAATTTTAAAGAACTTTTTTGGAAATGGTTTGTATTAGCAAGAGTGATAATAAATTAAACAAAAGGTCAGAAATTCAAAATCGTAAGCAAAATTTATAATTATATTATTTCTATGTAGTTTATATATGAAATCAGTAAAATATCACATTTCGATTTAATTTTCCATATATTTGTAAGATTTTTTCAGGCATCTACCAATGGTAAATAAATCTTCTTCTTTTTTGTGGTACTAAACAAAAAAGAAATTTAAAACAAAATTTCATTTTTGACAATATAATTGTCAAAAATAAAATTTTTTTAAGTTGGTATTTATTATTTGTAACTATTTAATTTTATTTCCAAATTCAATTGTTTTTATGTTAAGCAACTTTTCAAAATTATATTAAAAATTTCAGAGAAACATTTATTAGAATAGAACATTTTTATATTAATATTTTTTTGTAATATGTTAGCAGCATTTTTATATACCAAACCTCACTGTCGTGAGTTAACAAAATTTTTTATTTCCAGTTCAACTTTATAGGATATTTTGTATTTTTTAGCAGCTCTTGATAATAATTGTAAACACAATTAAAAGCTCGAGTAAAAAATAGTTAACAAAAAGCCCCCTTTATTGACTCCAACCCATCCAAAAGAGTTTTATATTTTTTTCAAACTAGTCACAAGTACTTCTTTCTTCTTACTCGATATATATATATATATATATATATATATATATATATATATATATATATATATATATATATATATATATATATATATATATATGTCAGATATATTATATTTTACCTCATTGTCAGAGGACGTTGTAGACCAATTTTTGTTTATATTAATATTTTTTAATATAAACAAAAATTTAAAAATTTTAAATGCAGTCATGTAGTGGAATAATCTAAGTACAGTACAGTTTTTGTTTTGGCTACCACATAAGTCACAAAACACTTTTAGCTTTTCAACTAATTCATCTAAGTAGTTTTCAATGTAGTGATTTATCATTGAGACAACATCATCTGCTCCTTTTTACCCTCTAATTGTGTGTATGTGTAAAATACTGATTCAGATGTTGCTAATACGTGGACATTAAAAATAAAAACATAATTAGCATCTAAAGTATGCCTCACTTGTTGATATATCTGGAATTTGCAGCTTCCTGCCAAAGTCCATGGCAATAGCTACAGTTTTAGCAGTTTGTCTATCAATTCTTTGCTTTTCTTTTACGACTATAAAAACTGTCAGATTTCTTTTTGTGCAAAGTTATCCCAGTTCGTATTTTTCTCAGCTTTTGTTCCAATGAAACCTTATTTTCAGCAGATGAGTTTTCTAGTAATTTTTCCAAACTATTTTCTTTTACTTTATACTCATCACATAACGCACACGTGTCGGTGCGTGGGTAGCCAAAGGCTATATTAAATTTTGTAACAAACATTTTGCGGAATACTTCGTAAAAGATTTCAAAATACTTATCGTTATACTTTTTCAAAAATAAAACCATCAGCTTTTATATATTTACATGTTAAGGTAGGTACACTCTTTTTGAGTCCCCAAGGCTATAGTGTTCTTTTCTACCCTTAAGAGAAGAAAAAAAATTTATCAAGGCTTTTTTTGGGTCATTTGTTAATTTACGAGGACGATTGTTATGCATACCATTACCATCAATAGGAGCTTTACCTGTCTGCACAAGAGCTTTTACTGTTATCAAGTGTCGGTTAGTGACACCAAAAAACGACATAAAAGCTTTAAAGCAAACTTTTATTTCTTGTAGCTTGCGTTCACGTTACGCTCTTATCTTATATTTATCATATTTATATGAAAAGTCATGAAGATTAGCACCTTTTTCAGGTTTCCTAAGTCGTCTTCGTTTAATTCCATGTACAGAAATTAGCTCTGCCAAAAATTAGTATTGTTCATTTCTGCCTTCAAACTCATTAAAAGTTTTGATCAAACGAGAACGCTCTGAATCGTTTACATTTTTAAAACATTTCAGACGTTTTCAATGACAATCACCCCCAACCGCATTAGTACAATTTCTTAAAATTTTATCGACATCACGAACTCTACCGCTCAGATTCATCTTTTTAAAACAGTTAGGTATGCTTAACAAGAGTGAATCACTCTCATTACTGACAACTCATTGTGAGATAAGGTAGAACTAAGGTAGCTATAACTACTACACAGCATCACTTTAGAATACTTGTTTGAATAAACAAAACACGAGAACAAACAATGTGAGATGCACTCTCAAAAACGCAAACAAAGCGACTAACTCAACCAAATAAGCGCGCTGGGACCTGTTCGGACTCGGATCCTGATCGTTTTTACGTTGGAACTGTGGACTATGATCATTCTTCCCCTGCATATCGTTTTTGTATTTGGATCTATAGCGGACTATGTCTGACTTTCAAGTGAAATGTCAGCACATTTTCGCATAGTGCCATCATAACGGCATGGATTTTGGATTTTATTTTTTGTGAGTATGATCGTTCTTCCCCTGTACCCTTCTCTTATTCACTTTACTTTATCTGCATTAAATATAACTTTTCTTTAAAAGATTAACAATTGGCTTTTGGCCTTCCTTTTATTAATTTGTGACATCTTCTTATATTATTTATAACATTAGCTTTACCATCTCTGACTTTTTCCCTTCTCATTTACAACAATACCTTTGTAATATGTATAGGAAATTGCATTAGTGTTGATATTAAACACTATAGACGTATTACTATAATTAATTATTTATGGCAAAGTTTTTTTAGTTAACTAAGTAATAAAAAAAATAAACTACGTTTTAATAAAACTTTTCATGTTTTCTCTAAAGTAACAAGCCAGCCTGAAAGCCATCCTTGCTTGAAATGGGAAAAAGACAGTTTTTATCTCGTTCAATTTTATTTGTCACATTTAGCGGCACTCTCGGTTCGTCGGAGTTCGACGAAATTCTACAATTTTTCTTTTTATATTATGTATTATACTCACAACAAAGAAAAGTGCTACAAAAAGCCGATACACTTAGGACGAGTTTGCTCTGTCAATTTCCTGAATTCGACTAGACTGGATTCCGAAAAATGTGTATCGTAAAATAAATATGTTTAAAAAAGTTCGCCTTCCTGAGATTACCTACTTAAAGGTCTTTTCTATATTGTTACTGTCGACTTTATTACTTAGATCAATAACCATACTATATATATATATATATATATATATATATATATATATATATATATATATATATATATATAAATGGGAAAATTATTTCTATAAATACCAAATAGATAAGAATGAGTAATGCTTTTTCTAAGCTAGGATAAAGCGGGTAGATACCGATATTATTGCAATAGTCGATTTTTAATAAACAATTATGTCACAGCTATAGGAGTTCTGTGGATATAAAATAGAAATCTGTTGTACACAGAATTTTAAAAGTAAGGAGAAAACTTTTGGTAAAGATGAGGATAGATAATCATCTTGATGTCTAGAATTTAATTGATGTTGAAATTTAAGCATAGTGCGAAATAATATTTCCTAACAACAACTCGGACAACAATACAAAGAGAAGAAGAGAAAAAACAGAAGTCATAAAAGAGAATTACACAAACTAAATTTCAAAATTGACGCTGTCCATAATAAGGCTGAAATTAAAAAAAAAAACAGAAGGGGAAGAAAAACATGGACTAACATCTAAGACATTCAAAGAAATAGGGGAAGTAGGGATTAAAGTAATGCTTAAATCTCCAATGTAATCTGGAATACCGAAAAGTGGTCAAATAACTGGAGTAACACAGATTGTATAAATTTCCGTATATGTACAATAATATCTCGTGCGAGAAAAGTACTTGTCACCATCATTAATGAAAGACTAAAATCAACAATTTTAGGCACATATTCCCTAAGAACAACGGATATTCGTCCCAAGTTGGAGAACAAGAAGACGTACTTTTAATATATATATATATATATATATATATATATATATTATATATATATATATATATATATATATATATATATATATATAGTCGGTCAGATAGCTCAGCGGGCTGTGCGGCTGCCTCTCATTCGCTTCACTGTTGAATGGTTCAGTGGAGGTGGGTTCGAGCCCCAGCTCGGTGTACTGAAAAACAAAAAGTCTAACGCAGCAGTTTAAAATTCTAGATGAATCTGCGGCTTAGACTAGGATATGCTGGGATCTGATCGGCCAATGGTGGAGCAGTACGGCAAGAGATAAGGGCTTGCGGCTTGGTGATACTCCTCCATAGATCCCTACCGGACGGGCGTAACGCCTAAAAAACCGGATATATATATATATATATATATATATATATATATATATATATATATATATATATATATATATATATATATATATATATATATATATATATATATATATATATAATATGGAGAAACCGCATGAGTTTAATTTAGAAACATATTTGTGCTTTTTCGACTACTCCAATTGGATAATAATTAGGAGGAATAAAAATTAAAAATCTACGATATGCTGATGACAAGGTTATATCGGCGTATTTTAAAGATAAACTGAAACAAATTATGAATAAGTTGGCGACAGTGAGTACAAAATATGGTTTAAAAATAAGTATACAAAAGATCAAAGTAATAATCATCGATACAAATAGAAACAACCAAACAGAAATAAGAAACATAGCAGAGTACAAAGTGGTCAGACAATTTAATTACTTAGGACAAACTGTTAGTCATGACTAACCGTGGAAAGTGCAACACTTACATAACATAAAAACTATACTCAGTACTCAGTAAAGTATTAACCGAAATATACTAATAATATGTTTTGAACATATAACTAGAAAAAAGGAAAAGGATAAAACGAATAGTTGAAGGCGCATAGGGAAAAATATCCTACTCCCTAAACCTCATTATTAAGTTTGGAAGTAGCGAATTTTTACTTAATTATACAAACTTTAACAAAATATTCATCACGTTTGTAGCTCCCTGATGAAGGACATACCCAATGTCCGAAAGCTTGGAATAAAAATTTAGAAGAGTACACGTTTCATTTTTTTATTGCTGCAAACCCAATATTTAAAATAGGTAAAGAAATAATAAATAAGACTTACTCACAATCAATTTAATTTAACTATCCAGACAACCAGTTTTGCTTTCTACAATATGCAAAGCATCTTCAGGTCTCGATACAAAGTTAAATAAATGCTGAAATATTAATAACCCCATATTAGGGTGTTATCTAATTAAGATAAACAAAGTAGATGTTATAAAATTACAATAATTATGCCAATATTACATGTCTGTGTTTTTTCAAAATGAATAAAAAGGAATTAAAAGGTATAAAAAGTTTTAACAGACAAGGTAAGACCAACAAATTGTTATAAAATAGTCTATTAGATTGTAATAAATTATTAAATGAACAAATAAATAAAACATTATTTACATGCCGGTACTCTATTCATTGATGGATTGTAGAACATGGTTGAAACTATCATGTATTGTTAAATGGAGAACTTAAGTCTGCTATTGTAGATATTTGACAATAAACGGGAAGTTCTTGAGGAGATAGATTTGATCCAATGAAGTAGAGATAGGTGTAATGTGATTGTTTGTTAGATGAAAATGATGTTATATACCATTGTATTATTTACAAGTTATTTATACTTATTCAAGAGATATATTTATGAAATGTGTGTTATTTATTGAGTATTTATTTTATGAAGGTTACAGTTTTATGACAATGAATAAGATTAGATGTACAAATTGTGTGGGTGTCCAGTTCATTCAACTTGTTATTATCAAATTTCTTTGATAAAGTTCAATTGGTAAACTGGTAAATTATTGCAAAGTTAAGTATATAAAAATATTAAAGGTAAAACCATTAAGGACAATTTAAACACACAGAAACAAAAAACACTTAGAAGGGACGAAACAAACATTAAATTTAAAAAGGGGGCAAGACTCAGTCTTGGAGACAATGAGTTTTTTATGTTATCTATTAAATTTTAGAGGTAAATTTGACATATGTAGGTTAAAATGTGACAGTTCTTCTTCTATTTCTCAATACTGTAAGCTAAGTTATCCAGTTTTATAAAATATGCTGATATTAATGAATGTCTCTAAATTGTTTTAATTAAGATATCAAACGTAAATTGATGTGTTTAATATTGGCATACTTTAACAATCTTTAATTAATTAAATTTAAATGTAACAATACGAATAATTGAAATACATCCCCTATTATAACTAACTCAGTTTAGTCCAAATTACAGAACAAATTACAGTGATTATTTGGCAACTAAACATGTACATTTTGTAATCAAAACGTATAACAAATTTAGAAAATTTATTTGAAAATATTGTTCGTGTGAGTTATCTGTCATGGTGTGTATAAATATTTTTAAATATTTAATTCAAGTTCTGGTATATTAATATGTACCTAAAGTAATAAGTGAATAATTATTAATGGTAATTAATTTATGAATTCCAGAAATTGACTGAATTATTAAGCCTTCAATAATTAGTTGGCACGTAGTTTTCTGCTTTTTAAATTCGATAAATTGCCCTGTATAATAATTAAATATGAGCTGCTTTTATCCATGCATTTGTTATTTTAAACAATTTAAAACCTTGTCATTTTTTGGGCCGTAAAAAGAAAGTTTTAATTAACCCCTAATGAAATTAATTGTATTCCTTTTTGGGTGTGTATATTGACTGTTTTTTTGAAAAAAAATGTTTTTAATAACAAAGCATAATTTCTAATGATGCCAGATTCAAAGTATCAATGATTGCTGCAAAATGTGACACTGCCAAATATTAGGCTTAAGACATAATTTTAGGAATTTTTATGTAATTACTCGTTTCTTTTTTAATATTTAAAATATAAAAATGAATCGCAAAATGTGTTGGTAAGCGCATAACTCAACAATGCATGAACCAATCTTAACAATTCTTTTTTTTTAATGTTTCTTGAAGTCTAAGGATGGTTTTTACGGCGAGAAAAATTCGAATTATCTCCGGGAAAACCCTAAAACAACCCTTTTTAGAGTCATATGGCTGTGATTGGTATTAATGTAGAGAATTCCAATGATAAAGTTAAGCAATACCAAATGGGTCGTTATGTTAGTAGATAGTAATAAAGCAGTTTGGCGAATATTTTTTTTCCAATTCATAAGAAACATCCTACTGTTGTTCATTTAACTGTGGATTTATAAAATGCACAAAGAGTATATTTTACAGCATAGAATGCAGTACAAAGAGCTGCTCAGCGACCATCTACTACAATAACCAGTTTTTTTGAGATATGCCAAGAAGATTATTTTGCTCAAACATTGTTATATTCTGAAATGCCAACATATTATACTTGGAACCAATCTTTAAGGAGATTTATAAGACGAAAACAAAGAAAACCAGTTCCTGGATACCCAAATGTATATTCTACCGATACGATTGGTCGCATGAGCAATGACGCTCATTGGGATGAAACTCTCTATGATGCTGTAATATCATCGGAAGCTCATCAAGTACGAACATTGTTTTCTATAATCATATGCTTCCCATCAAACCCAAATAAATTGTCGATACGGTACAAAGATAATATGTGTGATGATATTTTGTATCAAATACGGATTAAAAGGGAATATTCAAATATACAAATAAACGAAGAAATTTACAATGAAACATTTATTTCAATTTAGGACATGTGCTTGATGATGTTAAACATGAAAACTATTCAAACTATTATTTTAATTATTTTAATCGTTTAATGCATGATGATTTTAACCTAGAGTTGCACCGAGAAAAACTGTATGATCTCAACACTTTGAAAGAATTAATTCAAATAAATTTTTCACTATTGAATAAATAACAGAATTGTGTATTTATTACACTTATAAAATTACAATTAATAAAACAGGACGGATTAACTTCTTAGATGCACCTGGTGGTACAGAAAATTTTTTTTAATTTCATTGATATTAGCAAAAATTCGCTCAAAAAATAAAATTGCACTTGTACTCCCTTCGTCGGGAATCGCAGAAACTTTGCCTGAAGGTGGTCGAACAGCCCATTCAGCACTAAAATTGCCATTAAACATGCAAAGCATCGAAACTCCAACCTGCAACATTTCGAAGAACTGTGCAATGGCACAGGTTTTGCAGCAATGTGAATTGATTGTTTGGGATGGATGCACGATGGCACATAAAAAATCCTTGGAGGCTTTAGATAAAACCTTACAAGATTTACGGAGCAATCATAACCTATGTGGTGGTGCAATGATTTTATTAGCAGGAGATTTTCGTCAAACATTGTCAGTGATTCCACGATCAACACCAGCTTATGAACTCAATACATACTTAAAGACCTTCAATTTGGGAAAAGATATCAAGGTAGCAAGAATATGCATGTCGAGTTGCAAAATGACCAATCTAGAGACATATTCTCTAAGCAATTGACATTTGTAATGGCAAAGTTCCTATAGACACCTTGATTGGTTGCATTAACTTTCCTCAAAGTTTTTGTCAGTTAAGTCAATCAAAAGATGATTTTATTTAAAAGGTGTTTCCAGATATTGCTTAAAGTTACAAAAATCATGATTGGTTAAGCCAACGGGCTATATTGGCTGCAAAAAACATATACGTAAATAAATTAAATTGCAAAATTCAAGAACACATTACAGGCGAATTGAGGATATATAAATCAGTTGATTCGACTACTAACCATGATGATGTCGTCAACTATCCACCTGATTTTTTAAACTCGTTGGATTTACCAGGATTATCCCCTCAAAATCTTTACATAAAGGTTGGATCGGTAGTTATAATATTCAGAAATATCAACCAACAGCGTCTTTGCAAAGGCATATGGTTCGCGATAAAAAAAATTATTGAACAACGTGATAAAAGCATCTATACTTAAAGGAAAGTATAAAGGGGAAGACGTTTTAATATCACGCATCCCAATGATTCCGACTAATGTACCAATTAAATTTAAACAAGTTACAGTTTCCAGCGCGGCTTGCTTTTGCTATGGCCATAAATAAGTCCCAAGGGCAGTCGTTAGGTGTTTGTGGTATTAATCTAGAAAACCCATATTTCTCACATGATCAATTGTATGTTGTCTGTTCCCGTGTTGGAAAATCATAACATTTGTTTGTATATTCACCAGATAATTAAGCAAAAAACATTGTATATCATAAAGTACCACACTAGAAATAAAACAGATTTTTGTTAATAATTTTGATTGACTTGATTAACAATATTCATTCATTATTTTCATTACAATGGTTATTAACTCTATGTTAATAATATTACCAATGAATAATTAATTATCTTTATGTTTTGTCATTGAAGTACCCACTTTATAGATATGTGTCACCTTTAGGTTCCCACTATCCCTTTAGATTATTTTTCAATCAGGTTTGAACCGTAACTTCCTCTCTTAGTTTGTTGTTAATAGGTCCAAAAGTGGTGGTTAAAGTTCGTGGAAACAAAAATACTTAGGTTACCCGAGCTGAACCTCACACACCGCCCTATCATCATGGTGACGGTTCTGTTCAGGAGAACTAACTGCCACATTCCAAATCTATTTGACAGAGCGAAGTCTGTTGGGTGCGCTAGTTATTAAATAAAAAGTAAAGCTTTTTGGGGTAGCTCTAATAATTTGATCACCCACTGTTAGTAGATTGGATAAAGTAAATTTATAAAATGATCTTATCGAGAACCTATATGAATCTTTTGGATTATTTTGTGTGGGGTAATTTAAAGAAAAACAAAAAAAAAACAATAAACATACCCATATTGTATAATCAAATGATTATACAAAAGAGTCACTAAAGCAATGCAATGCGATGCGAATTATGACACATACATGGTTTAAAAGTACATTATAAGCATCTACTGTACATAATATGTGAAAATATTTCCATCTACAGAAACAAAACGCTGTAATTCGTTTTGTAGAAGGCGATGTATTATACATCAAAAGGCATGCATGTGAATATGAGTATGAACGAATAGACTTATAGACAGAAAAGAGACACATTCATGCGATCTATTGTAAATGTCTGATGTTTGTAAATAAAACTACTTGAGTTGAGTTTATTTAAATTAGTGTGATAATATTTATTAACAGTTATTGTAGTTATCTGACAATTGAACTATAAATAATATGGAAATTTTTATATTTATTAAAAGTTTCATAATAGGGAAATATCTTAGTTGTAAATTTAGAAGCAAAATCTTTGTTAAACAACAGATAACATGAAGTTTGTTTTTTCCAACTTCACATAGAGCAGTGCTTTAAGATAAAAAATAGTGTACATTTTAAAACATAACGCGTAAGTTTAAAGTCCTTATATTTTTACCAAATAGTTTTGGAACTACAGAAATTAAAATTTTTTAGGTTACTTTAGGATTAATTGTTATAAAATATGTTTAAATGTGTAAAAAAAAAGACATTTATATATATATATATATATATATATATATATATATATATATATAACAGTGTTATATATATATATATATATATATATATATATATATATATATATATATATATATATAAAACGAAAACGAAAAAAAAAATTGATTTACCAAGGATCTGTACGCAATAGAAAAAAAAAAGGTTCAAATAAAAAATGTAGCTAAGTTAATTTTGAAAAACAACGGTTATTAGAATTTTTGTGTATGATTAATCGTTCTCTCAAAAACAACGATTGAATCGATAGCCGATTTTGAATTTCAGTTACGTGCACAAATTTAGAAAATTTGTATCTGCACGACGGTAAAAATTCAAAATCTTTTGATCCAAATATCATATCGACAAAAATCAAGATGCATTTTGAAGGTAAAAAGAGACTCCGCATGAAATTTTTGTATTTCTCTGTAAATGAACTCAGTTGCTATAAAGGTGATAAATAGATAAACGTAGTGCGATTTTTACCATTTTTTATGATTATCATGATATCTATACTTATATTAGACATATGGAGTTTTCATAAATAGAAGCTAATCTTCAAAACCAATAGCATAAAAGTTTAGTTTTGAGTTTTGGCAACAAATGCAAGAGATTTAAAGTATGTTTAAAAAACGCTTAATTTAAACTTTCACATTACAAACGATCTAAAACGTTTAAAACAACTCTTTTTTTATTACACTAGTACGTTTTTCGAAATTTCTTAGCTTTTGCTATTAACTAGACCCAAAATTGTCTTCTTGTAGGCATTTCCCGTGACATGCAATCATTTGTAATCTAAAGGATTTAATTCAGTGTTTTTGTCATATTTCAAATGCCTCATATTGGGTGCCAAAAATCAAAATCGAGTTGTCATGTTACAGGTTTTAAAGAATGGTCTCGAACAATAGAAATTTTACTACGACCGGTCAATAAAAGTAATAGATTGTATATCTCTCACGAGAAACGTAAAAAATGGTCGAAATCGCGTAAAGTTTATTCATTGAACAGCTTTATGAAACTGACTTCATGTGAAAGCTGCGCTTTTCGCCTTTAAAACGCATTTTTGTTTTTGTCGAAAGGGCAGTTAGATTAATAGATATAGAATTTTTACCGTCTAGGTAATACAAATTTTATTTAACATTGATTTCGCGCGCGGAACTGTTATTTAAAATCGCTGTCCGCTTTAAGATTTGTTTTTGAGAGAACGGTGCATTCTGCGCAAAAAGTACTAATAAACATCTTTGTTCAAAATTATCTCAACTACATAATTTATTTAAAACATTTTCTACTTCATTTAGATTTTTAATAAATCAATTTTTTTGACGTTTTTACACCCCTACAAGGAAGGTATTCGGAAGAAGCCCGAAAGTTATAGTGGTAATTTTTTTTGCATCTTTTTTGGGATCTCAAAATTAATATTCTCTGTATAATTCAGCTTGTTGCATACTTTTTAGGGGTCAAATCTCTGACGAATGGACAATAATAAGAAAGTACACAGATCGAACAAATAAAAGTATTAATTGCCAAGGAAAATATAACTATTAAAAACTATTAAGCTTACTTTAGATTTTAACATTTAGAAATAAATAATTAATAGAAAATTGGGGACAAAATTAAAAACGGTATAATGTCTATACCTTATTCCATTAAGCGATACAGGGCATATAAACAACGATAAATTTAACAGATAATTGTTAAAGATGTTCCAAATGAGTCTACTCGTTCCGATAAGTAACAGTATAATTATGACACTTTATTATTTTTTTTTTTCTTTTCTCAAATATTCGTGTTTATTGCATAGTAAATAAATTAATATTTTCACTGAATACATAGTAAGTGAAAAAATAATCCGATTTATAAAATTAATGAATATTTTATGAATAAATGCAAGTAACAGTTCTTCAAAAATATTTAAAAACTAACCGAAATGTCCATCTTTATTTCATCTGGCGACGTTATCGGCTGGTCATATCGGTTCGGACACGATTTAATGTTTACATTTTCCTGCATGGCTTATTGAATTTTACTATAGTTGCAATTAGATTATAAAATCACAAAAATTTTATTTGTTATGAATATAAAGACTCTATCTTTATATTGAGCTTCTTATATTTTAGTGTTGATTTGTTATAACAAGTAAATGTTAAATAACTTAATACAAAAATATTTTTCGTTCCTACAAACTAATTACTTCAACAAATTTACTTATATTTGTGGTTTATTATATTTTGCACGTCTAGTTTCATAGGATAAGTACTATTACGTTTTATGATTTGTTCGCTAAGAATTTAAACTTAATATTATCAAAGTTTAAACTATAATTTTTTATTTTTATTCTACGAAATAGTTACTTGCTACTTACGTTTTATTCCTTCCCATTTAATAAGTTAATCCTTCGTATGTTAATATGAAAATGTATTTAACTTCGTTGTGAATGTAGGTTTAAAGTGTCTAAGGGAACGCTAGAGAGAGAAAATCATAATCATTTAACTAAAATAAGCGAAGATATCAAAAGTCAAAATGAGTTGATGAGGGTTTACTTCGTGTATGATTAAAATTCAAATATCAGGGAGAATCTACTAAACATACCAATTTATAGTTAGGTTTAAATATATAATATACAGTACTGATAAAACCAACCACAAGAACATATTAGTAGTAGAAATATATACTTCATCTAATTTAGATAACGACTTACGTCATTATCTACGTCAGAGATCGAAGTTGACATAGTTGCCAAAGTATAAAAAAATCCTGACTCGATTTTAAATTAAATAAGTCACATAATTATTGCAAAAGTATTACCATCTCTTTACAACGACTATTTAAATTCTTACGTGACATTTTTGAAATAAAACACACTAATTGTGTTCTAAAAAGAACAGATTTTATTAAATAGGTAAAAATATAAAACAACAGGTATTCACTTTAAAATTCAAAATAATAAAGTACAAAAAGTGTCAACACCGTAACTGTCAAATAAGTGTTACCAATTAATGCCAAAATTTTACCTTCGTTCGATTACAGTTACATTGTGTTCCGAACAAATATTCTTGATAAAAACTCTTTATAATGGATTATACAAATTAAATGAAACATATTATTGTGTATTTATTTAAGTTAACATTCATAAAAATTTTTAAATATTATTTCTACGCGTATATAATAAAATATGCCTAGTGGCTGTAATGCCAGTGTACTCGGTAAAGTGATTGTAAAAAGAACACACCTAAACCTTAAATGTTTCGTGTTGGTATCATATGACGTCACAGGCTATGACGCCGATGACGTGCATCGTTATATAAATTAGATGAAGTGTATGCAAATTTTAAACTCAACTTTGACTGAACGAAACTTTTAACGTAATTTAATTATTTTTCATTTTATCGCGCATATTACTACAAGTAAAATTGGAATGCTAATACAGGCATGTAGAAACAATTGATCTATAAATTTATTTTGTGTAAAAAATAAATATAAATATAAGAAAAGAAAGATTTATCGTAAGAGACCTAAATTCTTGATAGCTCAAATTTAATTCTGGGTAATAACAGTATTGCATTAAAAAACATGAAAGAGATATAAAAAGTAATATAGGTCAAATAGAGATATATTTATGTATGCTCGTTCTAAAAAATACATAATGGTTTGTAATTCAGACATAAAAATTACTCCTTATAACATTAGTATTATTTAAATCGCTACTATAGTAGTCAAATAGCAATAGTGCGTATAATTGAAAAGATATCTGATGTTATAAAAATAAAGAGAGTAGTTTCTCAAGCTTGTTTGCTTTCGCCAATCCCTTTAAACCTTTTCTTGTTGTTTTTATTCTACTTTTTTTGTGTAGACCTCAATGTCTGATTTTTAATGTGCCTTCAGAACGTTGTCGTCCAATTGTTTTTATGTTCTTCCGAGTGATCGTCTCTTTATTGAGGAACCGTCTCTCGCTATCTTTACTAGTTACTTTATTTTTTGTCATTCGGTTTACGTGATAGTTCCATTCTACTATTCTATTTCTTACCCGGTCCTTGATGTTCTTTACCTTGGATCTTTGTCATATATCCGTACTTTTAGCTCTGTTTCGTAGTATCTTACCATTGGTTTTTCTAAGGGTTTTATCTCTGCTTTTTTCTGGCATTATTCTTTTTATATCTGTGTCAGGTCGTGTTTCTGCCGCATATGTCATTATTTGTCTAATAACTGTTTTATACAGTTTTTTTCACATTTTTATTTCTCCATATTGTTTTATCCAGGCAACGTGCGGCTCTGTTTGTTCTATTTGATCTTCTTCTTCTGTTTCGAGCTTTCCGTAGCTAGATTTTGTAATAACTAGATATTTAAACTCGCCTAAAACTAGGTAGATTTGCTGTTATAATCATGCATTTATCTTTTTTTTGGGAAATTTCACACATTAAATTTTCTGTCAGTATGCACTACCGAGCATAAAATTAAGGTCACCCCTTAATTTGAATTTATTTTAGAAATTATTATTCTGTTTTAAATATTTTCGGTTGTAACATAGTTTACTAACGGATGGCTTAAAGAAAACAACGTTTTTGTCGTTTAAAGTTTAATAAAAATAATGGAAATGAAGAATTTTCCTTTGATATACTTATAGTTTATATGATATACTTTAATGAATCTGGCAATTCGGTGTTCACGGGAAAGCGGCGGTCTAGTTACTTTAGTTCGAGAAGATAAACCAGCAGCATGAAGTCGTCTCCTAACTGTCCATTCACTTATGTTTACATTTCTCACTTCTTGTAGACGATTTCGAAGAGAAACTCCCGTGACCCTTCGGATTCTCAAAGCACTAGAAACGACAAAGCGGTCATCTCTAGCTGTTGTTATCCTGCCTCGACTTGAAGCAGATTATCGAGTAAGCAGACCAGTCTCTTCGTACCGTTGCCATACTTATTGCACACTCGAGAGACTTACACCAACGTTTCTCGCAGTTTCGCGCTGACCATGGCCATCTTCTAACGCCGCCACAACAGAATTTATGTTCATTGCAATACACTGACAGTGATAACAATAAACAAACAATTTACAGTTGACGTTAAAACCATAGAAACGAAAACTGTGCTGATAACGGTTTTTAGGAATTAGACTAAGGGGCCCTTTTTATCTCAAACGCTTGTCGAAACAACAACGACAATAATTTTTTTCCAGAAATCCATTAGTAAACTATGTTACAACCGAAAATAGTTAAAACAGAATAATAATTTCTAAAATAAATTCAAATTACAAGGTGACCCTAATTTTATGCTTGGTAGTTTATATTAAATTTGTACAAAAAAATGTTGTAAATATTTTTGTGAAGCTATTTTCTTGTGCCGTTTTAAACTAGATACTATGATATTGGGAATAAGCTACTATTGAAGGTTAAAATAAGTTTATTGACGTTTCAATTTACACTTTAGCAATCATTCCCAAAATACAAAAAATAATAAATTAAACAAATTTTGTTTTTCATTACTTTGTTAAGAATGTAAGAAAATATAAAAAAAATTACAAATGTTGTATGCCATCTTCTCTTTAACAGATTAGTTATACATCGTCTGCATAGCAGATTGTTTTTCTCGCATTTGGTTTCTTTTTTAGTTCTTACTTTTTTATTATTTTATAGTATTATTATGGTAGATATTTTCGACAGTTTTGTTTATTTTTAGAGGTATTACTCTGGCGCGCAAAGTGGATAGATATCGTCCAAAATTTTGACGCCGTCAAATGCCTTTTTAAGGTCCAAGAAACATAAATATGCCGATTTATTGTATTCTAAAGATTTCTATCAACATTTTTTATTATGATCGATATTCAAACTCATTAAAATATATTGAAAGACCAAATAATAACCAGGAATACTAAGCTCAGGTTGGTCCATTTCCAATTAATTCTGTAAGAGCTTCATATAAAAGATCGACAATTAATAAAGAAACGAGAATACCTAACTTACTTCGGCCACATAGCTAACAGGACGGGGACCGTGGAACTATGGGTAGTAGAAGGAAAGGTAGAAGGCCCAAGACCAAAATAAATATTTTCAAACTGATGGGCAGACCAAATAAAAACTCTTGTGGGAATATCCCTACACAAAGCCGTATATATGGCACCGCCAATGGAGACAGCCAGCTAATAATATTTAGAGTCTCACTAAGTCTTGATAGGGGCTCAGGGTATGGGGAGAATAAATTATTTGTTCTCCACTTTGAATATCCTGCACTTGTCTCGTTATGAATATACCATCGGTGTATGATCTTTCTGACTCAAAACCATGTTATTTTTTTTTTCTAGTATTATAATTTTAATAATTTTATTTGTTTCCACTTTGGTTGTTTATTTTAGTGTTTTGTTTAATAAATAAATTTATCTGTAATTCTCCGAAACCAATTTTTTCCTGTTTGAAGAGAAGTGTTATGATGCTTGATCTAAATTCTTGGGGACTGTTTTTTATAATTATTTTTGGAATCAGTTATATTAGTTTTTTGGTCTAATCAGGTTCCCCATACTCCGTACTCTGAGCTAATTAAGTGTTTTGTCCTTTTCTAATGATTAATTATTTTTTAATTTCTTTAATGCTTTATTTAGCTATTCCTCCTCATTGTTTGTTTCTTCTTTGGTCTTTACCTCTGATTTGGGTGGTTAATTATCGACATCTTTAGCATGTAGAGATCGAAAGCAATCTGCCCATGTTTTCTTGTAAATGTGTTTTATTTCTATTAGTTCATTTATCTATTTTCTTTGTCCTCTGATCATTCTTCATATTTGCTTGTGTTTCGTTGAAGTCGTGGTTCGTTTGTTTTGAGAAAAAAATCCGACATTCCCTTTTGATTTTCTTTGAAATTATTCAAAATATTTTTAATTTGTTTACAGTAATTATATGCCTGTTGTATTTGTTTTCTTCTTTATTGTAAAAAAGCTTTCTGGATTTCTTCACATTTTGTTGTCAGCCTCTCTAAGCCACGAAGTTTTCTTATTATAGCAAAATTATACGAACAATGCAATAATCACACATGAATAGTATGGATTCTTTTTCTGGAAATATTTTTAGCTTTTATCCACAATTCCACTTGAACACAAGTTTTTTTTTTAAGTTTTAATTTTGACTTTAGAAATAGTTGAAACAATAATAAATTAAACAAATTTTGTTTTCGTTAGTGGATAAAAAAATTGTTCTAATAATTTAATTTTATCTTGCTCATTCAGTTTGACAACTTAGACATATATTACATATTTTAAAGTAAATACAATAAACATATATTTTTAATGAGGACGAGACCAGAAAAAACCTCATGGTATTATCCTGACATGTTAAGTACTTGCCTTACATTTAGTTTACACTAATTTTATGTGTATGTTATTTTAAAACATATTTTACGTAATTTCGATATATTCTTAACGTTTTTTTAATATATGTAACCCGATCCTATTGCATTCATTTAGACCTTTAGTTGAAAAGATCTATGAAATTTTCTATTTTTAATACAAAATTAATATAAACTTATTTTAATTTTTAATAGTGTAGTTTTATCTAGAAAAATAATCGCATTCAAACGGTAGTTTATAAATACAATTCTTTCTCATTCATTGGTAGGTTTAGCTTTAGATAAAGTAGATCTCACTGTCATTATCATCTTGGTGCTACAATCCTTAGAGGGCCTCGACCTTCTCAAGCTTTCTACGCCATTCTGTTATGTCCCTTTCTGTTCTGTACCCCGTCTTCTCATTACCACGGGTTGCGCTGTTAGAACCTTTTTTGTCATGTTCAATTCAGGTGTCTGAGCTACATGTCCACTGCAGGCGGTTTTGCTTAATTATAGTGGTAATATCTATACCACTAAACGTATGCTTGTAGATATTCTGCAGTTCAAAGTTATATCTACGCCTCTATATTCCGTTTTCACAGACCGCTCCGAATATCTTGCATAGCAACTTTCTTTCAAAAATCGATAGAGCGGATTCATCTGTTTTAGTTGGCGTCCATGCCTCCCATCCATATGTGAGTATGTGAGAACGGGGACTATCAGTGTTCTATACAGCCTTATACAATTTTTTTGAGAGAGAAGTTTGTTAGCTATGTACTTTGATAGAACCATGATAACACCTGTTTATAATTATTATTCGCCTTTTTATTTCCTCAGATGTGTTATTATTGGGGTTAACATGTCTCTAGATATATAAACTCTTTGACTGCTTCGAAGTTTTGGTCATTGATGACTAACTCTGCGTCAACATTTCCAGCTCTTGTGTTTGAGTTAGTTGCCATGAATTCGGTTTTATTTTGATTAATATGTAATCCCATTCCTTCTGCTTCTGCTACTAGCTCGTTTTGGATTTCCGCACTTCACGTCCTAGTTCTTGTTATAATGTTCACGTCGTCTGCATATGCTAGAATTTGGACTGATCTATTAAATATTGTTTCCCTGCTATCTTAATTAGCGGCTCGTAAAATTTATTCTAAGGCGACATTAAGAAGCTGACACCCCAGCGCATCTCCCTGACTTTACCCCCTATGTAATTCAAATGGGGTTGACGAGTCGTTTTGAATTTTTACTGCTTATAGCATCTTCGCCATTGTCACTTTTATCAAACATATGAGTTTTTTTTGAAATTCCTAACTCATTCATAGCATTGTAAAGACTTGGTCTTAAGACACTGTCATATTCCGCTCTAAAATCGACAAAAATATGATACATATCTATGTTAAACTTTTGCGCTTTTTCGAGGATCTGTCGTAGTGTAAAGATCTAGTTAATGGTTGAAACTGTGAAAAAAAAACTGAAAACTGTGAAAAATACTGTGATTTAAAGCTTAAAAACATTTAAAATAACTAAAACGCATCAACAGATAGAAAGTTAATACTTTCAGTGAAAATGTTTGCATTTGTACACAAATTAAAAATAAATACAATGTCCTACGAACTTTAGAATTCTATTTAGTTTTATTTATCTTCATTTTACTATTTTAAAAACTGAAAACATAATTCAAATTTATAAAAGTCGCTATATCTATGGTTTAATTCAGCACAAATGTATGATTTTATTTTAATTTGAGATATTTCGTTACATAATTCAATTAGGTAATTTGTGAACTGTTTATTTAACCGAATAATTTATTGCTTTCAGAATTCATAAAGACCCAGTTTTTTGTGAATTTTGGGAAAAGATATTATTGGGATATAAAAATTATTAATTTTCAATAAATCGACTATTAAAACTATTTTTGCAATAATTAGGTAAAAAATTAACAAAAATAACTTTATAAACTCTTATTATTTTAAAAGATTTTTATGCGGTTTCAGAAAAAGTGTGTCACTTTTCAGTAGTAATATCCCTAGGACATATAGGGACATATAATAATTTCATGACAATCGAAAGCTCGTTCCTTGGTAACAGCACGAAGCCGAAGGCTGAGTGCTGTTACCAAGAAACGAGCTTGAGAAATTTGTCATGAAATTATGAGGCATTCGTCAATGTCCTAGTGATATTCGGCGGATAATTTTTCGAAAAAAAAAAAAATCATAACTCAACATAACGAAACATTTATTTATTAAAAGTACAGTTAGTGAAAGTACAATTATTAAAATTTAAGTTAACATTAGATTCGTTGCTGTTCTCTACTATAGAAGATCTATTACCACGCATAATATTTATAATCTTGTTGTGGTGTTCTTGATCGAGATTCAAGTATGGTTTTATGAAATTTATTTGGATGAAGTTGTCAAACTCGATCGTGTTGTCATAGGGATTAAAAATTGTACTGAATGCAATTATCAGTCTAATGTTGACATGACTACTTTTCAGTATGAAAAATTATAATTTATTGCAAACATTCATGGAGTTAATAAGGGCTCCACATATGCTACATATGTGGCATAAATTGGAGCTTAACTTTTTTGCTTTTTAAGTTAAAAATATATTAAAAAAATATTAAAGATACATTATTTTAACAAAAAAGGTATACGTGTTATTACCTTTCAAACTCAACAATTTTCGAGATAATCGCATTTTACAAATCAGCTGCCTTATTATGATTTAACGCAATTACTACAGATAACGAATGAAAAATAGACAAAAACATTTTTGGAGTATAATTTTTAGTATAAAATACCTAAACCAAAGTTAACAGTTAACGAAATACTAAAGAAAATAAATATGTCAGTAGAATAATTAATGATTTAATTTAACAAAATATTAGGATATGATAATAGGATTTTACATAAAACATTTTACGTTTTATATTAAATTGAAGTCATATTCAAAACAAATCTTATTAAAAAATAGTTAAACTAAATAACATTAAAGTTTTTTCAAAATAAGTCTTCGATATGTCCACTATTTTCTTTAATGCAGTTATCAGTACGTTCCATAAAAGATTGTCTTATATTAAATAGCATAGTTGATTCAAAAGAAACGGCTGCACTATTTATTTCTTCCCAAAGTTGGTTGCGAAGACCAGTGCTATGAGGTTCCTATTCGCTGTGAGCCGATGAGTAGAGGGGATTTGACAGTTTTCACCAACGCTGTGAGTGGCAGTTTTGTGCATTCAACTTGTAAACATTCAAATAATTGCGAATATGGATTTTTTAAAAAGAAAAATATATGATACATGGAAAAATACTGCGTACAACAGTCATTGTAAATTTTATTCATTTCCTGTTGCCAAGCATAAAATAGTTCAATAAAAAAATGGATTATTGCTATCAATGAGAAAAATAAGTAAGTGACCTATAATGCAAACATGATATTTGTATGGTGTCTAATTAAAAAGCTATTATATTCCGAAACATTGCGTACATGCCCTGAATCAACTAAACCTTTTCCCTTTTTTGGTGTAGCTGGTTGAAATGGGATATCATGTGATATAGACTTAAAACCAGTATAATGTTTAATATCCATTTTGATAAAATTAAAACAAATTTAAGAGGTGGAGGCCATAAAACGAAAGAAGAAGAATAAGAATTAAAACAAATTGATATCTAAGCACTAAGACCTACGCACACAAAAAATAACTGAGCAAAAACAGAATAAAATGTAAAATAAAAACAAGAATTACAACGTTACAGAGGTAAAGGTAACCTTTAACTAAAGCATATAGACGTTTTAAGCGTCTATAACCTTAAATATTTGCTTCAACCATTAAATATTTTCATATAAACTTCTTCTTTTTCTCCTGTTGCGTAAGTAGTCATCCAGTTGCAAGAACTTATATCTTAAATATTATAATTATTATGAATGAAATAACAAGGCGTAATTACTTTTACTATTAATTCTGTGTATTCGTTCATTAATCAGTTTACCATAATATTTCAGTTCATTATTTTGTATTTTTAAATAAATATCTATTTTTCTCGTTTTGTCATATTTCATTTACACTGATTTTACAAGAAAAGTACAAGTTTCAAACCGCGAGAGAGCGCTACCGGCGAAACTCACAGCGAATAGACAAGCTGTTTCATTGTGTTCTATACACCAAAATTAAGAGGATTAAAGTTTGGGCTACGTGGTGGCCAAGGAAAATGACTACCACGAATAATCCAATGTTTAGGAAAGCTGGTAATTAAGTAGGTTCTCACTGTCCTCGTAAAATATTGCGGTGCACCATCTGACATAAGCTACATATTTTGCCCTAAGTTAAATGGCACCATACCATGGCCGTAAAAAAATTACCAATGATTCGAGACCATACATTTATTTTAAATTCATGTTGCAAATGCCTTTCTCCCTTTACATAAGGATATTCAGTATCCCAAAAATAAGTATTCCTTAAATTAAAAACACCATGGCGTGTAAATGTAGCTTCGTCCGTAAATAATATTCTATTGATGAAAGGGTGGTCAAGATTTTTGCCTGTTTTGGATATCATTTGAAAATCTGCATTTTAAAGGTAAATCTACTGGTAATAAAATTTGCATAAATATAAAATGGTAAGGGCGAAATGCACACGGTATATGATTTTTAAAACTAAAGTTTTTGTTGATTTCTAACGTCAGAGATCTTGATCAGGCATGATGATTTTAGGTAGGCATAACTTTTCACTTTTAGGATGAAATGAACCACTTTCGCCTAAATTCTAAAATGAATATTTAAGGATTTGGTAAGTACTTTGCTGCCTGTTTGTGTAACTTTATAAATATTCCCTTTTCGCTGCACGTCACTTAAAGTATTCCCGACAATAAATAACAATCATATCTCCCATACCCATATTAAAAACATTATTGTTTTTAGTATGTTAACATACTAATCCATACATAATATCAATATTGTTATATTGTTATATAACCCCATAATGCATTGGGGTTATCTAAAGATGACATAAATCTGGTTTAAAAAAGGTAGTAGATACAGTAGCTTGTACTATAGACTTGCGCGAAACTTCATACTATGTTTTCTATATTTTTAAAATTTAAATAATATTTTTTCAATTTATTAAAGTAATTAATATAAATAAATAAAATGTTTAAAAAAAGATTGAATATAATTTGAAAGGTATTTAGAAATGTGAAGATCGGTATTTCGTGACGCCACTCGTGACGCCGTCACGTGGCGCTTCTTCTGTGAGTTAAAAGTTATACAACGCTAGTATAGAAGCTTAAAGAAGAGATAGAGAAAAGTTTTGGCAAAGTGTAAACATGATTCGAAACATGATTCTGAATACGGACACAGCACTAAATAAAAAGATAGAAGCTTAGCTTCAATAAGAAATTTAGCAGCCGCTAGCAGCCAAAAAATGCATTTTGTGATGTTACGTTGCTATTTTTAAGTTGTTTTTATAAAAATAAACTATTAATTATGCTTATCTACAGGTATTCAGTGATTTATCGCACAAATTCTACAACTAAGAACTTTTATGCAGTTAATTTTTAAAATGCGATTATCTCGAAAATTGTTGAGTCTTAAAGTTATTAATAAGTATACCTTCTTTGTATTAAAATAACATGTTTTTTTACAAAAATTGCGCTAACTTAAAAAGCAAATAAGTTATGTGCAAATTATGCATATATCACATATATGTGGCGCCTTTTATCAGCTACACCAAAATGTGCATCAAATTATAATTTCTCATACTCAAGAGTTGTAAATTGTTGCAGTTTTATAGTTTATAGTAAATTATAAGTCGACTATATACCTAAAGATGTAAAATACTCAACGTAGTATATTTTTTTAGGTTTAAGAAAAACTACTAGCAACCACATATGCTTATTTGGTCTATGTGTATATAATGTCGTATGTAACGAAACGCAATTATCAAGATTTAAAGCATATTTCTAAAAAAATTTAATTGTCTTAGGTACCAAATAACCGAGAAATCTATTTAATAAAGGAAATAATAATTGTTCTGACATTATACCACAATGTGTTTACCCAGCAAAATAAACACACAACAGATAAATCAACAGCTAAATCAGCAGATTGCTGTAACTAAACAACAAATCAAATACTAATTTTATAAGCGCCAATAAAAACTAAAAATTTCGTTAAAGAAAGAACTGAAAAACAAAGTAAATTTTTATCTCGCATGGTATGAAACAACAATAAAAAGCCCAATGGTCCATAGCATAACAAATTTAAAAGTGTAGTTCTTGAGAAATAACGAATTTAAAATATTTTTGATGCTCTGATATCAAAAATGACTTTTTCCTGTATTTGTTTTAATCAATTGTTTATTTTAACTTCACTTGAAAAGATTTACAAAAATTCAGCTGGTAATGACCAGACGGACTTACAATGTACTATTAAGCGTACCAGAACATAAACAAATGCGACTTCTAAACACTACGAGAAGACAGTACGATTAGGGGCCAGATTTCTAAACATTTAAAAAAGGAAATAGGGAAATAGGGAAAACTTAAATATACAAACAAAAATAAAAAATATAAACAAAAAGTTAATGTCAACTAGAAAACAGACTAAAATTTAAAAAAAATGAAAAGTTTAAGGGGCAGATGTAACAAAAAATTCTGTAGGAATATAACAAAAGTGTGTATGCAATGAAACACAAGTAGTTGGGGGTAAAGTAAAAGATAACATATAATTTTAAAGCTGGCTAGCAGAGGGTGCCAAAAGTGACTACTTGACACTCAAAGGAGGATTCGGCCAATTTGCATGCCCTACAGAGACCGAAGAATAAGAAAATGAGTGACAAGGTTATAAATAAACTATAGGAATATAACTAAGATAAATAAAAGTGATTATAGAAGTTGCTCCAAAATGTGTGTGGGCGCCAGGAAAGCATTTACATAAACTTTCCAATGTATCTTATCAAGCTATGTGCTGAAATAAAAAAAGGATATAGGTATGCATTGAAATATTTAATTTTCACCAAAACTTTAATCCCTAGCCAAATATATATATAATATAAATGTATCTTAAAATACCCACCACCAATTATGTACTGTCAACTTAATTATACACAAAAAATAAATGCCCTGGTTATACCCAACTGATCCTTGATGATTTAAATTTACAAATAATAAAATATGGGAAAAATGGTAATGATTGACCTCAAAAGGTAATTTACTTGCCTCAGAGATGCAACTCTGTATTTTGGCTTTCAATTGAATGTAATTGTAACAAGTAATAAGAAGGACACTATCTTGACGAGATAAATGTCCAAACGTTTAAATATATAATAATAAAATCTTAAAAAATATAACTCTCTGATTAAATGTGTACACATGAAACCATACAAATGAGTTAACAGGAAAGATTTAAGACCTCAACCTACTTAGTCTCTAACTATAATTAAGTATTATTTCAGAAAAAAAATGATAATTTCTTAATATTATTTAAGCAAAAACAAAAATGATTAAACGTTCAAAACAAAAAATATTATATATAAAAAAATTAAAGCTAATAAACAAACTCAATCCAGGTTTACTATATTTTAAAGGGAGATAATTCCGGCTGACTTCTTAAATTTGTTCGGCAATCAGAAGGTTAGATCTGGACCTCTGGGGAGCAGCTACGACAACAAAAAAAAACAGACCTGGAACCAGGTGTAACCGGACTAGGTTTCAACTTAATCCTTCTTCTTTAAAATTATTCCAAAAAAAAACAAACGCAAAAAAAGTTCTTCCCCCGACATCTGTTTGACTCCCAAAGGTAGGCTAAAAAACATTTGTTTTAGAGTTCTTTCTTATTCTTGAGAGAGAGTGAGGAAAAACACTAGGTTTATGAACCTTTGGAGCTGTAAACGACCAAGGGCAGTGGCGCAGAAGATATAATTTTGAATTGTATCAGCTTTTTGATGAGCCAGATATCATAACATTCATTAAAACACAGCGACTTAGATGAGCTTGACACATAATACGAATGCCAGAAAATACGATTGCGAAAAAGCTAACCACAGGAACACCTGTAGGAAAAAAAAGCAAAGACCGACCGCGAATTAGGTGGTTAAAAATCAGAAGATGGCAACATGTTGCCAACAACCGAACAGAATGGCGACGAATCTTAGAGCAGGCCAAGATCCACAGGGGATTGTCGAGCCAAAGATGGTGATGATTATGAACCTTGAAAGGTTTTATAAAGGTTACTTATGAAGTGTGAGAGCAAAAAACTTAATGGTTTTGTAAATAATCTGACCGTCGTATGGTTTGACAATATATCAAGTAAAATGGATTAATTATATCGAAAATTTTAACGAAAAGCATGATATGGATAATAATATATTTTATAATATAAAGAACAGTATAAGACAGATTATTTTTAACGATATTCTTAATAGCAATTTTAACCATAGATAATTACCTATGTTTTTAAGGCCGGGACGTAAAATTAAAATAAATATGATTTATTTCTTTCGATTTAGATGTTGAATATTTATTAATGAAATGATGGAAAACAGTTCAGATAAATATATCGAACCAACTGAAACGTGACAATACAGGATCTCAAAATGGCTGATGGGTTTTATTATTTCCGTTTTATTAATAATTTTATAAACTTACCAGATCAAGGTGGCTTTAAAACAAACAGGATACTTATAAAAAAAACCCAAACAAAACTTCTCTATTACTTCTCCATGTAAGCCACCTCTCTCTCTTACCTTTAAACTTAAGTGCCTTTCAGGAACGTTGAAACAGAAGTGATCGGTAGTCGCTAGCTTTGAACCAGCTAAACTATGGTTGCAAACCTGAACGCTTGGTGTCGCTGTTTAATACCAATTTAAATTTAAAGAATTTAGAAAATCATTAAGAGGATTTGATTTTAAAAATTTGATTTAAAAATATTTAATTATTATTAAAGTAACGGACTCGTTACACAGAAACATCTTCAAAAAGCTGCTGAAGAATTATTATTCATGGAAGGTAAACAAAGAAGATCAGGAACGAATCATTATTTTGAGAAAGGATTTCAATTCATAACAGAAAGGAAAAACAACGCATAATACAACAGGGCCACAAAACTCAACAAGCAGAGGAGGAATATAATAACTACATAAAGAACAGAAAATCCAGCGCAAAAAGAAGAGAGCAAATATAAACAAAGAGCTTTAAGCACTACAAGATATAAATAGGCCAATAAAGATAAAAAAATTTCAATAGATATTGAACAAAAGCAAAAAAATTCAAACAAAAGAAGTAAAGAGATAAGGAGACTAATATATTGACAGAACAGCAAGAGGAAGGAGACGGAATTCCTGAATGCGACGGAAAATGTTTTAGAATACATTAATATATTAGACGTTCGTTTGTAATACTCCATTTAAAGTTTAAAAAAATATATTGCTTTTAATTATTTATTTTATTATGCCATAATGCTAAATAAAAAATAATTTCTCTGCTACTGACATGCTTCTTGGTAAAACTCTTAGCGGCAGCTAAACTATAGGATAACTTGAGAGATCACGTTTATGACTGATTTCATTGAGTCTTTGCTAAAGTATAGTTGTATGTGATCATTTTTTTGGTTGTATACGATTTTGCACCATCTTGGTCAAAATGCTCATTTTTACAAAAAAGAGTATGTCTGTGTGGTTGGGATATTGACCATTAACCATAAAAAAATGGTAGGGTTTACAGATATTCATTACCTCATATTCCATGTGTCTATTAATTACCTTTATTCTTCTTTAGCAAACTTTTAAAACTTGCTGCTGCACACACTGATATTTGTAAATTTAATATACATGACAATAATTGTCGTGTTTTAAATTAAGTTGACGTGTACTCGATGACAAGTCTATTTGTTGAGCCACTACTGAAATGGATGTTGTTGAACTCTGTTCTAGGCATGTTGAACAGTTTCAATATTCCAAGCTCGTGGTTTTGACAAACGACCATTTATAACATCTCAAACATTAAAAATGTTAAAATATTATAACAAATGTTGTAACTGTAGGCCTATGTAGGCTTATTCCTGATGAAAAGTAGCCCTGCATTTTGTAGTAAAAAACTACCACTGGCCGTTTACTTAACACCTATACGACACTAATATTTGATATGATTTGCTTTATTACTCCGTAAAAACTTTGTCGTTTGATAATAAAGAACATAAGTATCATATTATTATATTATAACAATTTTATAGGACGTATCAATGATACCATTACAATTCAATTTCAAAGTGAAATAGAAGTCATATATCAGTAGCGATTTCGAGTTTTCTTAACGCGTTTTCCAAGTTAAACTTCACTACTTTCTCATCCAATCTGGAATGTTACTGCTGATACGGATTCCTAAGAGACGGATAAGATGTTGTAAAATACTCACGTTTTGTTGAGGTTGGTGCAAAGGGGATGTTTGACTTTCTGGGGGAGTTGATCTCTGTCGCAGTCGGGCGAGGGCTGTTCTCAACCCCTCCGTTATAAAATTTCTTTCGCCATCGCCTCTGAAAATAAAATAAATTTTTAGTTATATTATTAAGACAATATAAAAATATGATATTTAGATATAATATATATACAAAGATTCCGATTAAATTTATTTTAAACCTTAGTGAAGCGCTATATCATATTTTAAACCACTAGTTTTATTTTGTTTAGGGTTTCTAACGCGTAGTGGTGTAAAATTCAGTTAGCATCTCTAGCCTGTCATGTTTATTATTTTATATCTAAGTCTATAAAGAGTGCTCAGGCGACAAGTAGGAACTCCGGAAAGCGGGGCAATTCTACCAAAAATATAAAATAAAGTACCTCACCGATGGTAATGCTTTGTACGTAGAATTCTCAGCATTGGTCTGTATATATTATACATTTTAAACAAATCTCTTTTTTGTTTTAAAGTCCATGGTCTAACTTTCACAGACATTCATCTGACCAGAGAAAAAGTAACATCTGATTATTTAAATTTTAAGCTGCAGACTAAGGTCAGATCTTGTTAAAAATGTTTTCGTGTTTATAAGTGTTTTCCTTGATTGGGTGATTCTTGGTAGAATTTTTTTTATGTTACAATGGCTCTTGGTATTTGCTCCCTAATAGTTTACGGAAGGTACCTGTTCTATTATTTGCCCCTTGGCATACTTGGTATCTTTGAAAATACTAGAATTTTAGATTTGGAAAGAGTTAGATATGTAAACCAAATCTTTCGCTACGACGAACTTATTACATTTTGTAGTTTTGCTATTAGGATGGTACGATCAGCGTACCTGATGTTGTCTATGCTAGTTCCGTTAATCTTAATTCCACCTTGAACCAATTCTAAATATAGATTAAATAATTGTGGTGATAGGATGCAACCTTGTTGCACTTATCGTTGGATTTTTATGTCTTCAGATGTTGTTTGCCTATTTTAATTATTGCCGTTTTTTGTCAATATATTTCGCAAGTCTTGTTTGGTAATTCCAGTTGTTCTAAGAATTTCTATAACCTTTTGATGACTAACGTAGTCAAATTTTTCGATAATCAATAAAGCATGATTATACATCTACATTCATATCTCTGCGTCGTTGTGTTAACACATTTAAGGCAAAAAGAGCTTCTCGTATTCCCAATCCATTTTGAAATCCGAATTGAGTGTCACTCATCTGAAACTCACATTTTTTGTAAATTTATTAATAAATGATTCTAAGAAAAGTTTTAAGAACATGAGACAATATGCTTAATATTCGATTGTCATCGCAGTAAAAGGCATTGAATTTTTTTGGTAATGTTACGAATGTTGATGTTAGCCAGTCTGATGCTATTTTACCTATGTCATATATCTTATTAAAAGTGCTGTTATTAAATCCGGGCTTTTACTTTTGTTTTATGTCATTAATTTAAGTATTTCGACATTGATATTGTCTAGACCTTTGACTTTTACGTTTTTCTGAGCTTTTACTACATAAATATCTTCTTCTTTTGTTATTTTTGGACCTATATACACTTATACCTAATTTCGGGCTGTAAACGCTCTTTATGCGACCTATGTGCTACAACTCTTACAGTCATTAATTTGTTAATTAAATTTTGAAAATACCAAAGGGAACGTTCAATAAATAATCTACCAAACACTCTACCAGCTCTATTGGGAAAAAACTATCCAGTTAAAAGCTAATTAAATTCAATCAATATTTTTTACCAAATCTAAACTAAAGACTTCAGTACACCGAACGCGATCTGTTGGAGCAGGTAGCGATGGTCGCGGTAGTTTGCGATATGGGAATATCACACAGGATCCGATATCTTTGTAAAGGCCCGTTTTCACGCTACGTCTTATTGTACGTTTTGTGGGTCATATAAAACGTACGACAAAACGTACGTTTTGTCCAGTGTATACACACAATGTGTTTGGATTTCATTTCGATTCGACAAGACGTACGTTTTGCTGTTTACACGCCACGTTTTATTGTATAGGATTTGTCCTATCATACAAAACGTACAATAAGACGTAGCGTGAAAACGGGCCTTAAGCGATATAATGTACCGGTTCCTTTTTAGAGAACAGGTCCTGCGAGTTTTTATAATTCTTTTATTATTTATAATATTATATACTAATTTTAGTCGAAAAGAAGTAGTTCGGATCAGCGGCGGATCCAGGCATTATTAGGAAAGGAATCAGGATCAGCTAATTTTTTTAATGATAATACTAATGATAAAACATTAATTGTATTATTAATTAAAATTAAATACTTACATTAATTAATTTTTAATTTTTCTTATAATTAGTTTATATTCAATTTTATAATTAACATTTTAATTTTTCCCTTAGAGGTAGTGTGCCTTATGGCTAAATCTAACTGATACTTATATTAATGTGTCGATACCTAACAACCCAAATTTACGTGTTAAATTCAATGAAATTAACGCGAAATACAGAGATCTGGTAGTTTAAATACGAAAATAATGAAGAATGGAAAGTACCCAGAAAATACCTATTATTCTCTATGCTACTTGGGTTATTTTGAAGAATCTTCTAGAAGACAAAAAGAAAAAAAATCAAACGATTTCTACCTGGCGAAATCTAATTCAAATTTTGACCACTGTGCTTTCTAAAACTTGCAAAAAGCTTTATAAATAACTGGGCAAGGGACTCTAAGATTGCATCCCACATACCGTTTATCATGGTCAAAATTCGTAGTGAATTCAGTTTATGGTACTCCAAACGAAGTAAAGAAATAAAATATAAAGACAGTACTAGATTTTTGTTTCAATACAGAGCGATGGCGAGCCGCTTATAGCCGCTCCGTTTGGAGTACCAGAAATTGAATTCACTACCAATTTTGAACATGATAAACGGAATGCAATCTTAGATTTCCTTGTCCAGTTATTTATCAAGCTGTTTGCTTTGCAAGTTTAAGAAAGCACAGTGGTCAAAATTTGAATTCGATTTAGCCAGGTAGAAATCGTTTGATTTCTCTTTTTGTTATTAGATGGCAAAGTTACGTCCGGATATAGTTATTTTATAACTATTTTCTAAAACAGGAATAGATTCTGTTTCGATCCAGAGAGGTGGCTATACCGCTCTGACGAGATCTAAAGAGGTCGAAATACGTATACAAATTGTAAGCGGCTTGCCGCCGCTCTGTATTGAAACAAAAATCTAGCACCGTCTTTATATAACATGCAAAATGCTGTACTAATCTCGAAGTCCAGATGTGTACGAGAATTTTTGGGAGACACTCTAGCATACCAAGTCACCTAGGGCTCCATAACACGGAAAGATTCCTACCAGAGCTCATTCCTTTTGATACCGTAGGTATCTGGGATGAATGAATTTTTCCCTTTTTTACGGGAGTCTTTTTTTTTAATTTTACATACAAAAATTATATCATTTTATATTTCATTTACTTAATTAATAACAACATAATGATAGTAGATAAACAATTAAAACAGTAATATTTAATTGGTAAGCACATTAGAAGAATTACAAAGAAAAATATAAACAATTCTTGCATGAGCCTAACGATCGATTACTGTATCGGAATCACTATGAATATTTGTCCATGCCAAGCCAACCAGTCTCATTTTAGCCATAATTAACCGAAGCGAAGTTGTCATTCTCCTTAAAGTAAATAATGTTTTTTTGTACTAAATGCACTCAAATATTATGCTGCAAAACTTTTAAACAAAATATGAATTTTAGGATAGATATCAATAACACTAAATTGTAATAGTTTTACGCTATTATAGAAAACGTCATACTATTTTCTTTGCCAATTTGCTTCCACAATTCCTGTCTGCTCTTTATATCTAAGTTTTATATACAGAAGTTGAATTATCGATTGACTTTTCTTCGGGAAAGCGAGATTTTAAATCTTCGATAATGTTGTCAATTATCAGAATGCATATAGATCGCCTAAATAGCCTTGCGGATTATCACATGGATAATTTTCTCGATCTCGGTGTTTTTTCGCTAGTCGAGAAAATTTCATTTTTACATCGAGTACATCCGCAATGCCAAAAATTTAATTATATAAACGTGGACATTTATTTTGACATTGTTTTCGCTTTCGATTGAAAAACTTCAAAAGATCATTTAGCACATTACGTGCTGATTTCAAATTGATTTTCAATTTTTGAAAAAGACTACTTTGTGTTAAAGTGCAAGAAATTACTACCGAAAAGTAGATAGTCCCTATAAGAAACTAACTTTTAAATATAAAGACTTTGCGGCAATTTATAAATCATTCCATAAAGATATAGCATCAAGGCAGTCGTGAATTTTTTGCAGAGATTCTCAAACCAACAGTTTCAGAAATCATTATAGAGCAGCCGCCTGTAGCCAAACCTTCTTCTCGTGCCACTCCTAGCGGAGATTGGAAATCATCATGACCACTGCGACTTTGTTAGCAGCGCGGCTAAATAGTTCAATCGAACTACACCCGAACCATTCACGTAGATTACGAAGCCACGATATTTTTCTTCTTCCCACACTTCTTTTACCCTTAATTTTGCCCTGCATGATGTTTCTTAAAATTTCGTAGCCAAAACTACGCAATACTTAATATCGAAAATTGATTTTTTCAAAGTTCCTAATATAATTCTTGAACTAAGTTTAAAAAACAATCACTTGCTTGGTTTATCTCATAGCCATACCCCTTGGAGTCGCCAATGGTTTAGATGAGAAAGAACTACTGCTTTTATTATTGTTGCAAAATAATAAAAAAAAAGTTGATGTTAGGTACGTGATATCAATAAGACGAGATAAAAATTGGGAGCATACCACCTCTTGTGTATTTAACTGCAATCACATAAAGATAGATTTTTCAAATATTTTTGTACGTCGTAAGAATATATTGATCACTATAGATCACCTAATAAAGATGTTGTATTATATTGTTTAATGGTTTTGGCATAGCCAATTAGCCAGAGTATTTGTGGTAGTTACAATTTTTGATTTTATTACCTAAGCCTATTATTTATAATCTAAATTTACAGGGAGTAACAGACATGTTCGTATACATATTTTTTCAGTTTTTGACATATTTACAATTTTTAATTTTATTATCTAAAACTATTTATAATGTGGACTTGGCATCGAGGCTTGAATCAGAACGATACTGTTAAAATACGTCAAAAATTTATATTAAAATATATATTTAGTGTAACAAAGTGAAAAATAAACTAATAAAAATAGACTACAGTAAATTCAGACCGACGGCTGTTCTTCCGATAAATATATTTCGTCAAAATTCAGCAGATATTAGTGAGTAAGCATTGCAAAAAGCACAATAACCTCTTTAAACAATTAATAAACAATAAACAAACAAATCCCAAAAAGAGCTGAAGTGCTGTCATTATTATGAATCATTATTACGAACTATCATCTAAACAGAATTTACGACGAAAATACAAAATGTTGGCTCAGAGGTATTACCAGAAATAACTGAAGATGAAATCGAAAAATCCATAAACGACATGAAAAGAAATAAAGCGGCCGGTGAGGACAAAATACTGGCGGAACTGCTAAAAGAAGGAGACACGATACAAAAAATGCTAAAAATACTGTTCAACAAATGTCTGTTTGAAGGTAAAATACCCAAACAATGGAGAAATGCCAACAAAATCTTAATACATAAGAAATAAGACCGAACAGACCAAAACAACTACCGTCCTATTTCCCTTTTGTCAGAACTATATAAAACCTTCACAAGAATAATCAACAACCGACTAACCTATAAACTTGATAACTACTAACCAGTGGAACAGGCCGGATTCAGAAAAGGATACAGCACAATCGACCATCTACATACACTTAAAATCTTAATTGAGAAAACCAATGAATACAACCTTCCGCTGTACTTAGCATTCGTAGATTATGAAAAGGCTTTCGACAGCATTGAACACTGGGCGGTTTAAGAAGCTCTGGTCAATAGTAGAATAGATTCAAGATACCGACAATTGATACATGATATTTACCAAAACGCAACCATGACCGTAATTCTGGACGACAAATTAATAACGGATAATATAAAAGTTAAACGAGGGGTCCGACAAGGCGATATAATTTCACAAAAACTGTTTAACTTGACCCTCGAAGACATAATAAAATCAACAGATCGGGAAAACAGAGGAATATGTATTAACGGAAAATACCTAAAATCACCTTAGATATGCGGATGACATACTCCTGATCTCCTCGGAACGACAAGAACTGGAATTAATGCTGAATGAACTTCATGAAAAATCACTGCAAAAAGGCCTAAAAGTTAACTTCAACAAAACAAAAGTAATGACAAACACGGAAGACCAAGAGGCAATAAAAATAAAAACAGAACAGGTAAATGAGTATATCTATCTAGGACAAGCAATCAGAGCTAATAGAGAAAATCAAACAGCCGAAATATCGAGACGAGTAAGAATGGGATGGGCAGCGTTCGGCAAACTTTCTTACGTTCTAAAAAATCAAACAATCCCTCTATACTTACGAAGCAAGGTATATAACTTCTGTATCATACCGGTGCTCACCTACGGAGCACAGACATGGACGTTTACATAGGCCAATTTGGATAGGATAAGGAAGGCACAAAGAGCGATGGAGAGACAAATGTTGGGTGTATTACTTAGAGATAGAAAACGTAACCAGTGAATCAGAACCAGAACAAAGACAGTAGATGCGATAGAACAAGCAGCAAAACTGAAATGTAAATGAGCTGGACACAATGAACGTCTCCAAGACGGACGATGGAACAATGCCATCGGAAAGTGGCGTCCATACAATGCAAAGAGATCAAGAGGCAGACCACAGATGAGGTGGAAAGATGACATCAGGAAACAATGAGGTCTCACATGGCAGAGAACAGCTCAAGATAGGGAAAGATGGAGAGAACTGGGGGAGACCTATATCCAACAATGGAAGGATAGAAAATAGGTTCAAAAAAAAATTATTACGAAAATCCAAATCTGAGTATAACTTCAAAGTGCTGACAAGGGTTGAAGCTCCGGCAAGTCGATTGGGCGGACACCCTTAACACGGTACAATGGAGCAGATACTAGATAAATTAGAGAAAATCGACCAAAGAAATGTAAGAATCGAAAGCTAATAGATAAAATGCAAGTAGACTTGGATAAATTAAAAAAAGAAAACGAACAGTTGAAGGCAGATAACAAATCAATGAGAACTAAAATCACAAAACAAGAAGTTAGAATCGAACTACTGGAAAGACAAGCTAGCAGAAAAAACATAGTAATACAGGGGGTCGAAGAAAACCAAACAGAAAGCGAAAAAGAGACGATAAATAAGATAAAGGGGATAATGAAAAAAATCGGCGTAAAAACAAACCTAGATGAAGAACTGGTAGAGATAAAAAGAATAGGCATACAAGGTGATCTCCAAAATGTACCCAGACCCATCATATTAGAAATGAAAACGGAAGCTACGAGAATGGAAATTCTGAAGGCTGCTAAAAACCTAAGAGAAACTATAATATATATATATATATATATATATATATATATATATATATATATATATATCAATGAGGCCTTGAGACATCAAGTCTATCAAGACTATCAACTTCGGACTAAGGACCGAAGAAAATACTACAAGAAAGGAAGCAAAGAGCTAACCCAGACTCTACGCTAAAGCGAATAACTGGATGGAGACCAACAACAAAGAGACCAAAGGGGAGACCCAAAACAAGATGGAGAGATCAAGTCTCAGGAGACATAAAGAAGCTGAGAATCTACAATTGGAAGGAGCGCTGTAAGAACCGGAAAGAATAGAGGAAAATTGTAGACAGTACCAAGTCACACACGCTACTATAATAATAAAAAAACATCAACAACGGACTGATTCTCCGCAATAAATGAATCAGAGAGCCCAAAAGGGCGGCAAACACTCTGCCAGGAGTGAATAAGCCATGATGATGATGATGACTTATAATGTAAATTTATAGGACATAATAATTGTATTTAAATTGACAGGCAATGGACAATCTAGCTTAGTTAGTTTTTTATACATCATTTTGATATTTTGTCTGTACTATCCACACTACAATAATAAGGTGCTGTAGATCTCTCACTTTACCACAGGAGCAACATGGGTTATCAATGATACCTATGCTATCTTTGTATACAGGAGTGAGTGCGTAGTTTGATCTTATTATGTTTATTATTATTGTTCTGAAGCTATTTTTTTGTGGCATTTTAAATTATTTACTATTTAACTAGAAATAAGCCACAATTAAAGATTAAAAAATATGTTTATTGACGTTTTAATTTCCACTTCGGAAATCGTTCTCAAAATACAAACAGTAAATTTGCTGTTTGTATTTTGAGAACGATTTTCGAATTGGAAATTGAAACGTCAATAAACGTATTTTTATCTTTAATTGTGGCTTATTCCCAGTTAAATAGTAATTAATTATGTTTATTGTTTTTATAAATAACCTATTTAATTAAAGCTGTAGATTTAGCTAATTTGCCAACTTCTTCATTTTCTAATATTCCAGAATGTCCTTTTACCCAACAAATAATAATCGAGCTACCTGTGAAAGAAAAATCATAATTCTTTTTTAATGTAGGCGGCAATATCCTTTTCTATATTGTATTTTTCTATTGCCTGGGTAGCGCAGTCTACAGCATCTTGCTGCATGTCTTCGCTCATATCGGCATTTTTAATAACTGCTTTGCGGTCAGTCATTTTGGGTCCCTTAGTATCTAAGAATTTGACGTGAATTTTACGTTCGTTCACAAACGAAGAAGTAAAAACAGTGTACGATTTGTGACTTTCACGTTCTATAATTTTATTATTTTGTTGAATAAAATAAATCATAATGTCAAGTCTTTATTTCCTTCTCAATACGGTTTAGGTTTTTGTGGTTTTGATAGAAGTAAGTTTGTTCACGATGCTTCTACAATCGATTAGAATAATATAATTATCCACACCAATAAAGGCTATATATATTTTAACGCAAGTAATAAAGCTGATAGTTCGGCAGTTAAATATAATCGACATGATTCTTTGTAATCAGAATTCTAGTCATATATTGCACAACCCGTTTTATTTTGAATTTTAAAGCCGTCAGTAAAAATATATTCAAACGCAGGCCACTGTTTTTAATTATTTTGTTGATCATACTTCCTGGAAGGTTCTAGTCCATATAGTATGTTTCTATTACCGTGGAAAAGAAAGTTTTAGGAGGTTAAGTATAAATCTGTGGTATTTTGTTTTGATACAATTGTTATTTAAATATTATCAATTTTCTAAAACTTTTAACTTATATTGAAGTTTTTTAGTTACGCCAATATTTGTGGCTTAAGTCTTCTTCTTCTTCTTAAGGTGCTGTGCATTTCTGCGTGGGTGTCCACCGTACATCGTCTTGTCAGATAAGATGTTAAATAGTTAGGAATAAATAATTCTGTTATTATCAGCATTGCGAAGCATTTCACAGCTGTCGATTTCTGTTCATTGTCGAATGGACAGGAATTTTTTACGTCCCAGACCTCTTCTACCCTCTATCTTCCATTCGAGTATCAGTTGCTAAAAAGTGTATCTTTCTTCTCGTAATATGTGTCCCAATTATGCAGTCTTCTTACTTTCTACATAACTAAATAGTTCCCTATCCTGTAAGGCTTAAGTCTAATATATTCTAAATAGCTTGATAGTCTTGATAAATACTTGGTATAAAATTTCTTACATGAAAATAAAGTGTAGAAGTTGTAGAAATAAAACAACAGTTTGAAGCAACGAAACTACCTACAGAGTCTAGAAAAGTGTGTATATAGGGCAGAGCCTGACAAGACTCCCTAGACTGTATGATGCTGTAGGTAAGGCTGTACTGAACTTATCCTGACTTAAAAATTGTGCAAATATTTATACACAATTTCCAAGTGGAGGTGGGTGGCAGACTAGGGCACTTGATGACAATATTGATAAGCCTAGATAATGGTAATAATTTTTTAATGGAAGGTATACAAAACAACAGCATCTGCAAACTGTAATATATTATAGTGTGGAGATACTAGCTGTTCTAGATCTATATTGTGTAATGAAAACAGAAGTGGACTTAAAATACTCCCTGTGGTTATATTAGTGTGGTTTTATTGGTTAGCCTTGGCGCTAAAAATTTCTCGTTTATTTTTAAGTAAGTCTGTCTATTCTTATACAAAGATATAATAAAATTTAAAATTTTAACTGACATTCCAAGATATAACAATTTCTAATGTAGAATATATACATTTATAATTCACTACGAAACTAAGTTCCTGTAGATGACTGTATACCATGTATCACAATTTTTTTTATTTAAAATCCTTTATAAAAGGTATATAATAAAATACCCAATCGGGCTATATCACAATTACAGAATGTTTTTGGAATGTAAATTCCGAATGTGGGTAAAAACCCGTTAAATGTTGTTAATTTAATTTTTTTAAACTTCTCTACACAGTAGGTTACTTTAAACGACTCTACAGTATGTTACTTTGTCCTGAGACAAAGTGTCTACGAAGACCTGTTGATAACAACTCAGTTCAAGTTACCGTTGGAATTGGAAACATGGCGACGTATGACTCTACATAAGGTTACTTGGCGCTGAGACAAAGTATCTACGAGGACCTGTTGGTAACAACTCAGTTGTTATAACAAGTAACATGGGTTACCGTGACAGTGATTACCAAGTGATACCCTAATAAAGGGCAGCGGCGATTATCATTATCAGCTCAAGGCGCAGAGGAAATTATCCTGGATCGGCTTGAAACTGGACTACCACAAGCACGAATGGAGGAGTTTGAATGGTTGTGGTACTGCGATGGGGAAGTCAATGGAAAACCACCCCAGAAGAATCTTCTAAAATAGTTATCATGACAATACACTACGATAACAAAACCATTACTCATCATGGTAATCGGATCCCAAGACCTGGTAGGGGAGGATGCACACAACCAAATAGCAGGGCCTCCCAGGTCGTCAGCCAGCAAAATCCTTACGTCCTAAAAAGAAGGATCGAAACTTGGAATATACGAAGTAAATACGAAAGCGGCAAATCTTATAACATTGTAAAAGAGATGAAAATATTAAAAATTGATATATTGGGAATTAGTGAAACACACTGGAAAAACTGAGATCGTGGAAAACTTCAGGTTAGGAGAGAGAAACGATAGAGGTGATAGACTTATATGCTTCTGCCAGGAATGTAACCTGCTGTTAAGTAATACACTCTTCAAGCTCCCCAAACGTCGACTTTACACATGGAAATCCCTCGCTCACTCATCTGACAACATCATAAGGAATTAGATAGATTATACAGCAGTACCAACAAGATATAAAAACATGATAAAATCATCAAAAAAGTACCCTGATGTCGATGTTTCTACGGACCACAATCTGTTGGTATGCAGAAAGGTTATGAGAGTAAAAAAGCTCTAGAAAACATCTTATTTAAATACAATTAATATTAAGAAACTCACTAACCCAGAAACCGAAATAAAGGTGAGAGAAAAAATAACAAAAAAAATGAACGACATTAACGAGAACACGTCGGACATAATAGAGAGATGGGATAAATCGAGGGAAGCAATACAAACAACATGAGCGACTCTATTAAAGCGTGACGGACAGAAGAAGAAAGAATGGATGTCTAATGAGATAATGGATATGATGGATGAAAGACGTAAATTTAAGAATAAAAATACAGAAAAATACCAGCAGAACCACAAAATCATAAGAACGGAAATTTAAGAAGCCAAAGAAAAATGGTTTTCCAACGAATGTAGGGAAATAGAATAATACGAAAGACAATTCGACAGTTACAATATGCACAAAAATGAAATCAATGATAACGCAGAGGAAATTCAATAAGTCAGTATAAAGGCATCAAAAGCATAACAACATAAAAGATAGTGATGGAAATCTTATCTCGGAGCTATCAACGATCTTAGAAACATGAAAATCATACATAGAAAAATTATTTGCGTCTGACAGGATTAATGATCACCTATATGGAGAAGGAGAAACAGGACCTTCAATGCTTGAATCGGAGATAGAAGATGCCATTGCAGCACTACAAAATAATAAGTCAGCAGGTTCGGACAATGTACTCTGCTAAATATTAAAGATCATATGTAAATCAGACAAACAGTTCCTTGATAATCTAGTTGTACTTTTTAGCAACATATATAATACGGTAAAATCCCGGGGAACTGGCTGCAGTCAACATTTATTACAATCTCGAAGAAACCAAATGCTCAGATTTGTGATGACTACCAGCTTATAAGCTTGATTAATTATGCCACTTTTACGTTTACTGAGATTACTGAGAATATATGATAAATGTGAGGTAAATATTGATAGATTGCAGTTTGGTATTCGGAAAGTATTTGGAACTAGAGAAGTTTCGCTCTCCAGGTGCTTATACAGCGGTGTAGAGACGTTAATAAGGACGTGTATTTGTGCTTTGAGGATTTTAGAAAAGCATTTGACCATGTTAATCATGAATAATTGATAGGTATTTTGTGAAAGACAGGTATTGACGACAAGGACATTCGAATTGTGGCAAACATATATGGGGTCAAACAGCAAGAGCAAAAATTGGCAACGAACTTACTGGAAGTGTGCAGATCAAAAGAGGTGTCCGTCAGGAATGTATCTTATCCCAACTTCTATTTAATATTTATTCCGAAAAAATATTTAATAAATATATGAGAAATGCAAATGAGGGCATAAAAATAAACGGCTAGTTAACGAACAATATAAGATATGATGACGAAATGGTGATCCTTGCCAGTACCATAGATGAATTACAGGGGGTAATGGAAAGAGTTAATTCAGTTAAAGAAGAATTCGGCCTTAGCCTCAACTTCAAGAAGACAAAGTGGAAGCTGATAAGCAAAAAGCAACAACCTGCTCGACAACTACGGATAAATAACATACTAATTGACCATGTAGAATCTTATGTGTACCTTGGCACCATTGTAAATGCAAAATGGAAACAGGCCACACAAATTAAGGTGAGAATAGAACGAGCTAGAGCAGCACTTAACAATATAAAAAAAGCTCCTCATAAGCAAGAATTTGTAACTTCCCCTAAAACTACGTCTAGTAAAATGCTAAAGTTTTTCGATATCTTACTATATGATATTGTAGCGTTTACGCTACTGATTAACCCCTCACTAAAATTTTTGTGTTCCGCCAGTGATCGATTTTTAAATGGACATTTTTCCCCACACGCGTAGTAGTCGCTTAAAAAGAGAAGATTGTTCGAGTCTGTACGAGAACGATCAGTTTTGGTCAGAACTCATACGCAGCCACGTCAACCGGTGAAATTTTTTTCACCTTCAAAGTGACGGAATTGGAGCAAGGAATATAATTTGGGGAAGAATAAAATAGAAATATTAATAACAATAATTAATTTTTTAAAATCAATATTAATCTAAGAGTTCCACATAAAAGGAAGAGTTTTTTGGCGTGCTGCGGCTCCATGTAAGTAAATCATTTCATACGTATTATCTCTTTAACATATAATCAAATTTATCATTGTAGTTTAGTATTTCTTTAGAGTTTTATTTTTGAGTTCCGAAATAATTTAAATTTAAAATTTCCTTGATTTACTTGCAAAGAACAGAAGGTCATTTTTTTTATATAGTCAAACTTAAAGTCCGATCTATTCCATATCTTATCAGTAAGTTTTTTGGTTCTTTTTTTTCTCTCACTTTTTTTGGTGGAATATAAAAAGGTTCGACAAATATTGGACAGCCTTCTGTATTCTGCGCATGTTCATTTCATGGCGCAAGCCTGTCATGACTACGAATTGAACTTCGGAAATTTTGACATGTTGACATAACCTAATGTTTTAATGTTTTGTTGCAGTCAATCTATGCTGCTACACGTATTAAATAAAATAGTAAGTAAATCTGATAATTCTTTTAGATTCCGTCACTTCACTTGAGAGTATTCTCTTAAGAATATTCCCTCAAGGAATAGTTACAGAATTTATTGAATAGTTAACAACTTGGTTATGGAGTTACCGATTTCTCGGAGCAGATAGACCAGTGCCTGGTTTGACTAAATTAGACTCCCCTGGGTTTGTCCTTACAGCCACAAGCTGATGTAACCGTGCCAAGAGGAATTTTCCTATGGACTTATGGGGCTGTAAAGATAAGTTGTTTGACTGTGTAATTTTTTTTGTTACTATCTATTTTGTTAACTTTTCATATGCATATGATCAAGTGACTACATTTTGATAAAATATAATTTTGATATTATTGGGAGAGGGAAAATACCTTTCATGTTTTATGAGGTTTTTATTTTAATTAGGATTTCAAGAGTACTGACCAAACTCACTTTTTTTGATATAATATTTTTTTTAATACAATACATTTTGATACAATAGAATTTTGATTTTGGGAAAGGAAATAAATTTCATGTGGTTTTTTTTTAAAACAATATATAAAGAGTATTGAAGACTCACTTTTTTTTGGATGTAATATAATATAACTGTAATAGATTTATCAAGTTTGATATCTTTACAATATTGTAATTTGTATCTCATTTTAGTTGAACTAGTTAAATTTAAATTACTACCTTTTTGTGTTAAGACTTTGGCTATGATACGGACTATTCTTGAATTTTTACTAATATTTTAAACTTTATTTGGACAGTGGTAGTGACTATTCGCTTTTTGAGGGGCTATTAAATCCTATTGTATATTTACACCATCCACTATCACTGTTATTGAGCTTTGCATTATATGTAAATTGTTCATACATATATATCTATATATACGTTTTATAAATATATTTATTGTTACTATTTTGAGTTTTATTTCAGTTTCTACAAACCAGTATATAATATAGCAAGACAGGATTAGTATTTAGTATTTTGTATTTCAGGTTATTATCTCCAGTATTATTTGTTTCCTGTCCTTTGTTACTTCAAAATCTCAACTATCGTTGAGTTGGCGCCCTTCTTCTTCTCTGCTTATTGTTCTTTTTCTATAAATTTATTCCCAGTAACCTTCTTTAGTTGTATCACGTTTGATATAACCAGGCCTCATTTCGTTTCTTGTCTCATTAGCTCAGTATCCTCGCTATTTGTTTATATCTTTAAAGCCACAATCCAGTGCATTAAAGCTAGCCCGAACACTCACTTGAGATTTAGTGTCTCTTTGGCCATTTAAATTTGTTCCTCTGAGCTTAGCCATATCTTTAGTATTTTCATCACCTCTCTTCCAATTCTTCTGGAATTTGGAAGTCTTACACTTCCTAAAATCCAATACTCCCGGAGTATTGAGGTTTCAATGTAGAGGCCTGGACGCTGACGCTCACGAAAAAGCTAGAAGAATTTAAAATTTGGGTGTAACGACGCATTCTTTGTATATCCTGCGCAAAACATTTCACCAACATAAAGGTAATTCAAAGAATCGGAAAGGAGAAAGAAATCGTGAGCACAATTAAACAAGGAAAGCTTGAATATCTAGTCCACATATCGAGACACGAGTACCGTCTATTGCAATTGATTGTCCAGGAGTAAATAAACAGAAAACGCGGGTCAGGCAGAAGAACACACTCGTGGCTCTAAACAAAATCAGAATTGAAATAATAGCCAACCTTTGCAACGGACAGGTCACTTGAAAAAGAAGAAAATCGAAGTATTCTTTAATAATAATTATGTATGAAAAGTATCCTGCAACATCCTTTTTTCACAAAAACATTTTTATAGTTATCGTAATATAACTTGTTTAAAAGTTTTCTTGTTTTTATATTTAGTACAATGTGTTTTTACTTAAATTATCTGTCTATATATTTTCTGATATTGTAATTACATTTTATAGAAAAATAATGTTAAAATTTAATTTAGTCAGTAACTTTTTTTGAATAAATCTATACTGAAATAAAAGTTTTGTTTTTCACTTGCTTTAGTTTTTTTTTGTAGCATTAAATGTGTATATAACAGAGCTTTGTGATTTTTTAAAACGCGCATACCTCAAAATTGATTTTTAAAAGATGGTCAGCAAAAATTTAGTTTATTTTTAAAATATATTCTATATAAAGCCACAAACTTATTTCATAGCAAACATGTTATATTGTATCAATTTAATTCTTTCTTACGTGCCCCATCCCTAAGGACATTAGCGATTATCATAGCCCATTCAACTTTATCTGCAGCTGTTCTGAAAAGTTCTATCGACGTTTTCTCACTCCATAGTCTCATATTCTTCAATCAGGACGTGCGTCTTTTCTCCGGTCCTCTGTTGCCGTCTACCTTTCCTTGTATGACCATCCGCATCAATTCGTATTTCTCGTTACTTGTGACCTGTGACTTGTGACACGTGTGTGACCAAACTAGCTCATATTTCTTTTCTTTATAGTGTTAAGTATTTCTTTATCTTTTTTCATTATTTGTAGCGGTTCCGCATTTGTTATGTGTTATGTCCAAGACATTTTCCACATTCTTCGATAACACCACATTTCAAAGTTAATGAGAATTTTCTCTCTTGCCTCTGTAATTGTCCAGGCGTCAACTCCATACAACAGGACAGAGAACACGTAGCATCTTAATAGTCTAGTTCTTATTTCGATGTTGAGTTTTCCAGTGCATAATATTGCTTTCTTCTTATTAAAAGCACTTCTAGCTAATTAATTTAATAAATATTGCAAAGTTCATAAGTTACGATAGCTAACTAGACACGATGCCTGATTGGTTTGGTGGTAAATCCTAGTTTGAATCTGATCGAGATAGATCATTCAAATCCGAAGTTTAGATCAAAACAATAAAGTTTGTTCCAACTTAACTGAATATAGATTTTAAAGTAATATCAGAAAATATACCAAATTTTTCAAAACTATTTAAATTGTTAACTATGTTACATTACTTTAGTCGTTTTTAGACCGTGTTGCTTTTTTTTGTGTATGTATGTTCTCATGAATTTATTGTTAACTATTGTTGTACTTACAGTTCTTTGGTATAGCTTAGATAACTACAATAAAATTAATATTAGTGTCATATAAAAACAAGTAAATTTTAAACTGATCATGCATACAAATTAAGTATGCTCTTTTAACATTCTCACTTTCTCACCCTTAGAGATTTCTAGAGATCATTAAAACATAAATTACAAAAAAAATGTATATCAAATTTGTCCGCCATACAAATCCACCCGTCCAACTAAACATTCAATGACCCCGTAGAAGTTCATAATTGTCTCAAACCTTGGAATTTGTTGAACATACGGCCCTTAAAAATTTTCGGTATCACGTCACTTCGTTTGCTTAGATTGCAATGAAGTGCAATAAATCAGTGTTTTGTTTGTCATCATTGGAGAACCATCTCTAAATGAAGCCAAATTTTCGTTTAAAATTTATTTAAATCTTCGTATCTACCAATATGAATATTATTTTTGCAAAGTTTGTGTGTTCTTCGTTTTTGTTTTTTTTTAAGTTAGTTATAAATATTGAGTAAACTTCAGTACAAATATAATAACATCTATAATGTACTACATATTGAGTTCTAAGTTATAAACTATTAGATCTGTATTTCTTATAAACTCTATGTCATCTTTTGTATTTTAGAGAACTAATGAAGCTTTAGAAATATAAAGCGAAACGTCTTCGATAAACTTATGGAGTAGTTGACTTCTTTTTTTATTTTGCCAACCTGAATGACCGATTAAACCTCTGAATTCACTAGTTGAAATAACAAAGTTTTATTAGGGCTGCAGTCGGAAGTTTGGCCGGGATGTTATAGAAACACTCTTTTGACTTTTGGTCTAGCTTTCGAAATTGTTTTATTCCTTTTTCAAGACACTGTAACTGGAAAAATGTGTAAAACTTTACAATATATCAAAAGTTCTCAGTGCAACTTACTATTCATTGAGATTATTTATATTAAGGTATGACACTTGACATTAATAACACACATATAAAATATAACATATAAAATAATGGACAAAATACATTTTAAAACTTAGTTAAAAGTAAAAAAGAATAGTAAAACTTTATTTGGGACAGTCGTTCTCTCGTCCCTGTTACCTATTGCTTGGTACAGGTATCTATCTTGTCGTTGAGCACAGTCCAATCTCTGTCTCTTTCTTCGCTTATCAAGAAGAACAGCATCTCTCTTGGCTGTTTTTCATCGTTAAAAAGACGCTCTATACTGTTGACTACCGCTAAATAATTATCTCTCTCTCGTTTTTAGTTACGCGATAAATACCGCGAATACTATTTTTAATCGTGTACAGACGAAAAGTGTGCTCTCTATATCGTGATCTAGGTGTGAAACACGTGTTCACAAACCGGTGCTCGGACAGATTTCGCGAATGAAGGATAACCACGAGTGAAAGCCAGGATAACCGCGAGAGTGTTGAGCAGAAATATTGGTAAGACTTTGTATAAACTTAATTTGCTATTTTCTGTATACCCTTTACTACATACCCTAATTTATTTGAACCAGTCCTATATAATACAGTCTACATACACTGAAATTATACTCATAATTTCCCACATATGTAGACCCTTTTTGTACACCGTCCACTTATACACGTATAATTAGATCATGCTTTCTAAAATGTTCTGAGCAGACCATAGCAGTTTTGGTTACTTGTTCTTTATTTAAGCCGGACATAGACAACCACATATCCAGCAGCTGTTGATTCTTTACGGAGAACCTGCATATGATATTTCATATTCATATTCAAATTTATATATTTATAGCAATTATAGTGTAGATTAGAAAAAATTAATAAATGTATTTGTAGTACTACAAAATTTACTTTATTCACAAAATAAAATTTTAATTCCTGTCAAGAATTAAATAATATCACATCCCTGTACTACGCCCATGGACGTAATTCCAATGTTTATAATTAATACTTACAAACGAAATGATAGTTCTGGATGTAAATGTGCAGTTTTCCTGCATACAACACAGTTACGCACCATAAGGACCTTTAACTATTACATATTCTTTAATTTAAATTTAAAATATATTAACAAATTCACTAAAATGTCACCTATAAGGAATTTATCAACTCAGAGGTAAACAGTACAACGCCATGTTCCTTTTCATCAAATCGCTGTCACTAGTTGATATTACCAATGATGCTAAAAAAAAAGTTTTCCAAAAAGTTATAATTATCAGAATATAATATTATCTTTTAATAAATTAAAAAATTAATGTTTTTCTTTTAATCCTTTGCTTGCGAAATGAGTATATCTAAAAATAGTTTATACTAAATAGATAATACATTTTTATTTATAAATTTAAAATAAATTATACTAAAAATCGAAGATTGTTTCGAAGATTGACTTCGGAAAAAAATAATATGACAACGTCAAATTAGGGATTTGTGCCTATGACTCTGACGATCTCATGACTTTATGTAAAGATGTAAATGACCCGGTCGTTCTCTATTTATACGTCCATGGTTTTACCATCAACCAATTAAAGGTGACACCAAGCTCCGCTTGGTACTTGTCCCCCGTACTATAACATTCCAAGGCGACCCCACTAAATTATACATATTTTTAGTAGCCGATTCACTCTATATAAGCCAATACGAATTTTTATTCGCTCTCTTCAATCTTATCACTATATTCTTAATGAATTTATAGTTACACAAATTGGTTAGTGTCTTGGCCGTATACAGGAATCTTTTTCTAGTTTTAGGCCTCTGTTTTTTACGTGTTTTCTTTTGCATAGCAGATATTTTCTTTCTTAAAATAAAGCTGAAAACATTTTCACTGTATTTTTTTTACCGTATATATGTACCTATATTACCTTATTTCCCTTAATATCTTATTAATAAAAATTTTTTTCTACAAATTTATTTTTATTAACACCACGCTGTGATCAGAGATTTTGCTGAGACGGTTTCTCTAAATACTCAGCTTTATTTCTGATCAGGCTTTTCTTTTGGGAGAAAACTGATCTTTTTTTAACCATTACCGTGGGGAGAATAAAATAGACAACCACACTACCGTGGGGAGCAAGAAAACAGCCAATCACAATACCTTAGGCAACAATCAGCAACCATCTACAAATCTACTGATGCATCAGAACAGAATTTGAAACCCATTTACCAACATGGGACAAAAATGATTGCCATTATATAGACCAGCAACTCCTCTTAACTCAACCAACAACCACCGACAGCAGCTAATTTCCACAAAGATCGAATCTCTTTCTAAAGAACTGAGCGACTTATTCAGAACGAACTAAAGCTGAGTACTTTTTTATACTTTAGTTATTTTATACCGACAACCGGCATAATCTTTGAGTATTAATTTAATTTAGTTTTGATTCACATTTATAATTTGAATTCTGTTAATTTTTTGTTTATTAAATAAATATACCTTTATTATAAATTTACCACCTTTCTGGGATTGGTGTAGAGAGAGAATGAACAGGGAACGAACCCAGGACTTAACAGTCGGGCAGAGCACCATTTTGATGGATGGAACAGTGAGCGTTTTTCTCTTGAATATTCTTAGGGATATTCGAAAAATCTCTCCCCTCGTTTCTTCCAGTAGTATATTGTGGCTTAACGCACTGGTTTTAATAAGATTAAGACGTTATATTACTATAATACGATCTAGTTCAATGGTATATTCTAACTTATTTGCTTTAAAATATATTAAGTCAATATAACGTTGAATGTTTGAATAATTAAACTTTGATAGTATACAAGGCAACTATCGAACACAGTGATTATTAAATCTTGCTCAAGTACTTTCGATCAATAGATCATCTTCAGGGACATTTCGTCAGTTGTGGCCTATCCGACATGAGTAGAATGTCATACATGTAAATTTGGACATAACAATACAATACACAAAGACAAACAAACACTTAAAAATTTTTAAAAAGGAGAAGCTACATGTTATATAGAAGCTGGAGACAGATTCTGTCTCCGGCTTTTATATAACATGTAGAAGAGATGTAAAAATTTCATAAAACCGAGTAAAACGCATTTTTAACTTTCAAAACCATAATGTGTCTTACGTTGGAACGTATAAAAAACTCAGGGGTCAAAATTGTTCCATAAAAAACACATGAACGGTATTGTACTGTTTTTATTCAAAAAAATGTGTCACATTCTTTAAAAATGAAGAAAATTCTTGTCAACCACAATTTGTCCATAGAAAGAACCAGCTTAGTCATCTGAAACAGAAAATTGTCAATGCTTTCAATTATGAAAATAGGTTTCCTTTTGATTAGTATTTCTATTGTAAATGGTGGCTAATGATAAATACAGTAAAACCTGTCAATAACAGTCACTTAAAATGACAGAACTATTGGTATAATTCCGATATAAAAAGGTGGCCGCTAATACCAGGTTTTGTAGTCCACATATTTTGGTTTGAGGAACTTTGAAACTGGCAGGCTAGTAAAAGTGTCTAGTTTCGACAGGTGGCCGTTAAAACAGATTTAACTGTAACAGAACTCGTTAAAGATCCCTACCTCTGGTTGGAACACCAGGGCATTCGTCAAAATTTTCCGTTGGTGGAAGCTTTCTCTAGGCGTCGGTGATTAATCTTAATCGCAGAAGTAGATCGACGCCGACGTCAAATAAAGAAATAAAAAAAAAAATAATTATAATAATAATAAATTACCTGTTACCTGAGTGATTATAAAATGAAATGGGGAAAAAGTCCACAGCGGATCACAGAATCTCATAAGGCTCATTAAATCGCTGTGCTTGGATTTTGAAATTGCTAGGGGTCCTTAAACAACATACAGGGTATAATATTATAATTTCTTATAATACCTTATACCTTACCTAAGTAGGTTGGTAATGGTAATTCAAATTCTCGATTTTTTCACTCCGTAGTTGTTGAGGTCATTTGTTTCTTCAAGATACTCAACAAGATTGGTCCATTGTAAGAAGATCGATGATTAATGAGTCGACTGTGCTCTGATGTGGAACCAACCTCTTTCAAACCTGAGTTTTGAAAGGGCATTTTGGAATATACTTCTTGTCCAAAAAATATTTCCAGTTCAAAACTATTTTTCGTGTTATTTTCACGACGATGAATGGAGACGGTTTACGCAGGACACCCTGATCATGTCTCTAAACTCTTTTGGTACTTCAAAGGGTGTTTTTAGATTCCACAGTCCAAGATTTCTGTCACACTCTAAGTATGAATATCCACGGACGAGATACGTAATTTTATTTCACGGAGCCCATGGATTTTGTTGTCCACGATATAATGTATGAATCGGAATATTGTAAAATTTTTGTTTTGTCCTCCAACTGAGTCACAAAAAATTTGTAACTCCTCAACCTCATCATCCAAAAAAATATTAATAAAATTTAATAAAAACGATGCCACCTAATTGGTACCTTTTTTGGCAATTCCCTCGTGGTAAGAGTAAATCAATACAAATTGCTTTCATTTTTTTCGTTTCTCTGCTGGTTCTTCTTGCTTCACTTCTTCCTGAATAGAATGCCTCAGTCTTTTAGTAGTATCGGTGCGCAGATACCCGAAAGATGTTAAACTCCTGTACAAAAATATACCAGTACGTTTTGTACGATACGTGAACATTTGGATTCTTTTTTTGAAATAGAGAATACATTTTTTTTACATTGAGTTTTATGAAATAACTGTTTTAAAAATGCGAACTTTTTCTACATGCCTGTTTATATTTTTACAAGAAACAAAACGAGTATTTCAATAATCTTATGTTATATCAATGCATAAATGTCTTGTTGAACATTTGATCATTCAGAAAAATAATAATATTCGATATTCACACATGTTTTTTCCTACAAAAAAACTTTCTTTTATTGAAACACGCATTGTTTAATAATAATTTTTAAATTAATCCAACGCTATCTACCGTAAAATTTGTAACATACCTGGTTCATTCACTGGACGCATGGACAAAGCTGGTTTTTTCCCGGTACCCCGAAACTTTATAGTGTTATTACTCATAACAAGGCTACTTTTTTCCCTGTACGATAGCTCTAAAACGTGCTTCTTCGCGTGTTCTATAACATACAATAAAAATCTGAAATTTGAAAAAAAAATGACATGTCTGGCTTTTTCCCTGTAGTCTTCAAATATTAAAAGTAAAAAACGAATAAACTTAGGCGAAAAAGATTAGACATTTAATGTCATTACATAACTAATTTTATTTAAGCTTTATACACGAATAGCAACGTCATCTCCTACATTCCACTTTATTAGCTTATCGATTTCCCTAATTTAGTTCGAAGATATTAGACAATATTAGCTAAGATAATTGTTCTACTAATTGAGCTACTTGCTAATGGATCCTACCTATTAAAAAGTAACAAAATGTAATATAAACATAATATTGTTTATCAAAAAATATTGTTGCATTTTCTCTGTTTCATCTTATTGTGTATATCAATTGGGCAATTGATCTGAAAAATAATTCATGTTATATAAACTATTATGATTTACAGTTGTTTTGGCAGAATCGTCTTATTGACAAAAATAGTCATATAGGTATAAAAAAAAATACCAGAGTATTACACCTTGCTAAAGAAAAAGTAGGAAAATGTGTAGCTTAACAATGTTAACTTTTAAATTTAGCATAAAATATCCACCCAATATAATTTATTAAAATGAGGATGAAACATTTAAACATAAAACTAAGATTTTACGATAAAATTCGAGAAATATGAAAAAAATAGTCTTCACTCAGGAGGCAAAACCTCCTATTTAAAATTCAACAAAATATTTAGAAAGTTAAAACTATATTTCTTCTTATTTTTAGATACCAATTTCGGGTCTTGAGTCTGGCTTAGCATACCTACCTAGAAAACCCGAAGGGATCATTTGGTTTCAAGTTCTTAAATCAATAAAAACCCAGTCTATAGATGACATATCAACTATAGATAATAGAATCTAATTTTATTTTTTAGTTTCATTGGTTATACATTTGGAACACCATAGATTTTGCAGTTTTTAGGATTTTCCACATCTTATCTTGTTACAGCCGTGTCACTGATTGTAAGTATGATTTCCTTTACAAAATATTTTTAACACTCATATTTTTTCGTTCTTGGATAGTAAGAGTAGTGGTTATTGGTGGAACCAGTGTTGCTTGGTGTATTACCACATGTCGGGAGGCAAGATATCGAGCTCGTAATTCTTCACACAGCTGAAAACTAAACTTACGACGATTAAGTTCACTTTCAGGTACTTATTTATAATTAATCCATGCGTTTATTGCTTTAAAATCAACAATGTTATAAAATACGTGCATAGGCTATCGTCTTGAACTCAACTTTTGTAGTATAAAAGCACGCCCTTTGGTCCACTATATCTACTCCATATTTGGTTTGATTATAAAAACTATAAACGAGCTCAACAAAAGCACATTTTTTTGACTCTGTCCTTGGTATGCAGTTGGTGTTAGTTATCGTTGCTTTGAAGGATATGGTCAACATTCAATTCTCTATTCTCACACTTTATGATTAGAGAAACTTTCTTTTTGTTACAATTCAAAGTACCCACAAGACTTGTTAATTTTTTTAAAGTGCCGTGGCCAAAATTGCCGATGTAAAATAGTTAGTAATCTGTTGTAACATTTTGGTCCTTTGTAAGTTGATTTTTCATTATCTCCCAAACAACGTGTCTACAACATTATCTTTATTGCGTATATGATATCGTGCCAGTATAAAGGAAACCATTTATAAAGTATTTTAATTTCACGCAAATCAAAAGCCAAAATTTGATGCCAAACTTATTTGATATATACTGTATGAACGTGCCCCTGGCTTTACAAAACAGTAGTTGCTTGTCCACTGTAAGGTTATTGCTCTGTTTGTAACATGCTCCACTATTTCCATAAATCCATTCAAAACCAAAGGGGCTAAAGCAAAGTTGTCGGTTTTCAATCCTTCAGATATCATTTGCAGTACGTCAAATCTAAGATATTTTATATTATCCTAGAATCTTTGTCATAACATAGTTTGTCAAAAAAGTTAAGGACTCCATATTGTTGATCACAAGCTGTTGGTTCAGACTCCAACCGGTTGGCTTAGTTGCGTATATAATAGCAAGGGCATAAGTCCATTTCTTTCAAAGTTACAGTCCATGTGTCATTTTTTAAACATTGATTTGCTTCTGTAATAGTGCATTTTTGTCGGCGCAACATACTCTGGTTGATTATCAGCTGCAAAGCACTTATCATACAATTATTCTTTATGGTCCTTTTGCATACAATGTAGGGACCTGATTTCTCTTGACAAATATTGTGCTGAGTGCAGCGTCCTATATTGACAGTAAATATTTAATGAACATGAAGAAACTAAAAACCATAAACTTACTAGGTGCTGATACATAAACAAAAACCCTGTCTCCGATTAAAATGTTTAAATAATGTAGACCTTTAGAGGGACATCATAATATCACAAATTTAAATATAAACTAGTTTTATTTTAAATTAACTTTTAAATATTATATTAATGAAACTTCAACTAAAGCTTTAAATATGTTGGGATTTATTCTTAGAAATTGTAATAAGTTTTCAGTACAAGCTTTAAAAATGTTATACTTTAGTTTAGTTCGATCAGTTTTGGAGTATCGTTCCCTCAATTGGTCTTCTTCATATAATTGTGACATCTACAGTATCAAGAGAGTTCGAAATAAAGATTTAAGGGTATGTGCTTACAAGATTAGTTTTATCAGACAACAATATACATAATATAATTATATAAGTTCAATACTTAATATTTCATGACTTTATCCTAGAAGGTTTGAAACAGATTTATGTTTCAGCAGAGTTACTTAGTTAAATAAGTTTTAATGTTATTACTAGAAGAAATGGTAATACTGATATTTTCAACATTCCATTTCATACTACAAACTATGATCAAAATTGACCCATTACAATAATTCTAATAACTGCAAATGAGCACAGCAATAGTAGTGTGTTGAGTTATTTGGAATACCTTCAATACTATTGAAGAAATCAGTTAAGGTTTTGATTATGATTACCTAATAAATTAAATCCCTAATTTAATTTAGTTTTTTACTTTAACTTTAAAATATTTAAATTTAGTAATTTAACTTAATTCTTATTTAAGTTTGTTTTTTTAACGTAACTTATGTTTTGTACAGGTTGACCTTATATTTTTGTAAAAATGATATATCCTTAAATAAATAAATAAAACAGATTAACGGTAATGTTAGCTGAATCATGTTATTGAGAACTACAAGCAGTAATTACATAAATTGATGGCTCTTCTACAATAAAACTTTTTAACTGATGTGAAGCATAAGAGTAACTTCAATCACTATTTTGTAGTGGTACGTATTATTTGTTGTCTGAGTCATTATTTTGTTCAAATTTTCTCGAAACATTTGTTTTCTACTTTTCGTATTTCTTTAAGAAGTTTAAGTTGTGATAATCCACGTCGAGACATTTTTACAGTTGTCTGGGATTTTTAGAAATGAAAGATTGTTTTAATATTAAACAAAACGAGAATCAGCAGAATCTAATAAAGCGCACAATAAACAAAAAACGTTTAAGTACCAAACACGATGTAAGGATGATCTTTTTTAGAAACAAACAAACAGGGCTAGGTTCCTTCAGATTTCTATGGTAGGTTTGTTAGAAAAACCATTCAATAAATTTAGTAAACAATATTTTTTTTTGTATAATAAATAAGGCATTGTATCAAAATAATAAAATCAATAAAATATAAAATTATTATTGCCTTAAATAAAAAATTACAATAACTTACATACAACATAATTACAACGGGGGCCAAATTGGCTGCTACGACTTTCTATTGCAATACTATTTAGTTTTTACGTAAACTATCGCTTTAGCCATAATTGCAAGGTTAGTACTGTTTTCTTTAATACTCATATTGTATACGAGATAATGGAAAATGGAAAGGTTTTCTTAAAATTATTATTTGTGACAATTAAGCATAAAGTAGTATTTTGCACTAATAACACACACATTTACTTTAAATAGTAAAGTTATTTTAAACTAAAAGTAGTAGCGAATTATAATGAAGGGCAAATACTTACAAATAAAACACTAAAAATACTAAACCTGCCAGTTACCAGCTGTCTTCCGCAGCTAGACGAAGAGCTGTGTAGCTTTTTGCATTCGATTCAGGAAAGTGTCAGGAATGTTTGTGAACAAAATTTATGGTGGTGAAATAAAAATTGCATTTGGTGCATAAGAAAAAGGACAATTTAAAATTCGCAACTCAGAAAATATCGACAGGAATAAGTTTAATTTTGTTAGTTTGGAGTTTTCCTGGTCGCTGTTAATATGATAACGACGATGATCCTCGAGCTACCTGGTGATCCTACAATTTGTAGGTTTTTTTTGGATGTTATAACAACTCTACGATAACTTAACATTAAAGATTAACAACTAAACGAGAGAAACGAAACAAAAAAATACAAGAAAAACTGTAAGAGCACTATTGTTCATTTAATTTTAACCGATGGCGAGGGTTAAACCACACTAATCTTTCACATGTGGCTTATTTTCGTAAATGTGTTTCTTTGGAATGTGGGGAGGACGTTTTGATTATTAAGGGCATTAGCGAGCGGAACGGTGACAGACTTTTTTTAAAAAAGGATTAATTTTTTCTTTTTTTTTTAAAGAACAAACACACAAAAAAAATGGAAAGAAGAATGAGAATGAAGTTGCTGTCTTGTAAGGGACTTTTTTTATTATTTGTTTTGTATGATGAGAGAGTGATATATCTGGCTCAAGTTGTCGATGTCGATTCTCTTATTTAAAGAATTAGCGATCCATCCTTGAAATTTGACACGGTTCAAGGATGGATCGCTAATATAATTTTTTTGTTTGCACAGTATTTTGGTATTCGTGATACTCTGTTTAGTTGAAATAGCATGTTGTGCAAGGACACAAGGTTTAGAAATCCTAATGTCGCTTTTGTGGGACTTTAGTCAACCTTGAGAAAGCGGCTGGTCTGGTCAATGTAGCAGGAGTTGCACTCTGCACAGTTATAGGTGTTTGAGATACGGTCACATTTCAAAACAGTGTAGAAATCATTCTTCCAAAAATTCTGACATTAGTTGCATTCATTGTAAGAGTACTGCACATGTTTTTGTTTCAAAAAATTGTCCTTCTTACCAAAAACAATAAAAAATTAAAAATATTAAAAATAAAAATTAAAAATTTCCTTTATCGATTCCAAGGAAATTAATGAAAACTCGTATTCAGAGGATCTAGACCAAAATAAGTTTTCAATTTTATCGAACTACGATAAAATTTTTCCAAATATTACACAAAATAAAATGTTCCGAACATCTGCGCAATCTACTTCTAATGCAGCTACGAGTACCAATTTTAATCCAACTTTTCGCCAAAACTCTAACAATTACTCAGTTTCTAACAACAAGAGGAAAGCCAATTCTTCTCCTGCTGTATCTTCTAACTCTATTCAGCCACGTCCCATGTTTAACTTCAGATTTGGACCATCTCAACCTTTACCTGCTAATCCACCCCGTTCTGCTTTTCACAGTGGAAAAAGGGAGAACCAAGATATTGTTCGAGCTATGACTAACTTTGTAATTAATTTTTTTAAAATATACGTACATTAGACGATTTGGAATCTTTAGATAATGAAATAATAAATCATGAAATTACTTCTGTATTGGAGGGTACAAAAAAGGTTACATAATTTTCTCCGTCTTAAATAGATTAAAAATTTTGCAATGGAATTGTAGATCTGCTGTCGCCAACAAAAACAGTTTAACACATTTTTTAAATGAAAATGATATTGATGTTGCCTTGTTGAGTGAGACATGGTTTAAACTCGATAAACAATATAATTTTAAGGGTTATAAGTAGACTTTGGCAAATATGCAAATAAAAATGTAGAAAATATGCGCATAAATATGCACGTGTTTACCCGAAAATATGCAAATATTTTACAAAATATGCATACAGATAAATAAAAATCTCGTAAAATAGTAACAATTTTATTTAAAAAAAAAGTGTACATAACTAAATATTTCCTACTATTCATTAAGATTTACATTTATTTTAAGTAACTACATCATTTTTAAGTATCAATAAACTTATTTAGAATTATGGTAACAATAAATGACCAAGTGGTGTTCAAAATTTTCTAACAAAAACTTGTGGCTTCTGTCTGAGTACATATATTTATATATGGAAAAACTTCGTTCAACATCAACTGATGTAACGGGAGCATTTTTCAAACTAACCAAAACATTTGGTTCTAAATTAATTGTTTCCGAGATATTTCCAGCTAGAACACTGACTACTTCAGAAAGAATATGGTAACCTTTATTTTTTTCCATAGTAGCTTCAAATTTTTTTAAAATATCTTTTCCAATATTACCTCTAACGTTCCGACAACATGACGCAAATTCTTTTATTAATGCTGTACTTTCGAACAATGACAGTTTTGGTGATTCTACCCGAGTAATTGTTTTTTGAACAAAACTAAAATTTGATTTTATAAATGAAAGTTCTTGTTGAAGCAAGTTACTCTGAAAAGTTTGTTTAGAATCCAAAAGAGATTGGGAACTTTCATCTGTTAACGTATCAATAATTATGTTCTTTATTTTAACAAAATGATCTGCATAAAAATTAGCTGCTTCTAACCATGTTCCCCATCGCGTTAAAATAGGTTGTGGTGGAAGAGGAATGTTAGGTAGCATTTCTTTATAAAGTTGAATTCTTATAGGAGATTTAAGAAATACTTTTTTGACACTGGATATCATGGTATTTACAAGAGGAAACTTTTTTCGTATTTCCTCTGCAACTCTATTTAATCCATGCGCTACACAAGTAACATGTATTAAATCTGGGAAAAATATTTTTAAATTTTGTCCTGCTTTCACCATATAAGGAGCAGCATCCGATAAAATAGGCAGTAATTTATTAGAAGGAATAGTTGTCGGAAGAAAAAAAGTTGCTAATGTTTCTTGTATAAAACGCGAAATTGTTAAAGTATTTGTTTTCTCAAGTTACTGGCATGAAATAAGATGAAATTTTGGTAAGGTATCTTCTTTAAGAACACCAATCAATAAATGAGCAATATACTTTCCTGAGGAATCAGTGGTTTAGTCTACAGATATGTAAAAATAATTATCTGCAATTTCTTTCTTAATATTAATTAACACCGACGAGTATAGCCCGTTCACATTATTTCTTCTTAGAGACCGATCACTTGGAACATTAAGTTTGCAATATTTTTTTAGAAACGAACTAAAATTTACATTTGCTAATTTTGAAAGCGGTATGTTTGCAGACACTAATGCGCGACACAAGTCTTCATTAAAAGTTTCTTGCTCATCTAATTTTTTTGAAGTAGATTGGAAACATTTAGCCATTGAAGTTTGATGTTTTCCTCCTATTTTTCCTTTTTTTTGCAATGTGTGAAGCAGTTTCTCACAGGTTGGTCTATCTGAAATTTCTTCTCACATGCTATCTATAAAAAAAATAAAAACCTTTATTTTAACCCAACATTTAAAATATAAAAATATACAAGGTGTTTTTGGTTAATCAAATAACTTGTTTGAAAAAAAAGAACACTCACTAAGTGTTTTAAATGCAGTATTAATCCACAAATTAGTTTTTGTTACTAACCATTAGTACATCATATAACTTATTTTAAAATTCAACAAAAGTTTTTTTTTTGTTAATTCAATTACAATAAAAATAATTGTGTTTTATTATTAATCTTATTAAGTATGCATATTTGCCGAAGTCTAGTTATAAGTAGACTTCGGCAAATATGCATATTGCATATTTTGCATATTGTGCCTATTTTATGCAAATATTTCATATTTTGGCATATTTGTATAAAAGTTTGCATAAAGTGCATAAAAGTTCAGATTTTTATACTGTATTTGAAAATTTTTAAACATACCAATTTATTTCAATTCTTGTATAAAATTTTGTAGTCATTTTAATCAAGAAATGATCTAAGTACGTAATCTCTACAGGTACAAAACATTTACAATTTCAAAGAAGATCAATTTAAGTAGCCCTTAATATTCTTAGAAAGTCTCTGTCACTGAGGCATTCATTTATTGGATAATCGCTAAGGGTTCGCTCATTTGCATTTTATGATCTAATCCCCAAATCTATCTACAATTTATTGTATCTTAACAGCAGGTAAACGGCTAATAGTTTTGTTCCTAATTTAGGGATTTTTCAAAATTTCCCAGTTTATTGAATTAGGTACCTAAACATTTCTAATTTGATGCTCAGATTTGTAAATCATTTTTGTTTTGATATTCAAAGCGTAAACACTCGTTGTACGTTACAAAAAGGAAGATTGTGATTTTATAATGCCTAAAACAACCAGTGCTTCAACTTGGATTATAAAGAGCTGTCTATGGATATGTGAAAAATCTACTGTTCAGTCTGTGGCAAAATTGTAAGTATCTAATATTTTCTATTAAATATCTAATATTTCATACATACAGGGTGTTTCCAAATGACACTTACAACGTTTGACTGTAGATACTTCTCGAAAAATTGAACAAAACGATAACGTTAATGAGGGGTCAAACTTATTTACTTTTCGAGATACAGGGTGTTAAAATTAAAAAAAATTAAATTCTTTTAGTTAATAACAACAATAACTTTAAAACCAATAAACGTATTTACTTGAAATTTAGTACTCGTAGGTTGTTTTTAAATGAAAAATAGCTTCCTTTAGTGAGAAAAAATTGTCCATGGTACAATACAATGGTGTGTATTTAGAAAAATTTTTCACCTTTACTTTTTTTTATGAAGTCAGCTATTCTAAAACACAATTATTTTTATTGTAATTAAATTAACAAAAAAAAACAACTTTTGTTGAATTTTAAAATAAGTTATATGATGTACTAATGGTTAGTAACAAAAACCAATTTGTGGATTAATACTGCATTTAAAACACTTAGCGAGTGTTTTTTTTTTCCAAACCAGTTATTTGATTAACCAAAAACACCTTGTATATTTTTATATTTTAAAGGTTGGGTTAAAATAAAGGTTTTTATTTTTATTTATAGATAGCATGTGAGAAGAAATTTCAGATAGACCAACATGTGAGAACTGCTTCACACATTGCAAAAAAAGGAAAAATAGGAGGAAAACATTAAACTTCAATGGTAAATGTTTCCAATCTACTTCAAAAAAATTAGATGAGCAAGAAACTTTTAATGAAGACTTGTGTCGCGCATTAGTATCTGCAAACATATTGCTTTTAAAATTAGCAAATGTAAATTTTAGTTAGTTTCTAAAAAAAGATTGCAAACTTAATGTTCAAAGTGATCGGTCTCCAAGAAAAAATAATGTGAACGGGCTATACTCGCGGTGTTAATTAATATTAAGAAAGAAATTGCAGATAATTATTTTTACATATTTGTAGACGAAACCACTGATTCTTCAGGAAAGTATATTGCTCATTTATTGATTGGTGTTCTTAAAGAAGATACCTTACCAAAATCTCATCTTATTTCATGCCAGTAACTCGAGAAAACAAATGCTTTAACAATTTCGCGTTTTACACAAGAAACATTAGCAACTTTTTTTCTTCCGACAGCTATTCCTTCTAATAAATTACTGCTTATTTTATCGGATGCTGCTCCTTATATGATGAAAGGAGGACAAAATTTAAAAATATTTTTCCCAGATTTAATACATGTTACTTGTGTAGCGCATGGATTAAACAGAGTTGCAGAGGAAATACGAAAAAAGTTTCCTCTTGTAAATACCATGATATCCAGTGTCAAAAAAGTATTTCTTAAATCTCCTATAAGAATTCAACTTTATAAAGAAATGCTACCTAACATTCCTCTTCCACCACAACCTATTTTAACACGATGGGGAACATGGTTAGAAGCAGCTAATTTTTATGCAGATCATTTTGTTAAAATAAAGAACATAATTGATACGTTAACAGATGAAAGTTCCCAATCTCTTTTGGATTTTAAACAAACTTTTCAGAGTAACTTGCTTCAACAAGAACTTTTATTTATAAAATCAAATTTTAGTTTTGTTCAAAAAACAATTACTCAGTTAGAATCACCAAAACTGTCATTGTTCAAAAGTACAGCATTAATAAAAGAATTTGCGTCATGTTGTCGGAACGTTAGAGGTAATATTGGAAAAGATATTTTAAAAAAATTTGAAGCTACTATGGAAAAAAATAAAGGTTACCATATTCTTTCTGAAGTAGTCAGTGTTCTAGCTGGAAATATTTCGGAAACAATTAATTTAGAACCAAATGTTTTGGTTAGTTTGAAAAATGCTCCCGTTACATCAGTTAATGTTAAACGAAGTTTCTCCATATATAAATATATGTACTCAGACAGAAGCCACAAGTTTTTGTTAGAAAATTTTGAACACCACTTGGTCATTTATTGTTACCATAATTCTAAATAAGTTTATTCATACTTAAAAATGATGTAGTTACTTAAAATAAATGTAAATCTTAATAAATAGTAGGAAATATTTAGTTATGTACACTTTTTTTTTTTTTAATAAAATTGTTACTATTTTACAATTTTTTTATTTATTTGTATGCATATTTTGTAAAATATTTGCATATTTTCGGGTAAACACGTGCATATTTTCTACATTTTTATTTGCATATTTGCCGAAGTCTAGTTATAAGATTATTCGTCGCAACAGATATGACGGTTACGCGGGAGTGGCTATACTTATAAAATCAATTCATATTTTTGAAGAAATTTTTATTACACAAAATTTTAATGACGATATACTAGTTTGTAGAATTACTTTAAAATTTAATCTCTGATAATAATTTTGCTTTAATTTATAGACCTCCAGATATTCGATCGACTTCCAAAGATTGGTGTAAAATTTTGGAACAATTTAATTTATGATTTAATTATATTTAATTTATAATTTAATATGAATGCGCATAACAGCTTGTAGGGTTCACTAACCCGCCCAGATGTGAAACAATTTAGTGTTAATATTACGTTGTGCTCTTATGATTTAGCAAAAAAAATTCCTTGGGACGTCTTAGATGACACATTGGGATCAAATCATTATGTAGTTCAAATGAATTTTTCTTCTATTATTTCTCGTAATGAATACATTCTTCCAAAATGCAAATGGAATGTTAATGAAGCTAATTGGACCCAATATTCTGATTTGATTCAACAAAACTTTCTTAACTAATCGGACCGCTGGTCTACCTCAGAGAAATATGACTTATTAATGGAAAGTATTAATAATGCATCTTCTCAATCCATTCCGACATATAAACCCTTTAAAATTATATACGACCACCTCCTCCGTGGTGGGATTTCGAATTTGAACAAGTTATTTCTGACAGGAAAGAAGCTTTAAGAACGTATAAAAATAACTCTAGTTTTACTAATTATGTACGATGGCAGAAAGTAATGACTAAAACAAAAAAAGTTTTAAAACGAAAAGCCAAAGAAAACTGGAAAAACTGGTGTTTATTGTTAAATAAAAATATGCCTATTATAAATGTGTGGAATGAAGCAAGTAAAATGCAAAGGAAATATACTTCAAGTATAAATCATTTTAATGATGAATTAATTGAAGAATTTTTTGACAAAATAGCACCTCCATCAGTTAATACTGCTATAGAATTTCAAAACAATACTATAACTTCAAGTCACTTTCTTCTAAATCCATTTACACGGGAAGAACTTGACTTTGAGCTAACTAATAGGTCTAACACCGCTCCGGGCTACGATGATATTAAATATCCCATGCTTAAAAAGCTTCCAAATATAGCGAAAAACGTATTACTTGATATGTTTCATGATATTCTTTTTAAAGATGCAGAAATTGATATATTAAAAACTGTTATTGTCATACCAATCCTTAAAACAAATACAGCCAAATATATGATGGTACGATCGTATAGGCCAATCTCTTTGATGTCGTATGTTTTGAAGATTTTTAAAAGAAGTATCAAAGTTAGACTAGAATGGTGGATAACTTATAATGAATTAGCTTGTCAACATCAATTCTCTTTTAAAAAAGGGGTTGGTTCTCTAGATGCTCTTAATACTCTCGTGGTAGACATAAACAATAATTTTGGCAGAAACAATTACCTTTCTGCGCTTTTTATAGACGTAGAAAGTGCGTATGATAATATATGCATCCTCATTTTAAGAGATAAGATGTTGAAAATATTTCATATTCCAAACAAGGTAGTCAACATGATTATTAAATTCTATACTAATAGAAAAATTAGTAATAGAAAAATTTAAGAAATTTTGATAACACAATTGTAGGTCCAAGAAATAACAAAAACGGATCTCTCTGTCTTCTTCTTCTGTGTCTCTCTCTTCGATTATCAAGAAGAACAGCATCTATCTTGACTGTTTTTCTATCGTAATTACCTCTTTCCCACCTTAGTTACGCTAAAAAAATAACCGAAAATACTGTATTAAATCGTGAACAGACAAAGTGTGCTCTATATCGTGATATTAGTGCGAAACACGTGTTCAGAAACCGGTGCATCGGACAGGTTTCGCGGGTGAAGAATAACCACGAGTGAAGACCAGAAACAACCGTGAGAGTGTGGAGCAGTAATATTGGTAAGACTTTCTATAAACTTAATTTGCTATTGGCTGTATACTTTTTACTACTTATCCTAATTTTATTGAACCAGCCCTATATAATACAGTCCACATACACGGAAATTATATGTACTCCCTCTTAGTACACCATTGCTTCTCTCAAAGTCATCCTTGGTGTTGCTCATGAATTGTTAACAATAAATGGATTTTAGATTTCTTCCTCCAAATATAAAGTTTTGTTTTCAGTAGACACAACATACCTAAATTAAGTTACATTTTCTTACGTTCTTATAATTTTTCCATTAAAGACTCCGTTAAATATCTTGGCATAGTACTTGATAGGAAATTAACATATAAAATGCATAATGCATAATGTTAGACCGATGTATAAAGGGTTTAAATTTAAAAAAAATGGTTACTAAGACTTGGTAGGGAGCTGGCGTTGAAACCGCCTTACTATTCTACCGTGCCGATATCAGGTCCATATTGTATCATGGATGTATCTTGTACGGCTCTGCTAGTTCACAGATTTTAAACAAAATAGATATATTGAAGAACTCAGTCCTACGTGCATGTCTTAATGCCATGACAACAACCTAAGTCGAACCTTTTCATGTGGAAACTATTGAGCCTCATTTAAATGACAGAAGGCCGTTCCTTGCAGACAAATTTCGTTTTAAAATATCCAAAATCAACAGTAATCTATATCCAAATATAATAGTATTAAATGAACAAGATTTGACAAATTAATATTGGTCAAAGAAAAATTCTCCTTCTTCTTCTTCTTCTTAACGTGCCCTATCAAGTCCCCTTGACGTTGGCGATTAACATGGCGAAACTGTCTCTGTCTCGAGCTATTCTAAAGAGTTGCTCAGCTTTCTTAATTCCTGTCCACTCTCTGATATTCTTCAACCAAGAGGCCTGCTTTCTACCAATTCCTCTGCGTCCTTCGATTTTACCCATCATAATAAGTTAAAGAATATTATATCCCCTTACTAAGTGTCCAAAATAGGCCATCTTTCTACATTTGATGTTATAAAAAATTCTGCACTACTGTGTATCGCACTTCAATCTAATCAAGATATCCTTAGTGATTTATATGATCCCACCTCAATTTTGTTAGATCTTTATCATTACAATGCATTGTTTTTAAAAATAAAGATTGCAAGACCTTCATATATCGATAAGTTTCACATTAACAATAACTTATTATACTCAATACTCGCAAGCTTCGAGGAATCTGTGGCAATGTATACCGATGCTTCGAAATCCAAGGATGGTGTGGGATGTGCTTTTTGTACTCCCTCCAAAAATATTAATTTTTTCTACAAACTGGATAACATATTTTTTATATTTAGTGCTGAAGCTATTGCAGTCTACAAAGCGTTGATATTTCTAACACAGTCTACAATTGATTATGCAATAATTATATCGGACTTAATGTCGGTTTTAAATTCCTTAGTTTTGGCAAAATACCCAAAATTATTCTCCAATTATATCATATATGCAATTAAAAAACGGATTTTTTAACTGCAAAAAGTTAACAAAAACATTAATTTCGTGTGGATTAAAGCACATATTGCTCTCGAACATAACGAGAATGTGGATATGCTGACAAAAAAAGTGTGAAAAATGGTTTGACCAATAAACTACCTGTAAGTTTTTGTGATGCAGTAGCTTATATTAGAATGAATTTTCTCAATATTTGGAATCAATGTTGGTCACAACATACTTATACCAACCCTTCTAAATACTGCAGCTTACAAAATAAAATCCCGAATAAAACGTGGTTCCAGCAATATAATTATTCAAGGAAATATATCACAACCGTAATGTCGTCTTAGATTTGGCCACGCCTGTTATCCCACACATGTCCATAAAGTTCATGTTCTTGAAAATGATCTTTATCAAAATTGTGGCAAAAAAGGTGATTTAGATCATATTTTTTTCGAATGCCAAAAATATAAGGATGAAACAGATCAATTTATTTAACAATTACATGATGTCAACGTACAGGTTCCGTTTAATATCCTTAGTCACTTAGCTAATGGAAATGAAAGAACTTATAATGCATTAGTAAAATTTCTGTCAGATATCAAAATAGTCTTGTAGTGTTAACTATCAAAAAAATATATAAAAAAATCCACAAGGAAAATAATTCTCGCAGCTGGCTGTATACCACATATCACAAAAAGAGGTTATATCTTTGTAAATGGGTATATTTAAAGGGTTTTTTAAATATACCCATTTACAAAGATCTAACCTCCTTTTTTTAAATATATGTATATGCAAAATTATGGTGAGCAATTTGGACAGTCCATAGCAAAGCGGCTGTCGAATGAAGTAGATAGCTGCTCAAGTGTTTGCTGTGGAACTCTGAGAACCGCATCATTATGTTTATGTGTAAATATAGATAAAAACAAGATAATACAAAAAAGTAAGTATTTTGAATTGTATTATGTGTACCATTTTTTGAACACACTGAAGATGTTGAAAAGATGCTATATAATATATAATATTTGCCTTTTATCCTATTTTAATTTTAGCTCCTAAAGCATATTATTCAGCTCTTCGTTTTTGATATTTTATGGACCTTACGGTTATACAATTTTTATGTTTAAGATAGTAGTCATGTTGTAACTGCTTGATTGACACTATGTCGATATTAATAAAAGAAAGTTGTGAAAACTGCTTTTTTAACTCCTAATTGCAAAAAGATTGATCTGATGAGGTAATTTTTTAAACAACTCCGGTTACTGTTGATTGATTTCGACGATTGTTTTTAATGTGTATATACTATTTTATTCATTACGAATATGATTTCTTTTAGTAAATTAAATGTTAAATTAGCCATGTAAATTGTTTAAATATTTTTCGACAAAAATAAATTAAACGATGTTATTAGATTTTTATTGAAAAACAAAAATAAATCACTTACATTTGAAATAACAATAAATGGTTTAAAATCATTGATAAAGAATTGAACTAAAATTATTTTATATTTTAATATGATATAACTTACGTAAAACTCTAAATATTTATCAAATTACATATTTTTTGTATTTAAGGTATTGTAAATTTAATTGCAAATGATCTTCTCTTATGTTTTATTAACAAAAATCCTACTAAAAATAATAGTAATAATTTTTTTACAAAAATTGTTTAAACAATTGAAAATTACAGTTTAACACTATGTTTAATAACAAACGGCATATTCCTCAGGTACGCAAAAAAAAACATAGAAATTACAAAAAACACGACAAAATCCATTAACGAAAACCGTAGGTATTTAATAGCTCGAGTTTGAAGTTCCTATTTTATTTTTCGACATCGCCGATGTGGACAAAGGGTCTAACTTAATCCAGAATAATCACCGGACAAATTTTATTTAAATTTGCGTAGCTTTTCCAAACTAAAAAATAGTTTTTTTCCTGGTCAAAAGCAAAAAAGTTATTTAAAATTTTTATAAACAAAAAATTCCAATGGTTTTGCATCAAGGTTTGCATTGTTGGAAATTGATTGATCAACTTTGTTAAATTTTCTTTATAGAATAACTCTTTTTCGCTTATTCTACCCGTAGATTTATTTTCACTTCATTTTTTTCTGACTTATGTTATTGCAAAACAAGTTGTTTGGAACTTTTAAACTTTTGAACTTATTGATAAATCACTACGAAATTTTATGCACATTTTTAAGATTATAAGACCCAACTCTCTACGCAATATGTAGGTTATAGATTCACTTTTACAGCACCTATTAATTATTAGGTTTGTTACAGTTCTTAGAAGGGTGTATTTTGGACTTAAACTATTATTTATCTAAGCACCGAATCCACTGCAGAAAACGTACAGGTTTTGATTATTGAGGTCCATTAGAAACCTTTTCAGATACCTGGCCGAGATTCCACCTCAGTTTCGAACTTCCCGTAGCTAGATAATGTAATGCCTAGATATTTAAACTCCATCACTTGTTCTATCATTTGACCTTTCAGCTCCAATTTATATCTTAGTAAAATTGCTTTTATAACCATGCGTTTTGTTTTTTTGCGAAAATTAACATGTTAAATTTTCTGGCGGTTATATTAAATTGGTGCAGAATACGCTGTAAATTTTCACTTTGAGAGAATAGTATTGCGTCGTATGCATAGCAGATTATTTGAAATTGTTTTTGTCCCATTTGGCATCCTTTTTTAGTTCTTAATTTTTTTACTATTTTATTCATAATCAGGTTAAAAAATAGAGGACTCAGGGAATCTCCCTGGTATCCTATTGCCAGCTTTCAATAGAATCGGTTAGTTCTGTTTTTAAATTTACTTTTATTGTGGTGTTTTGGTAGATATTTTTGATCGTTTTGATTATTCTTAGAGATATCTCTCTTGCGTATAGTAAGTGGATAACGCCTTTTAATTTGATTCGGTCAAATGCCTTCTTAACTTCCACGAAACAAAGATATGCCAGTTTGTTGTATTCTAATAATTTCTTTTACTCTAGCCTCATTATAAATATATCGTCGGTGCATCATCTTCCCGGCCTAGAACCTTGTTGTTCTTCTGCTACTGTTATAATTTCATTCAGTTTATTTGTTATCACTTTGGTTGTTACTTTTAGTGTTGTGTTTAATAAATCAATTCCTCTGTAATTTTCAGGGTCCGATTTGTCTCCCTTTTCGAAGAGAGGTATTAGAATATATGATCTCCATTCTTCATTAATTATGTTTTGTTCTGTTATTTTTTGGATTAGTTTTATTAGTTGTTTGGTCAGATTCCTTTGTAGTGGTTGTATGACTGTTGTTTTTGTTATGTTCTGTATTTTACAAAGGCTTTCTTCTTTTCTTTACATTTTATCTTCACTTCTTATCCAAACCATAATGTTTTCTTTTCTGATATATTAGTGTTTGTTATTTTTCTCTCTCCAAGTGATTCTGTTGCTGCATATGATTATGCTATTTTTGATTTTTTCCCAGCTTTCCCCAATGTAATCGTTTTCTAATTTTCTAATATTTCATTCCCAGTGATCTCCTGTGATATTCTTTTCCTGTAAAGTATTCTGTGGATTCCGTATTTGGATTCTTATTTAACATAATACTAGGCTATATTAACTACCTACATCTGCTGAGTTGAGGCATCCTAGTTAGTAATAACATATAATATATCATAGATATTAATAAGTCCACTGGTGTTATTAAATGTATATTTGTGTTTATCTTTGTGGTCAAAAAATGTGTTGTTTATTCTTAGTTCGTTATTCGCGCAGAAGTTTATCATCAGTTCTCAATTTTTGTTTTTGATATACTCGTTTTGTTTTTGCTTAATTTCGGGTATTACTTCATTGAAGATTATCATGTTTTGTCTGACTTGATCTACTACTTGTTGTAATTGGTCATAAAACGCTTTCCTTGTTGTTTGAGGCTTGTTATTTTCTAGGCCGTATGCTCCAATAATGTCCAGGTCTTTCTTCTCCATTCTTTTTTTGCTGTTACTATTCTTTTTGATATGTATTGACACTTAATTTTGTGATCAGTACAAATATCATAATGGTCATTTGTCCTATTTGTCCTACATTGTCCTGGGTTCACATAATTTTTTTATTAAAGACTCCGTTAAATATCTTGGCATGGTACTTATAGGAAATTGACATGGAAAATGCATATTAATTACATGTTAGACCGATGTATAAAGGGTTTAAATTTTTTAAAGATGGTTACTAAGACTTGGTGGGGAGCTGGCGTTGAAACCGCCTTACTATTCTATCGTGCCTATATCAGGTCCATATTGGATTATGGATGTATCTTGTACAGCTTTGCTCGTTCACATATTTTAAACAAAATAGATATCTTGTAGAACTCAGTCCTACGTGTATGTCTTGGTGCCATGAAAACAACCCCAGTCAAGCCTCTCCATGTAGAAGCTATTGAGCCACATTTAAATCATAGGAGGCAGTTCCTTGCAGACAAATTTCTTCTTAAAATATCCAGAACCAACAGTAATATATATTCAAAGATAGTAGTATTAAATGAACAAGATTTGACAAATAAATATTGGTCGAAGAAAATTCTCCACTTATGTGTGTCGCACTTCAATCTAATCAAAATATCCTTAATGATTTATATGATCCCAGCTTAATTTTATTAGATCTTTATGATTACAATGCATTGTTTCTAAATATAAAGATTGTAAAACCTTCATATAGCAATCATTTTCACATTAACATTAACTTATTATACTCAATACTTGCAAGATTCGAGGAATCTGTGGCAATATATACCGATGATTCAAAGTCCAGGGATGGTGTGGGATGTGCTTTTTATATTCCCTCCAAAAATATTAATACTCCCTACAAACTAGATAACATATTTTCTATATTTAGTGCTGAAGCTATTGCAATCTATGAAGCGTCGACATTTTTATCACAGTCTACAATTGATTCTGCAATAATTATATCGGACTCCCTTTCTGTTTTAAATTCCTTGGTTTTGGCAAAATACCCAAGCTACTCACCCACACTGATGATGATGAAAAGATGCTATATATTAACTTTTATTCTATTTTTATTTTAGTTTTTAAAGCATATTATTCAGCTCTTCGTTATTGATATTTTATGGACCTTACAGTCATAAAATTTTTATGTTTAAGATAGTAGTCATGTTGTAATTGGCTAATTGACACCTAGTCTATGCCAATAAAAAAAACCTAATCATATTTGACTTTGATTCTTTGGACAAAAAAATTAAATTAACTCCAAAAATAATATAAATACGGTAACAAGCCAAATTTTACTAAAAATGTCAACTTTAAGACCCGTGAAAAGATGCACAAATGATTATCACTTTTACCCCTGGCTTTCCCGTATAACGTTCACTCGTAGGGGAAGAAAACGGAAAACATCGATTTATCAAAATGTCCGTAGACAAAAATATTTTAAATGAAAAATGTATTTGAGAAAAACCTAAATAAGAATTGTATGTAGAATAAACCGGTTTCACAGAAACAACGCTTGAATCGACCGGTGATTTTAAATGTCAGTTAAGAGCGCAAAATCAATTTTAAATATAATTTGTATCCACTTATTGGTAAAAATTCGAAATCGTTTCTGTCCCAATCCATACAAACTTAAATGCGTTTTTAAGGTCAATAGTCTCGCTTTCGCATGCAATTTCTGTATTTTGTAATAAATAAAGTAAGTTATAAAGGTGTTAAATAAATAATAAGTTTCTATAACTAGAAACTAATCTTCAAAAACTATAGCATGGAATTTTAGTTTTGAGTTTTGGCAACAAATGTAAAACATTTGAAATATATGCTTAAAAAATCTAAATTTAAACTTTCACATTACAAACGATTTAAAACGTTCTGCTCTTTTTTAATTACAGTAGTACGTTTTTTATAAACATTCCTTTTGTTTGTATTTTGAGAACGATTTCCGAAATGGAAATTAAAACGTTAATAAACTTACTTTAACCTTTAATTGTGGCTTAATCCTATTTAAATAGTAATTATGAAATAAGAGCTTACATTTGTTTTACTGTAAGTAATTTAATCATGAATGAAAATGGATACAACACTGTAGTAATCATATTTACCATGTCCAATTCAACTATTTTCGTCAAAATTTTGAACATTAGTTTATGAGTTAGATATTGTAAAATAAGCAATTTAGCTTTTTAAATAAAATTTTAAATGATTATCATTGGGGTATCGTTGTGTAAAAAGATTATTTTTATTTTTGCATCTGGCCGAGTAGTGCCAGGAGTTCGAATATTATTTGGGAGAAAAGAAATACGTTTGCGTTGTTAGAATAGAAAAAGGGTTGCGACTGGTAAGTCCAAAAAGCAATTTTTCTAAAATAAATTCCCGCCTAAAAAAGCACTTTTTTGGTTAAGAATAAGTTTTTTCAACACGGACATTATAGTATTAACGTGTGTAACTAATCCATTGCGTTTGCCATTTTATTGTGAATAAGCCACAATTTCACTTTAAAATAAGATTATTTTGATGTTTTCAATCTCGAAATAAAAATAGAAACGTTAAGTTAAACCAATTTTAAAGTACAAATTGAGGCTTATTGCCAATGAAAATAGTAAATTGTATTTAGATGCCACAAGAAAGAACAAAAAGAGAACAATAACCTTTTATTTTCAGCAATTAACTTAGTATAAATGCTTTAAAATTTTGATTTTTAATTCAGTTGCTATTGGCAAGATTATTCGCTTTTAATCATGATGAAAATAAAACATTAACATAAATTTCAATCATACTTTTTATTTTCTGAGTATTAGTTAGCGGTAAGTTTTTAATAAGTATATGTAAGGTGTAACGTACCTAAATTCATTTTCACAGTTTTGTTTAATGTAAGCTGAAATAATATCTAGATTATATTTATCTAAACGCAAAATAATTTTTTGATATTAGTTCTTATCTGTTGATCAAGTTTTATTTCATTCTTTATTTAACTGTTAAATTCTATTTCACATTCATCACAATTCATACCAGAGAACCTCCTATAGAACCCAAACAGTTTTTAATTTTTACTTGTAATTATCAAGTTTTGATAATACAGGCTATTAAAAAAAGCTTACACTGTTTTTAAGATATGTAAAAAACTGAAAACTAATTGGGCCTTGCTTAGTAAAAAATGTTTGTAACACCATCCGTTTTCAAGATAAAGGGCGTTGAAGAAACAAAGTTTACACATTTTTAACGATTTTACCGAAACTACTGGTAACATTGTAATGAAATTTTGTACAAATATTTTTTGGAAACTATTACATTTCTTGTTGTTGTTTGTTTGTGTTTAAATGACTGCGGACACTAAATTCATTCGCCAATCTTACAATTTGAGGTGTAGTGTGTGTGTGTGTGTGTGTGTGTGTAGAGTAATTGTCTTGATACTTAGCAAAGTCGACGTCATTGTCTTTGCTAAGAGACGCTAATTGTATCCGAACGTCTGCGGTCCCTCCGGTGTGTACCGATCACACAAGGATAGAAATTATTTTCATTTATTAATTTTTTTAATAAACGAAAATTTCCACCCAGGTGAGATTCGAACTCACGACCTTTAGATTTAAAGGCAGGCGCTCTTACCACTGAGCCACAGAGGGGGTAATATTACATTTCTTAAGTTTGCTTTATATCTGACTTAAACAGGGAGCTAGTTAGAACGTTCTAACCAAGTATTATTCAACATAACATTTTTAAGGGTAGAATTATCAATCAATGTTTCTGATGAACTTGAACATCACACAATTTTACAACAAGAAGTTACTCTTGATAAAATTTGATACTGTATATCGTTTAACAAATATTTTGGTTTGAAAATGATGAAGTAATACCCGATGTTGGTATAAAGTAATGATAAAGGTAATCATTAAAAAAAAATCCATAGAAGTGTAGTTAAATTTTTATTTAGAATATGAGAACCTACTAATCATTTGTAATCAAAAGTTGATGCACAAACAATAACTTTAGATAAGTGTTGGTAATGTGATACCCTTTGGATTCGTATATTCTCATCACACCAGTAATGTGCATTATAAAAGTTAAACATACCTTAACGCATAAAGGTGGCAGTGTCCGTAAAAAGAATGAATTTAAAAAAATTAGATTTGAGGGTTGTCCTTTCTTACAATGTTTTACAAAAATCCACTCTAACCGGTAGTTCATCTTTCAAGAGTTATTGAACTTGTATGTAATCATAAGGATGTATATGCTGCTTTAGTATTCTTAATATTGTTCTGAAACTATTTTCTTGTGGCATTTTAAATTAATTACTATTTAACTGGGAATAAGCCACAATTAAAGATAAAAATACGTTTATTGACGTTTCAATTTCCACTTCGGAAATCGTTCTCAAAATACAAACAGTAAATTAAACAAATTTTGTTTTTTGTTACATAGTAAAAAATTCTTCTAATAATTTAATTTTATCTGACTCATTTATATTGACAATTCAGACATACATGTTGCATTTTAAAGTAGACGTCTTTAAAATGATATTGCCAATATTGTTGAGTTGCGCTCCTGGGACGACTTTACTTATAACATAGTTCATTCGATTACATGAAATCAACTTTAACTTGAGAATATCCATCAGAAAAAAATCATAACATGTAATTCGTCTTTAAAATGACAAACACATGATATGATGACAGTAAAATTCTCCTGTTAGTGATTTCATAGTAAAATGTATGTCTGAATTGTCAATATAAATGAGTCAGATAAAATTAAATTATTAGAAGAATTTTTCACTATGTAACAAAAAACAAAATTTGTTTAATTTACTGTTTGTATTTTGAGAACGATTTCCGAAGTGGAAATTGAAACGTCAATAAACGTATTTTTATCTTTAATTGTGGCTTATTCCCAGTTAAATAGTAATTAATTTGCAATGCCACAAGAAAATAGCTTCAAAACAATATTAAGAAACAGTTATGGGCCCAGCGTTATTCAAAATTTTAGGAGATTGGAAATTCTATACAAGAAACTGGCACACTGTCAAAATTCAATTAAATTTTTAAGAAGATGTAGAGATAACAACCTAATATCAAAGGGCTTAAAGTTACGTCCAGCATATTCGATATTCAAGCAGAAGGTTGGAAAACATTCTACATAGAGCCAGTTTGTCCATGATCCGAGAAAGATTACATTTGTTAAACAAGATATTGTAAGTATTGAAGATTTGCTTTTCAATGTGATATCAAATTCTGATTTTGATCAAATTGTTTTTAGTTTACATATAGTATATGAAAATTCATATAGAAAACAAAGAAATATACATTTAAATAAATTTAATATTCTTTTAAAACAAAACAGTATACACACTTTAGATAACCTCAATAGAAATGATGACATATTAGCGACAGTTGTCAATCTATCAAATAGACATTTAAATGCAACGGAGAATTTAATACTGTCAAAGGATCTAAACTTTGCTATTACTCAGCCATCCGTTCCAAAATTAGACATAATAAGCTCAGTGGAGAAAATATCTCAATGCTTACCAACCCACGAAAAGGAAGAATACAGAGTGTTATGTAAACTTGAATTGGAAAAATCTACTAAAATTGAACAAAACATAAGCAAAGAGGAACTAAAGGCTATAAGAACTTTAAAAGATGACGACTTCATAATCATCCTACCAGCAGACAAGGGGAATGCAACTGTGATAATGGATAAAATTCAATACGAAAATAAAATTAAAGATTTATTAATAAACGGACCTTATACAAAATTAACAAAAAATCCAACAAAGCCTTTGGAAAACAAAATAGGTATATAGAACTTTATTTAAGTTTAAAGATGTTTTAACAAGTTATCAGAGAGGATTAATTACACCTCATTACAGTAAGACTCCTCATTTTTATGGTGTACCGAAAATTCATAAAACGAATATACCACTTCAATTCTCCTTGTAGTGAACTATCAAAATTTTTATTAAATATTTTAAAACCATTTACAAATAAAAATGATACATTCATAAAAAATACACAACATTTTTTAAATAAATTATCAAATATTGAATTTAATTCAAATAATACTTTGGTAAGTTTTGACATAAATAGTTTATTTACGAATGTGCCATTAAATAAGACTTTAAGTATAGTAAAGATAAAATTAGAGAGTGATGATTCATTGGCCACTAGAACAAGACTAAACATATCGGCTATAATGGAGTTATTAACATTATGTACTGATAATACATATTTTCAACTAAATAATGAATTCTATAAACAAAATTTTGGTCTAGCAATGGGCTCTAGTTTATCTCCATTCTTAGCCGATATATTTATGGAAGATTTTGAAACAAATATCATTTCTAAACAAAATTTCAAACCCACAGTATGGTGGAGGTATGTAGATGAGGTATTCTCAATATGACCTCATGGATCAGAGTTGTTGGACACATTCCTAAATGATATAAACGATAAAGAAGAGACAATAACATTTACCATGGAAAATGAATATAATAACACGCTACCTTTCCTGGATGTTTTAATCTCTAAGAACGAGACTGGATATGAGATTCAGGTGTATAGAAAACCAACACACACCAATAGATATTTAAATTTCAAATCAAATCACAATATTAATGTAAAAAAGGGAATAATTAAATCCTTATACGATAGAGCCAAAATTACTTGTTCTAACGAAAATTCGTTCTTGGAGGAGAAACATTTGTAACATCTGTTTTATTAAAAAATGATTATCCTTTATCGTTTATAAATAAGGAATTTTCAACAATCGATCAAATAGAACAGAACAACTTAGAACGAGATCCTACAGCATACACAAGGAATAATATGAGGAAAATAACAATACCGTACATAATAGGATTATCAGAAAAACTTAAAAGGATAGGAAATAAATTCAACATTTCAACGACATTCAAAACAACAAACACGTTGAGATCTATTTTGTCCAAAACCAAACCTAACAATGAACAAGAAAGGACAAAGAATTGCATTTATAAAATACCTTGTGAATGCGATCAGTTTTATTTAGGTGAATCATCAAGGCCATTAAATGTTAGAATAAGTGAACATCAATCTTATATTAAAAATAGAGAATTTGATAGATCTCAAATATGTAAACACGCATGGGATAATGAACATAGGGTTTAATGGAATAATTCAAATGTAGTCCTAAAAGAAACGGATGGTAAAAAAAGAAAAATCAAAGAAGCGGCTCTAATTATGCTAAATGAGGCCAATTGTGTCGCAAATTCCTCGGCAGAATGTATTAGGATCTGGTTACCAATATTGAAGGAGCAAGTTATTAATAAGAAAATACCAGTATTAGTAAGTCAGTAACATATAGCGGATACATCATTTATGTTTTTTAAATAACGTAACATAAAATCAGAATTTTGATGTTTGTTGAGGGTAAACTAAATTCACGAACAAATACTTACAATGTCGGGATAGTATTATGAGGTTTTTTTTCTGGTTTTTCCCTCATAATTTACTATGGAATCACTAACAGGAGAATTTTACTGTCATCATATCATGTGTTTGTCTTTTTTAAGACGAATTACATGTTATGATTTTTTTCTGATGGATATTCTCAAGTTAAAGTTGATTTCATGTAATCGAATAAACTATCTTATAAGTAAAGTCGTCCCAGGAGCGCAACTCAACAATATTGGCAATATCATTTTAAAGTCGTCTACTTTAAAATGCAAAATGTTTGTCTGAATTGTCAATATAAATGAATCAGAAAAAAATTAAATTATTAGAAGAATTTTTCACTATGTAACAAAAAACAAAATTTGTTTAATTTACTGTTTGTATTTTGAGAACGATTTCCGAAGTGGAAATTGAAACGTCAATAAACGTATTTTTATCTTTAATTGTGCGCATCTGTCAAATAACTGTCAAAGTGTTTGGACGCGTTTAAGAGTTCCTCGGGAAAATTTATATATTTAAGTAGTTCTAAAGTCTTTTTTTTATTAGATTTCGATCTCTTGTGAAGTGCAGAAGTGTATTTCAAGATATAATACAGGGTGTTTAGCGATTTTGTTTTTTTTTGCTTTATATTTTAAGTTCCAGTACTCTGTCAACTGTACTGTAAGTAGAAATTTTTTATTAATTTTTTTGTTAAACGCCGTGCCCCGTCATGTCCGCGGGCAAAAATGGTATCTCTGGGAAGGATTCACCAGATCCTGGTGTAGAGGACATTGAACTTAGAGATAGGAATGATATTAAAAACAATATTGATAGCAAAAACTTGCATTTAACTTCGCCTAAAACAAATATCCAGAAAAATCAGGTATTTAACTCAGCTAATCGATTTAGTTCTAGTGATAATGGTCCTTTTTTTTATATTTGTTCAACATATTAATTTAAATATAGGTCGTTTGCATCCAATGAAACTTGGAGAGAAACTACTTTCATTATCCAATTATGATAGAAATATTATAGAAATTGTTTTTTTTTTTTAATGGCCTTGGCATAGCCAATTGACCAGACTGTTTTGTAATTTGTATTCACAGAACAACAATCAGAGTTCGAGTTAGTACTAAATGTAAGTTAAAAATAAATTAAATAATTGAGTTGTTTTGATTTTTCTTTTTTTTGTTTGTTGGTGATTTTTTATTTTTTTTTTTTTTTTTATTTTTTATATTTTTTTTTATTTGATTTTTTTTTTATTTCCTTGTATTACTTTTTTGATATTGTATATAATATGTATATATATTTTTTTATTTTGTTTTGGTCTTTTTTTATATTAATTTGGTTTGGCCTATTTTTTTTTTTTATTTATTTGTCTCTTTTTTTTGTCTCTTTTTTTTCCATTTTTTTTTTTCATTTTTTCGTATTAAAAGGTTTATTACATGATTGATATGTTCGCAAATTGCTTACAAATTTTATCTTAATTCTAGGGTTAGTACATTATATTGTTTAAAGTTTATATTTACAATTTCTTATTAACTGATAAATACAATTATAAATTTCTAAGTTTCCAGAGAAAATTAATTCATTTATGTGAAATGGGAAACACACATTTAGTTTTCGTAAGTTTTCATAAAAACATGTAATATTCCCTTGTTGGTTTTCACATTCTAATAGGATATGTGTTAAATGTCCATATTTACCACAAGTACAGTTTGGAGTGTCTGCTAGATCCATTTTGTACATTCTTGAAGGTGTTAGAGCATGCCAAATTGGGAGTTTGGAAGAATATCATTAAATTCTAACCAATGTTCTAATCTATTTTTAATTAGTCTTTCCAGGGTTTTAAGAAGACAAGAAGCTAGAGATATTGGGCGATATGAATTGTGATCGTCATCACGTTTGCCAGGTTTCCTTATAGGTATTATAATATACTCCTTCCAGCTTTCAGGAATTGGTGCTTGTTTCTGCCAAATATTATTTAGAATATTAAGTAGATAGATTTTATGTTCATTTGTAAGATTAGAGATCATGGAATAAGATATATTGTCTTTACCAGGAGCAGTATTATTATTTTGTTTGAGGACCCTTCTTAGTTCCCATAGATAGAATGGACGATCTAAGCTAAGGTTATCTCTAGAAACGGTGGCTATGGAATTGTTAATGTCATTCGGAACCCAATCTGGTGAAATTTTTTGGTGAAAATCTGTTATCCATGGTTCGTCTGGGTCAATACATAAATTATTGGATTGTTTGCGATTTTTGAAGCAATTAACTTTCCTCCATACCTCCTTAATGGGAGTATTTTGATTTAAACTTTCACAATATTCCCTCCAGTTTTTCCTTTTCTTCTCCTTAAAGGTTTTCTTCGCTAATGCGTCCATCTTTTTATATTCTATTAGGTTACTTATTGTAGGATTTTGCTTATATTTAATATAAGTTAATTTTCTGCTTCGGGCTGTTTCCTGGCACGTCTTGTCCCACCAAGGTTTTGGAATGTAATGTTTGTTGTTAATACTCGTGTATTGTGGTATTGCTGTATTGGATGAGAAGTAGAAGTTTTCAATTAGATCACTATACGTCCTGGGTTGATTTAGAGATGTAAAGAGTGATGAATACAAATTCCAATCTGCTTTCTTGAAATTCCAGATTTTATGAAGTCTCTTGGTTTCTTTTTCCTTTGAGTGATAAATTGAAAAGATAATCGGTAGATGGTTTGATCCGTGGGGATCTTGTAAAACATTCCAATTCATTAGCGCTATAATATCTTGGGTACATATTGTGAGGTCTATTGCAGATGCTCGTGAATGTGTGGTTAAAGGAACAAGAGTGGATGAACCGTCATTTAAAAAAACTAGGTTACAATGCTCAATAGCATCCAATAATGATTTACCAGATGTGTCATCAACTTCACAGCCCCATGCGACATTGTGCGCGTTAAAGTCACCTCCCAAAATAAAGGGTTTTGGTATAATTTTAAAAAAGGATAACCATTGCTGTGTTGTAGTTTTGTTTTTCGGTTCATTATATAGGGATACAAGATGAATAGTTTTATTTGTTGATGGAAGTTTAAAGGAAATACATGTATATGTAATAGGAATATTTATGTTAAATCTAATTTCTTGACATTTAATATTTGTTCTCAATAAAATAGCTGACCCACCATATCCATCTATACGATCAGTTCTAAAGCAATTAAAGTTTTTAAAGTTATAATACAAACCAGGCTTAAACCATGTCTCTGATAATAAGGCAATATGAATTTGATTTTGATGGAGTAAAAATTCTAAATTTACTTTATTTGAGACTGCCGAACGACAGTTCCATTGCAAAACATTTAATTTTGAGTTTAGGTCTGCGAATTTGATAACACATCTGAATTTACATGTTTACTAATTAGCTGGATAATTTCTGATTTAGAAACATTTAAATTATTTGTTTGTTGTAAAGAATTAACAATTTTCATAACCAATTCTAAAATTACATTAATTAAACTAGGATCTAGGACCTCTGACTGTCGATCTGTGATAATTGTTTTTTTGTATTGAGGGCTACTTAATATTCCTCCCGAAGTACTGGGGACATTAACCTGAGAAATAATCTCTTTTCTGATCTGTTCAGATGGGTCAGGAGTATTTGGCCTTGGCCTTTTGTTAGATTTATCTTTTAATTCGTTTGAGCTATTGTTATAAAGCAAATGGGAAGCAAATTGTTTTCTAGAGGAGTTGACTTTTGGAATATTCTGGACAGAAGTAGAGGAAGAAGTAGATTGTGAATAGGTAGAAGAAGTGGGTTGAACCAGTAAGTCAAATGGATGGCTCGTATTGCGTTTATTTAAAATATCTGCATAGGAAGTTTTGGGAATCTGTTTATTGGCATCAAAAAAGTTTATGTTGGAAAAACTCATAGCTTCCTTAATTAATTTCTGTCTCTTAAACTCTGGACATACTGATAGATTTGTTGTATAGTGATTTCCTTGACAACTGAAACATTTTGGGATAAAGTCATTTTTTTGGCATTCTTTTGTATTATGTGACTCTTGGCATTTACCACATCTTGGGCGACCTTTACACTGACTAGCCAAATGACCATATCTGAGGCAATTAAAACAAATTAAAACTTTTTGTGTATATTGTTCAACCTCTTTAATAACTTTATTTATTGATATATAACGCGGCAATATCTGAGATTTAAAGGAAACAATACACGATTTTGTAGGAACGTAAATTATTTTTTTTGAATCGTTTTCAATTACTTCCTCTTTGCGTTTAATTCGCCGAACGTTTACAATTTCAAAGTTACAATGACTATCATATTGTTTAATTTTTGATTTTACATATTCTTCAGAAAAATCTGTATCAATATCTCTAATTATCCCTTGTCGGAACAGAATGAATTTAGGTATATATAATTCTAAATTATTTGTAACAAATACTGATGAATTTTTTTGATTTATTAAATAATTAGCATTTTTGTAGTCTGTTAATTTAATCCTAATTCTATTACGACCTATGGAATCAATATTTGTAATTTTTGCGTCCAATTCCGGAAACGCGGAAAGAATAATATCAGCAACTCTTAAAGGTTGTAACCTACCCGTGAATGTTTTTGCGGAACTTTCTACGTAAACATGATAAGGTCCGGTATCTTTATTTGTATATAAATAAACCTGTCTATTATTTACCTTCTCATTAGCGTTAGAAACATTTTCGTTTTTTCCCAAAGAATTAGACATTAAATTAGTACTTACATTCTGGTTCTCTTGTTTTTGTGAAATTGTTTCCATATTTGTAAATTCCATCATACCAACCTGATTTTCATCTTTATCATAAAGCCCGGGGTCGGGATCAATGTCTGGGGGCTTACTGCCCCCAGTTAATTCACTCATATTTATAAAAAAACACCTATAGTTTCACCAAAAATGATTATTTATCGCAAACAACAAAATAAGTAAGAAAAGAACTTGTTATCGATACTATTAATTAACACCGATAATTTAAACACGTCCGTACGATTTGAATTCTACCGAACAACTGATATAGAAATTGTTATTGTAGGTAAAAACCGTATCAAAATTCAAGTAGATTCAGGTGCTGTAGCTAATAAGTTAGTTACAGAAGATTTTTTTGAAAAAAATAATCTAATAGCATATATTCCAAATTATTTAACAGGAAAAAAAGGTCTCGTTCGTGGAGTGGATACTACTTTAAGTGAGAATGCATTGCTCAACACTATTAAGTCTAATATTCCTATTAAAAAAGTTTATAGAATGACTAGATTAGTTCAAAATAATGGTATATCTGAAAGAGTTCCTAGACAAATGGTCATAATTAGCTTTGAGGGTAAATTAATTCCCCAATATATTTACATTAATAAAGTTAGATGTCCAATTGAAATATATGTTAGTCCGGTTATGCAATGTTTCAATTGTCTTCGATATGGTCATTCAACCACCCAATGTAAGTCACAAAAAAGATGTAAAAAATGCGTCAATGAAGGAAAAATTGGTTGCCCTGACCAATGTATTGCATTTTGCGTTTTTTGTAAAAATAATAACCACGAGTCAATTTTTAAAAAATGCCCCGAATATTTGAAACAAAAGAAAACTAAAGAAGCTATGGCTAACTTAAATATTTTGTTTAAAGAAGCTGAAAGAGCTATTGAAAATCCAAGTTATTCCAGTTTAGTTCAAAAAAACAAATTTGCACCCTTATCTACCTGTGACACCGATTTCCCTCCATTAAAAAGCTCTTCTGCTAAACCTTCGAATTCTAACACTGCTTACAAAAATAATAATACTCACAAGCATATATCCTCCCCTACAGTTAGTCCCCCCAAAAAAAGAAAAAATTGTGATACAACTTCTAATTTTCCTCCTATTCGTAGAGAATACCAGACCAGCTTCTGTTCGGGATCTATATTTCAGTTTGGAAACCCTGATCCTCCTAATGAATTCAATAAGTTTATCCGTCAGCTGAGTGCTTCACTTAAAAATTTGATCCAACAAAGTATCCAGGATTATTGTAATTCTTCCTCAAATGTAGAATCCAATCTTAAAATGTACGAAATTGAATTAGAAAATAAAATTAAAGATATTATAGGTAATCTTTTTACATAACTTTAATGGCTTCCAAAAGCATTAAAATTATTCAATGGAATATTCGTTCGCTAAATGTAAACAAATATTCTTTAAATCAATTACTTTTTGAAGAACGTTTTGACATTGCTCTTTTATCAGAAACTTAGTCCAAACCATCTGATACTGTTTGCTTCAATAATTTTAATATAGTTAATAAAAGTAGAAGTAAGGGATATGGAGGAGTTGCCGTAATTTTAGCAAATAACATTATTTATGAGCCCATTTCATTCGTTAACAATTTCAATCCTAATCTCGAAGTTTGTGGTGTAAATATTAATATTGACCAAAAAATTTATTCTATTCTGAGTGTGTATCGTCCAGCAAAAGTTAGAGTAACAATGCAAGATTACGTTAGTCTTTTTTCTTAAATTAACAATGATTGTATCATTACCGGAGACTTTAATGCTTACCATGGATTATGGGGATCCAATTTATGTTCCGTCGATGGTAATATACTAGTAGATGCATTAGATGCATTTCCTAATCTAGTTGTTGTAAATGACGGGTCGGCTACTAGAGCTACTCCTCCAGGACATATCAAATCGGTTATAGATCTTACTATTATAAGCTCTAGTTTATGTTCAGCCTTTGACTGGACCGTTCTTTCAGATACCTATGGATCCGATCATTTTCCCATTAGACTTTCCGTGCAGGATATAAAATTTGAAAACACAATTTTCACATCTTCAATTAAATGGTCCATGTCCAATGCAAATTGGGAAAAATTTAGAGATTCTGTAGAGAGCACCTTTAGATACGAATCAAAGACAAACGAAACCAATGAAATGATATTCTTTTTATTAGATTCTATTACTACTGCAGCCAACAAATCTTTTAAAATTGTCAAACCCTCAGTAAAATCTTTTAAAACTCCACCATGGTGGGATGATGAATGTCTCACAGTTTCGAATGCAAGGAAAAATTCTTTTAAAATGTATAAATCCAATCTTACCCTTTCAAACTTTATTGAATATAAGAGGAATGAAGCTGTGTGTAAACGCACATTCCGCTCAAAAGCCAAATCTAGTTGGGCTCGATTTTGTTCCTCACTTAGTAGGCAAACTTCACCCTCAGAGCTTTGGAAAAGAGTAAACAAAATTCAAGGTAAGAAAAAGTACACCGCTAATAATGAAGACATGGTAGAAAGTCTTTTTAGAAAAATCTCTTCAGATTATGTCCATCTACCAGTATTTATGCCGAGTATCTCCACTAATGATCACTTTTTACTAACTCCCATTTCAGCTGACGAACTTAAAGCAAATATTAAGAGTTCTAAAAATACAGCTCCTGGTATTGACGGCATTAACTACAGCATGCTTTTAAACCTGCCAGTAATTGCCATACATTATATGTGCAAAATATACAATATTTTACTTAAAGGAGACAACTGTGATTCCCTTAAACAATGCTTGGTTATTCCTATACCCAAAGTAAATCAGCGCACTGCCCTAAGAATTATCTCTCTTACGTCTTGTTTGCTTAAAACATTTGAACGAATTATGAAAAGCAGATTAGAATGGTGGTGTGAAAACAAAAATATTTTCCCAGTTAGTCAATATGGCTTTCGTAGAAATAAAGGGACTATGGATTTTGTGTCTCAATTAACGACTGATATTCAGTTATCCTTCTCAAATAATAATTATCTATCTGCCATATTTCTTGATATTTCAGGAGCTTATGATAACGTCAATTTAAATCTATTATTCGAAAAACTAAAGCATATAGGTATTCCACCTTTGTGTTCCTATGTGTTAGTAAACCTGTTTCTGAATAGACAGGTATTCATTCGATGTAATGATAGATTGATTGGCCCGAGAGTAGTGCTTCAAGGTCTACCGCAAGGCTCTGTTCTTAGCCCCATGTTGTTTAATTTATACACCGTAGATCTTCACAATATAGGCATTAAATGCAATATATTACAATATGCGGACGACTTCTGCTTTTACACTGAATAATTCATACCAACAAAGTATTGACTCAATTAAAACTACTATGTGTGACGCAAGAGAGTATTTCTTTAAACAAGGGTTTGAGCTTACTACGAAGAAATCAGCTGTGGTATTTTTTACGCGACATCGTTTACCAGTTATATCCAGCATTATGTTTAACAGCCTTAGTATACCCGTTCACAATCACTACACTTATCTTGGTATTACATTAGACACCAAGTTAACATGGGACGAACACATTAACGAGTGCTTAATGAAATGTGAGGAAAGTCTAAATATTCTTAAAGTAGTTAATCGCTATCGATGGGGTGCCGACCCCAAGATTAACTTAATGTTTTATCGTGCATACACCAGATCCATTCTCGACTATGGATGCTTTTTATACGGATCTGCCACAAATAGTCGTCTTAAAAATCTAGACCGCCTTCAGTATAAGGCTCTGCGATTAGTTTTAGGGGCGCTCAAATCTACACCTACAGAGAATCTTCTAGCCGAATCTATGGAACCTCCCTTACATTTAAGACGACTATTTTTAGCTGAAAAATTTATTCTCAAATGCCAGTCTTACAATCAAACTGAGCTACTACAAAAAATATGTGATATTGCTGTTTCTAATCTAGTCGACAAATGGTGGCATAACAGAAATTCTCCTATTCTGGCAATGGCTTATCCTAATGTTTCTCAACGTCTAAACACTCCGTGTGACTTGACATTCTTTCAATCGAATTTCAATGTTTCTTACGCCAAAGTCAATGTTTGGTTTCCCAATTTTGACAATGAGAATATAGTTGATTTTCAGCATCAGATAGCCAAGCTTAATAATCCATGCAGGATCTTCACGGATGGTTCTAAATCAAGATTGGGAGTCGGCTGTGCTGTATATATTCCGGATCACAAAGAATCCCTAATGTTCAAGTTAGATAAACAATGCTCTATATACTCTGCAGAAATGTTCGCAATTCATAAAGCTCTAGAATGGGCGGTCAACAAAAAAATTTCTAACCACCAAGTAGTAATTATATCAGATTCAATGTCTGCGTTATTAGCTTTAGAAAACTCACGTCAACATTTATATAAAAATAGTCTTGTCGTTAAAATTTTAGAAAACCAACTTAAGCTGCTGGAAGAACATACTACTGTACATTTCGTCTGGATAAAGGGACACTTTGGTATTTCCGGTAACCTCAAAGCAGATTTTTATGCTAAAGAGGCAATCTTAAAAGGATCAGAAATAAATTGGCTAGATAGAAGCGATCTAACAGCCACCTGCAAGAAAAGTCTAAAACAAAATTGGGACATTGAATGGTTTGCTTTCTGTAATCGAAGCAATAATCTTTATACAAAAATTCATCCAGTTTTACCTACTGAGCCGTTTGCCGTAAGAAGTTACCCCAACAGAAATATTTATTCCATGTTTGTTAGATGTCTCTTTAACCATGCCACTGTCAAGACATACCTCTATAGACTAAATCTATCCGAATCAGAACTTGAACTGTGATTGCAATGGTTACGTTGATGATATTAATCATTGGTTGTTTGGATGCAAGCATAATGATGATGCAATTAAATATTTGATGCACACCCTGTCTCAACAACAAATACCTTTACCACAAAACCAAACTTCTCTTTTATACTTGTCTCGACGAAACCATAAAATACAACAAATTATTTGGGAATTTTTAAAAAGGACTAAGAGAAAAATCTAACTTGGATGAATGAGTCGGCTTGAATGTGTTTAGCAATTATTGTTTTTATAATTAATCTTATGTAATATTAAGTACCTTCCTGTAAAATACGAACATTGTTATTTAAAAAATTAAAAAATATATATGTTAAAAAAAAATTATATAAATAAAATTAAAATATATATATATATATATATATATATATATATATATATATATATATATATATATATATATATATATATATAAAAAAATCATATATAAAAAAGGGAAAAAAGAAAAAAAAATTAAAGAAAAAAAAAGAAAAAAAAAGAAAAAAAAAAAAAATAAAAAATAAAAAAAACGATCACAAAGAAGGCCTAAACCTCCGAGGTGTTGAACCGGGTTTATGTCTTAGCGCTGTGACAATTATTAATTATTAGCATTTAGTATTAGCATTTAGTATTATTTATATATTTCTTATTTGTAAATTAATTTAAGTTGGTTAGGGTCCTGAATGAAGAGTTTAAATAGAGGTCAATTTAATGTTTCCACTTCCTTTTTGTATTTTTTTTTATTTTTATACAACAATGCCTATATATGTATGTGCGTGCATAAGTTTGTATATGTGCTGCGCATGTGTATATAGTATTTAATATTGTAGCAAACAGTATTTATTATAATACCGTGGCTGAATGGATCAATAATCCAAAGCCATTAACCCGTAACCACAGACGCGGAGTCAATTTGACTCATTGCAAGTACGTAGTGATGAGTTTCGAGATTTCCCCCCACTCTATATGGCCAGGCGTAGATGTACCTTTTCAACGATCAGTATTCAACGGTTAGTGAGACGGCTGTGTCGTTTGTATATGTTATTTGCATTTTATTACGACTTCAGTTTTCGACGGAGTCAAAAAGACTACAGGTCTGTGATAACGTTATATTTCTTGTTTCCATATTTTATAAATCTGCTCGGTTTATTTTAGGTTTTAGTAATGGATTTCGAAAGTAAAGGTGGTCCATCAAAAAGAATCAGATATGGCGATGCAAACTATGAAGAAACTTTGCTGAAATGGGCGGATGAGGTCGATGAAAACGAGAGCGATGCTGATTCAGATTCCGAATTTATTTATAGCGGTCATGAAAGCGATTCGGAGCAAGAAATGGAGGATAATTGTGAAAGACTTTCTAGTGAAGATGAAGGCGTAATAGAAAAAGGTGAGCCATCGCATGAAGTTTCTGTGGAAAACTATTTTTACGGAAAAAAACCGTTTCAAATGGTCCAAGATATCCCCGTATTCTAAAAATACACGCACTTTGCAACATAATATTGTAATTAAGTGTCCGGGTATAAAAATTACAAAAATTCATAAAGCTGATCCAGAAGAAATTTGGAATGTGTTTTTTGATAACCGCATTATTCACATTATTCTTGAATACTCAAATTTACGCCTGGCAAAATTGAGGGAGAAATATCAAAACAAAAATTCAAGTGATATTCGGGATTTAGATATTGTTGAGCTGAAGGCTTTTATTGGAATGCTTTTGCTTACAGCTATCTTCAAATCTAATCACGAAGATATTCGTTCAATTTTTGCTACTGATGGATCGGGCAGAGATATATTTAGATGTGTGATGAACTCGAATCGTTTTGCTGTCATACTCTCATGCTTACGATTCGATGACCCAGAAACTAGACTCGCACGAAAAAAGGATGATCCTTTAGCTCCAATATCCGAGATATTCAACGCTTTCGTTAAGAATTCCCAAAGCGCTTACACTCTAGGTACAAACACATGTATTGATGAAATGTTAATTTCATTCCGAGGACGGTCAAGGTTTAAGATGTACATGCCAGCAAAGCCTTGTAAATATGGGTTGAAAATGATGGCGTTGACAGATGCTAGAACTGGATATTTATATAATGCATATATATATTGTGGTAAAGATTCAGATGGGTTCGATTTGCCAGAAAATGAAAAAAAATATTCTAAGCCTACGCAAGCCGTTCTCAAACTTGCTAAGCCAATTTTCGGCACGCACAGGAACATAACCGCTGATAATTGGTTTAGTTCCATAGAGTTAGTGAATTTATTAAAATCAAAAGGTCTAACATATGTTGGAACATTGAAAAAAAATAAGCGTGAAATTCCAGTTAGCTTTTTACCAAAAAAAGAAAGATCTGCAGGTTCTAATTTGTACGGTTTTACCAGTGACATTACCCTACTTTCTCACGTTCCAAAGAAGCACAAGGCCGTTTTGTTAGTCTCATCAATGCACCATGATGAAGGAAACATAGGAGAATCGGGCAAACCGGAAATAATCGACTTCTACAATCTAACAAAAGGGGGAGTGGATAGCTTGGATGAAAAGTGTAGTGTCTATTCAACGGGTCGAAGAACGAGGCGTTGGCCAATGGCAATTTTTTATAGAATGCTGGATATTTCGACTGTTAATTCTTTTTTGGTTCATCAGTCGTGCCGAGACAATGTGGAGCTGAAACGTTTCGAATTCAATAAACAACTTGCAATGCAGCTAGTAGAACCAGAAATGAGACGTCGTTTTCAAAATATGCACATCAGTCGGGAAGTCAGAATGTGTATTGGTCGTGTTTTAAAAATAGAAATAGAATGCTCTAGTGCTAACCAGGAAGAAAAATTTGAAGTCAGAAAATACTGCAAGCGTTGCCCAGCTAAAAGAAGACGAAAAACAGCACATTTTTGCATAATTTGTAAAATTCCAATATGTATGGATTGTACCAAAAGGGTTTGTGTGGAGTGTGCACAATGAAAATATACGTTGGGAAAACTTACGGCACGTTTCCATAATATTATTTTTATGTTAATTTCTAATTAATGTAATTGTTATGTTGTATGTTTTTAACAAATTTTGAATAAAAACTGCTTAGCAAGTTTTTTTTTTTTAGTTAAAAATATTGCGAAAAATAATGTATCAAAATTTTTCAAAAAATGTATGCATTACATTTATTTCTCTACAACTTGATTGCGTTTCATTAAAATACATCCATAATTATATTAAACAGTAATACTTATACCCTACTTAAGCAATATAAGGTAGAGGTAAGCTTAGTTTTCCCCATAAATTTTTTTCAGTTATTTAAATATAGGAGTCATTTTGACTCAACGTCTGTGGTAATGTTCAGTTAGTTGGACGTCTGTGGTTACGGGTTAATAATAAAAAAAAATCTTTAATTATGGCTTATTCCCAGTTAAATAGTAATTGCTTTAGTATTCGTCAAGTACTTGAAGAATGCATGTTTATTTGTGTACCATATTCTTTACGCTAACTGTTGGATCTTAATAAGGTAAATTTAAAATCATATTTTCTTTATTAGTTATTCTCGTTGTTCTTAATCTACCAAAATATATTTTTATTTGATTTCACATTCCCTATTTTTTGACAACGTTGCTCAACGACTCTAAATGTTTTTGTGCATGGTGAGTTTATTTTGGAAAACTTTTTTGCATAACGCGTAAAAGCTGTCGATGATCTAATTTTACAAAGGTTTTAAAAATCTAATTAATATTGACATCGGCATAATAATCAATAAATGTCAGTTTACCATTTCAAACTTAAAGAAAATAAGATATCCCTATTAGAACTTTTCTTCAGGCAAGTTACGAGAAAAGTAAATAGGGTGCCAGGGGTACAGTACAGTAGGTACACTCTTGTGATCTTTAATACCTCAACAACTTCTATGATATTGTTCCTCCAAAGCTTTCACTACACGACAACATTTTGTTTCACGACCTGGAACCTTTTAAGTGTATACTTAAAGGTTGCTGCACAGATATTATGTTTAATCCTCAGTTACTGCTGAAATTTTGATACGGTATCGATCTGCTTTGGACTAAGTAGATTGTCTAAATTGGCATCGCTCTCTGACACTAACCAATCGTTTATCAATTGTAACATATTCGTAAAGTTTAAAGGCATAAAAAACATATAAATGTTTATATAATTACTAACAAATATATTACATACTTCTCTTATTTTAACAAAATAATCCTGATTTTTACAAACAACTCTAGTAATTTACATTTCCTGAAGACTACTTTTATGTAAATATTCAAAGAGGTAGTCTGTTTACTACCTGCAACATTGTATTCTAAAATATTTTTTGTGCCATTTAAAATGTGATAATAGAATCCCTCGGGAAGCGGGTAGAAACTCCTTTGCATAGTAATATCAGGAAAAATGAATCAATCCCTGCCCTCCGCAGATTCCAGATATTTCCTGACCGGGAAACTAGTACCTGCTTAGGGTCCCTTGTCCTGGGTCATGGATTAAGTCCACAACGCAAGCAGCCAAGGCGGAGAAGAATACCTTCGGTACGGTGTGAATGGCGGAACTGGCAATACCTTGATTTTAGGAATTGTATAAAATCACTCACCAAGTAAAGATACCAAGAGATAAAAAGAAAAGAGGAAGAGTACATAACACTAGAGTCCGGTAACATCTTGCATTAGAAAAGGCGAGAAGAACTGAACCTAAATGGCGTAGGATTTCTAATTTCCAAGAAATAAGCACATAAAGTAGAGCAATTCGTAGGTATATCTGAAAGAATAGCAATGATTAGTTTAAATGTAAACGACAACATCTCCCTGAAAATTATTCAAGTATACGCTCCAACAGCAGCACATTCCGATGAAGAGATAAACGAATTTTATGAAAAAATTGCAGAAACCAGCACGAATTATCACAGCACGTATATGATGATAATAGGAAACTTCAACGCTAAGATCGGACAACGACTTGAAAAAATCAAAACTTATATAGGAAAATTTAGCTCTGGAGTTAGAAACAAGAGAGGAGAAACCTTGGTTAACTTCCTACAAGTCCACAAATACTATACAATGAACACATTCTATAAGAAAAAACCTCAAAGAGAGTGGACGTGGCTATCCCCAGACGAAAAAACTCAGAACGAAATAGATTACATACTATGTAACAAAGCGGATATCATACAGGACGTATCTAGCAGAAATGCTGAAGGAATGCGGAGAAGAAGCCATCACATATCTAAAAATATTATTTAATACATGTCTATTCCAAGGCAACATACCCAAACAAGGGTATACTGCTAAAACAATACTAATACACAAAAAGGGAGACCCCACAGACCTGAAAAATTATCGACCAATTTCACTTCTTTTACCACTTTACAGAACCTTAACAAAGATTATTACAAACAGGTCATCAATTAAATTTGACAGATATCAACCAGTAGAACAAGCTGGATTTAGAAAAGGGAACAGCACCTGTGACCATCTATACACTTAAAAAGTCCTAATAGAAAAGACTAACGAATACAATCTCCTATTATGTCTGACTTTTATAAATTATTAAAAAGCTTTTGATAGCGTAGAACTGTGAGCAATAGAAGAAGCATTAGTCAACAACCGGATCCACTCCAGGTACAGAATACTAGTACATAATATTTACGAACAAGCTGAAATATTAGTGACATTGGGTAATGGAATCGAAACAACACCAGTAAAAGCAACCGAAGAGTAAGACAAGGCGACACAGTATCTCCAAAATTATTTACAGCTGCGGTAGAAGATATCTTTAAGTCAATAGACTGGAAAAATAAGAGAATCCCCATTACCGAAAGATACATAACTATCTTAGATACGCAGATGATGTAGTACTAATAGCCGATACGTGGAATGCACTGAATACGATGATTAAGAAGCTATACACATAATCCCTAAAAAAAGAACTAAAAATGAATTTCAGCAAAACTAAACTAATGTCAAACAAAGATGACAAACCTATGATAAACATCGAAGGGACAGAGATAGAACACGTAGATGAATATACATATCTGGGTCAAAATGTCAAGGTAAGCAAAGAAAATCAGACTACCGAAATAAGCAGACGTGTAAAAATGGGATAGGCAGCGTTCGGAAGACTCTCATACGTACTTAAAAATAAAAATATACCTCAAAGACTGCGAATCATAGTGTTTATTTATTTATTTATTTATTCCAACGATAGAACCATCTACAATAAAATATCAATTCAATTCAATCAATCAATCAAAGTGTTCAATTTCTGTATCCTAGCTGTGCTTACATTAGGAGCTCAAACCTGGACATTCACTAAAATAAACATGGAGAAGATCAAAAAAACTCAGAGAGCTATGGAACGACAGATGCTGGGTATCTTACTCAAAGACCATAAAACCAATGAAGACATTCGTAACAGAACAAAAGTAAAATATGCTGTCCAACAGGCAACTAAACTAACATAGAAATGGGCTGAACATAAAGAACGTCTTACTAATGGCCGATGGAATAAAGAAATCGGGAATTGGCGGCCATATGAAGCCAAAGGACCAAGAGGAAGACAGCAAATGCGATGGAGCGACGATATTAAAAGAACTGCAGGGCCAATGTGAAAACGTCTTACAAACAACAGAGACGAATGGCGAGAATTAGGGGAGGCCTATATTCGGCAATCGGAATAGAGGAAAAGGCTTAAAAAAAGTAGAATCCAAAAAATTTTTAAATTTTCTTAGTGTCACTTAAATACTTTCTAGCATAATAATCACGAAGATACCTAAGGGATTTTCTAGGTTTCAAATGTTCTTATATGCATTTTAGACTACTAAAATAAAAAAAAAACAAAAACTTTACCTAGTTTCAAGAACTTGGATATATTTGGACAATCCATAAACAAAAGTTGCTATCGTGAAATACTACCACTTTATCTCTTCTGTGTTGTGTAGACTTTAATTTCGAGTAATTTATAAGCAGGAAACTGTATGTCACTCAACAATTAAATACTAGTACGGCGTAATACTGAACAAAATTAAATTAGAAGTTTAAGTTTGTTTAGAAGTTTGTCGAGCTCTCTTAATAGTAAAGTTTATTGCTAATTGCTGCACATTTTCCAGTTTGTTAGAGTTTACTTATAATTATTGGTGACGGATAACGTATTTGTAAAGTGCTCTATATTTCAACCTTACGTTACGGTTAATATGCTAATGAGAAAACGAAACTTAATTTGCATTTAAGAACTAGGTCAAAAGTATCCAAGCCGCCAAATGGGTATTTGTATTTTTCTTTCCAATTGTTTAATCACCTACGACATATCAGCTAAATCAGTGATTATCAAGATAATAGCTCCAACGAAGAAGGTTATAATTCATTTTAACCTACTCTCTGAGAAGCTAAAAATGAATATATATTTTTGTTATTATTCACATTGACGTTTGGATTGAATGCCCTAATAATTATCAACAGACTGTTTGACCAGAGTGAAAAGTAAACACCACATTAGAGCTTCTGAGCATATTATTGATGATGGAAATGATGAAACTAATAAGGCCAATATAAATTTAAATTTAATTAATAATATATGCATGACTAACAATGCTAACATTAATTTAGTTTTTAATTTCAAATTCATTTGATGATAAATACAGACATCCAAGTGGAAATTTTTCTCACGAACCGTTAGATGAAGTAAAATTCTAAGCATGGCAAAAGAACGAGCAGCCAATTTTATATAAGCAATGTCCATTCACTTGAGTCTCGGACCAAAATTGACGCCAATATAGCCGATTAACGAAATTTGATAAAAATTCAAGGGTTCTTCCTTGGAAAATGCTTGCCAAATTTTAAATAAAAAAATTGATGTTTTGGTACATGCACTTGGTCAAGCTTATTTTAATCGTGTGTTTTTTTCTGATCCTTCAACCCCAGCTTGCCAGAAAAGAAAAAAAATCGAATTAAAACATCTTCAGGTTTTTCGATTTTCTTGCATAACGTTGCATATTTTCTAGCCACATGTATAGACTTTTTTAATTAGCAAGTCACCCTTAATCGAAATAAATTAAATTTTAAACCAAATATTCACTTTTAATTTTCACGAAATTTTTAGCAAATACAGGGCGTTTCAAAAAAAGGTAACCCCGTCTTTAGGGTCGGTAAAAAACTGAAAAATAATTGGGGTTTGCTTAGTAAAAAATTTTTGTAACGCCATTCGTTTTCAAGATACAGGGCGTTGAAGAAAAAAAAATTACGCATTTTTTACGATTTTGGCGAAACTACTGGCAACATACTATGAAATTTTTTACGAATATGTTTTGTAAGCTGATACATCCCATGAATTTGTTTTTATATCTGATTCTCATAGAGGACGCTAGGTACACGTATCGTACTAAGTATTAGTCAATATAACTTTTTTAAGAGTATAATTATTATTCAAAATTTCAAGTAAACTTAAATATCATTCAATTTTACACGAAAAAGAAACTCTTGGTAAAACTCGATACTGTGTACCGTTTTCCGAATATTTTGATTTGAAAATTATGAAGTAATAATTGATGCTGGTATAAAATAGTTAGTAATTAAACAAAACTGGGAATGTGAGACCAAATAATATAAATTTGGTAGACCAAGAACAACAAGAACAATTAACAAAGAAAATATTATTTTAAATTTACTTGACCCGTATCCAACAGTTAGCGTAAGGAATATAGCAAGATAAACAAATAGTTCTGCTTCAAGTACTTAAAGAATACTAAAAAAACAGCAATTACATCCTTATCATTACAGACAAGTCCAAGATCTCTTACCAGATGATCTACCGGTTAGAGTGGATTTTTATGAAACATTGCAACAAAGGACAGAACACAATCCGAATTTGTTAAAATGCATTTTTTACCGGACGAGGCTATCTTTACGCGACAAGGTATGTTTAACTTCCATAATACACACTACTGGTGTGATAAAAATCCACGAGTCAAAAGGGTATCACATTACCAACACTTATTTAAAGTTAATGTTTGGGGAGCAACTTTAGGTAACAACTTAATAGGTTATCATATTCTACCTGAGAATTTAAATGGTGATATGTATCTTGATTTTTTAAACAATTCTTTTAGTAGCGAAGATCTTTATTTTTTTATGCACGATGGAGCTCCACCACACTACCTTTGGTAGAAGGTGTCGTAATTGGTTGAGTAATCATTTTCTGATTCGATGGATTGGTAGAGGTGCAGAAGCTTCGATTCGTTGGCCTCCTCGGTCATGCGATTTTAACCCTTTGGACTACGCGGTTTGGTCGTATATTAAGGAAAAAGTCTATGCTGCCTAGGTAAATTCACGATAAGAATTGGAAGAAGAATTCAACGTCAATTTAATGACATCATAGCTGATCACCTACCGTTTAGAAGGTTAATGGAATCTTTAGAAAAAATAATAGACTTCTGTATTAGCGAAAACGGACGGCATTTTAAACACTTACTGTAACTGAATTTTATTTGATGTTCTTAGTCATTAATTTAATTTTTTTCTTGTGAGATTTGCTTAATTGCTAACTATTTTATGCCAGCATCAATTATTACTTCATATTTTTCAAATCAAAATATTCCGTAAACGGTACACAGTATCGAGTTTTACCAAGAGTACCTTTTTCGTGTAAAATTAAATTATGTTTAAGTTTACTTAAAATTTTGATTAATAATTATACTCTTAAAAAGTTATGTTGACTAATACTTAGTACAATACGTGTAACTAGCGCCCTCTATGAGAATCAGATATAAAAACAAATTCGTGGGATGTATCAGCTTCCAAAACATATTCGTACAACATTTCATTACAATGTTGCAAGTAGTTTCGCCAAAATCGTAAAAAATGCGTAAATTTTTTTTTCTTCACCGCCCTCTATCTTGAAAACGGATGACGTTACAAAAATGTTTAACTAAGCAAACCCCAATTAGTTTTCAGTTTTTTACCTACCTTTTTTGAAACACCCTGTATATTGATTAATAATCATATAATAGAAAATAAAGCGGATAATAATTTAAATTCAGAACTAAACTCAGATATGGACGCTTAGAGTCTAGGGATGCACGCGACTAGTCCCGTCCCGAACTTTGCCAAGTTATACCGTACGACATGTTACGGGACAGGACAGTGATTTTTGCTACAGAACAGGACTTGTGAAGCGATTGGCACTTGTCCCACGGGACGTCCCGCAAAAACACCACTTTTACTATCATCTGCATTATACTTGCAACGTAATAGTTGTTTATGTACCAAGAGTATTAAATAAATATTTATGCCTAGAGGGCGACTATGTTACAAACACGAGGGTCTCTTGCGCAAGGTCACCCGAGGCACAGGAACCTCTTTATACTGTGCCCGAGGGCATATACATCTATTAACACCGCGTGCATACAAACTTTTATGTCATACTAGTTTGTTATTGCATCTACAAATAAATATATTGTAAAAAATCCGAAAATTCGATTTCATTTTGACAATATATTTCTTCTTCTTCTTCTTCTTCTTCTACTTTGTGTAGATCTTTCGATCTGTTTAATTCTGAAGCTGCCTCTGGTTAATTTCTTGGGAGGTATATTGCCAACTATCCCTCCATCTTTTAGGTGGTCTTCCTGGGGGTCTTGAACCGGGCGGATTGTTTTCTAGGGCAATTTTTGGGAGTCTATTCTCATCCATTCGTCTTACATGGTTGTACCACATCCTCTTGCGCTGCCTTCCCCATCTTACAATATCTTGAATTTTGCACTGCTCTCTAATGTTTGTATTTCTCGCTCTGTCTCTTCTTGTTTTCCCCATTATTGTTCTTAGGGTTTTCATTTCGGCAACCCTTAGCATATGTTTCGTTTTGTTAGTATCTTCGCGCACTTCTATGCCATATGTCATGATCCGTCGTATGCAAGTCTTATAGATTCTAATTTTACTATCTGTGCGCATATACGGATTTGACCAGACTATCTCCCGCAGACATCCTGACAGTGCAGATGCTTTGTTGATCTGACTCCTCAGGTCTTTTACTGGGTCGTGGGTGCTTGATATATCTATGCCCAGATATCTGAATTGCATCACCTGTTCTATGGGGTTGTCCTCAACCACTAACTTACATGTGAGCGGATCTTTTGCTATTGTCATACATTTAGTTTTGTTGGTAGAGATGTTCATATTTAGTAGTCGGCTTGTTTGAAAGAACTGAAAGAGCTGCCTTTGGAGATCATCCTCTGATTCGGCAATAATTGCTGCATCGTCTGCGTAACACACCATACCAATTCTTTTGTTGCCCATTCTATATCCGAGATTAAGAGATGTTACTTTGTTGATAATTTTGCCCATGAGAAGATTAAACAAGAAGGGGCTTAAACTGTCGCCTTGTCTAATTCCTCCCGGTGTTGGAATATTTTCAGTGAATTCGTCTCCTGCTCTAACTTTGGTTAGGTTGTTGTTATTTAGTTTATGGAGTATCTTTGTTATACTGGTCGGTGTTTCATTTTCTATTAATATATTTAGAATGTTTCCCAGGTGAACTTTGTCAAATGCCTTCGTCAAACCAATGAAGCAAATATACGCTGGCATGCCGAACTCTATAGCTTTTTCTTTTATTTGTTTTATTATAAATACTGCGTCTTTTATAGACCGCCCTTTTGTAAAACCTTGTTGTTCTTCAGCATTAGTGATTTGCTTTTCCAATTTGTCCTTGAGAAGACCCGTGAAAAGTTTCATTGTTGTATTTAAGAGGGTTATTCCTCTATAGTTTTGTGGGCAGATTTTTTGTCCTTTTTTAAATATGGGGATTGTGATAGTATTATGCCATTCCTCTGGTGTTTCTGTTTTGTTTAATATTTTGTTAAATAGTTGTACCAGTTTACTTGCAAGTTCCGGGCCTCCATATTTTAAAAGTTCATTGGGTGTACCATCTGTTCCCGGTGATTTTCTGTTCTTTAGCTTTTTGATCTTTGCTTCTACTTCTTCGTCATTGATTGTAGCACTCACATCTGTTTCGCCCTAGTTTATATTCAGCGTTTCTTCAGTATTATGTAGCTCTTTAAAATGCTGTTGCCATGTCTCTATAGGTACTCCTTTGGTCTGCACGAACTCGTTAACTGGTTTTTTCCTGTTGCGGAGCATTTTCCATACTTTCTTTTGAGCACCATATAGGTCGTACTCCATGTCGCAAGTGAATTTGGCCCAATGTTCTCTTTTGATTGCGTTTGAAATTTAAAAAAAAAATCGGAAAAAGCAACGCAGCAGTTACCACATAAGTCGAGAGATGCCTACGACAAGGAATATAAAAAATTTTAACACTGGAAGTATGTGAAGTTTTATGTGAATTCTAAATAATGTTTTGGAATGTTGGTAAATGAAGATGTATATAATAATTTATCTTTTTGTTTGTATCTTTACACCCGTGCGGGCCACAAAAGTACATTTTATTCCCGCTCGGGCATAAAGTGCACTATTACGTAGTTGGTAACTAAGCAATAAAAACACAATAATAAACTAGTATAACATAAATATATTTATAGAATTTAAAAGGTTTTCTGTTATAATAGCTAATATTAATAAGACATAATTACCAGAGTTAAAATAACAGGAAATTTTAAAACATTCTCGACATTCTGTTTTATTTAATCCGGTGCACGCCGTTATGAAAAAAATTGTTTTGGTTAAGGACCATGTAATAAAGAGACACCCAACATTACTTGGATACCTCCGGATGATGATACCTTTAAATCTAACCGTCATAAATAAAAAGAAAAAGGGGGATTTCCTTTGGTAAATAAAATGTGTTTTTGTTGAACATTAAATACAATAAACATTAACAAAAAACTACCGTACATTTTATGTTACCTACTTGGGTGGGGAGAAATAATATTTACATAAGATTTTGTTTCTGATGTGTAAGGGTTATGTGTTTTGTTGCCGTTTTTGGTATCGTCAGTATTAAAATATAATAGTAATTTGTTACTTTGTTTAGTGATTTGTGTAGTGCTAAAGATCTATTGACAATAAATTTAATATGAAAAAAAAAGAACTCTTTTAAAGCTGCCAGAAAATTATAATTAAATACTACAATAAAACAAACTGGATATAACACATATCTCTAGTAATCTGTCCTCGCCACAAATTGAAACGATTTATCGGAATGGGGCCATCAAAAAAACTTTAAATATAAGTTTTCGGCAGGAACCTTGCCTTGCCTTTGTCAAGATTCAAAACGTAAAACGTGACACAGACATTAACGAACTCGTTCGTTAATGACTGTGTTATATATATACATATATATATATATATATATATATATATATATATATATATATATATATATATATATATAGCAATTAGTTACTTTAGTCTTAAGTTAGAACTTATCGTTACGCCACTGTTCGAGCGCGGGGAACCGGGTGTTCAGGCAAATGGGTACGGACTCGACGACGAGAGAGCGACGTGATAAGACGTAGCAGAGAGAGCGGTTACGAAAATACGGTATGTGCATGTGCGGCATACAAAGTGACGAAATAAACGACGGTATGTGCTATAACATACATTGACGACGGTATGTGCGAAATCAGAGATAATACACAATGACGCTATCGAGTAATAAACGACGGTACGACGATAGACACGAGACATTTGCGAATAAGAGTGATATTGCTATTGTGCACGAACATTATTACCTAGACGAACAGTTGTAGTGACAATAATAAATACTTTTAGTAAGCAAAGCTTTATTTTACACCCTAGACAACACAACAAAGCCTACAATTTGGGGGCTCAACCGGGATCCAAAACAAAAAAGGCGCCAATATTGTCGAAACATAATATTAGGGTTCGATTCAACACAGGAACCTCAGTGGAAGTGATATCGAGGCGTTTGGATTTTGCAACGACGCATCGACCATTCCGAGAACCGCTGAGTAGCTGGCGCCGACAGATCGCTTGAAGGACGGCTGACGTAACCTTTGGATAAACAAACAGTTGGAGGTATTATCTACGAACCGTTATCAGGTGGGAAGATGCATGCTTGACTTTTATGTTAATATTTCAAAGACTTAAAGGATCTGTTTACAGTATTTTGTGGACTATTTACGATAAAAACACTTTGATTTATTTGGTTTCGGTTTTAATAGATTTTTATGATTTGTTTATGGTAAAGACATTTTAATTTAGATTACAGTTTTGCTAAAGGATATTTTTTATGTTAAGTTTTAATCCTAACTATGTAATATAGTAAAAGGTTACTCATTTTATGCTAATGAAAGAGACAGAAACTAATTGTTTATTGTCGCTAAACGTAGTAAGATATAATATGTTCTTATTGATGAATCTTGTAATTCTATATACACTGCTAGTAAATATTTTAATTTGTTAAGTAAATGTTCGAGCACAATTAAGCAGTATCTCCGGTTTTACTATACACTACAGATTTTTTTTATAAAGCAAAAGGGTTATTAATTTTTATTTGTTTTCTTTGCCAGGTTGATTCGCACATACTATTGTTACTTTTCAGTTTAATGGGACAGTCTTTCATTTTGTACAAGAATGGCTAGTAACGAGGCGCGAGCTCTGATAAATTTTCCTAAAATCGAAGCAAACCTTAAGTGCGGTAACTTAAATGCTACTAAAGCGTTGCATTTTATTGCTTTCGGCAATCGGGGTGAACCGCGTAAGCAGAGGAAAGCTCTTCGCGATTTTCAGGAGTTTAATGTGGAACCAGATTCTCCTGAGTTCGAACGGATCGTGCACGATGCTAAAGAAAATGTTGAGTTACCTGATTTGATCTCCGTTTGTAATATTTTAGATTTAAATTATTCGGGTACAGTAGATGAAATTATTACACGGTTTTGTGATTTTATGAATGATCTTAATATCGACAAATACGACCAGGGAGATACAGACGAAGAGGAGAATGAAGTTGATGAAACAGTAACGACGCGAAAGGACACAAAACAAAGAAATGCTGTAGGACGTAATATAAGACCCAGAGGAGTTAGAGATGAAGAAATTCTTGAAAATTTAGAAAGAAATAGTACGGAATCAAGAAGAAATGTAGGTGACTTCTTTCCTATTAGTTTTAGAGACGTTGAAGACACCATAAAATATTTTGATGGTAAAGAGGAGTACCCTTTAGAAAAGTGGATAGAAGATTTTGAAGAAACAGCTGATTTGACGGGATGGAACGACATTCAAAAATTAATCTTCGCGAAAAAATCATTACGTGGCATGGCTAAATTGTTCATTCAATCGGAAAAGGGAATAAGATCATGGACTATGCTGAAAAGGGCGTTAATAAAGGAGTTTGAGATTAAGACCAGTAGTTCTCAGGTGCACAAGCTGTTAATGCAAAAGAAAAAAGGGCGAGAAGAGTCTGTCCAGGAGTATGTGTTAGCAATGCGAGAAATCGGAAGTAGAGCAAACTTGGAAGCGGAAGTTATAATACAGTATATTATAGATGGTATTCCAGACGACGCAGCGAACAAAATTATTTTGTACGGAACTAAAAACTTCGCGGAGTTTAAAGAGAAAATCAAGCTGTACAATTAGATTAAAACAGCAGGAGGATACGCTAGTCAAGGAGCAAAGCCAAAAAGGGAATGGAAATATGAAGACTAACGGAATAAAAAAAAACTGAGAAGCCTAAAATAGAAAATAATAGAAGTGTCGTCTGCTACAACTGCGGAAAGAAAGGACACAAATCACGGGAGTGTCCAGAGAAGGGTAAGGGGATAAAATGCTTTAACTGCAACGACTTTGGACATTTGTCAGCCAGATGTCCTAAACGCGCAAGTAAGTCGGATTCCGTAAATGTTATTGAATCAATTTCTAAAAATAGTGTGAGACTCGTTATCGATGGGGTTGAGACAATCGCACTATTTGACACAGGAAGTGACATAAGCGCATTGCGGGAAGATGTTTATAATCAATATTTTTCGAAAATATCGTTAGACCAAGAAAGAATACCTCTTAAGGGTCTAGGCAATAATACGGTACAAACTATAGGCTCATTCACTCACGAGGGTATAATAAAAAATGAAAATTGTCTTCTTAAATTATATATTGTCCCAACGCAGGCTTCAAATTTCAGGGCGATAATTGGTAGTGATATATTGACCCAGCTAGACGTAATTATAAATACGGACGGAGTCACGGTATTGAAAAAAGAAACTAGCAATTTTTTAATGGCGATCTCTTTAGATAACGATCGGGAAGATTTGGAGTTAGATCTCACACACATAGAGGAGGAGGAGAAATGAAAAACTATTAGAAAATTAGTACTAGGCTATCAGCCCAAAAAAATCAGGGACGTAAACATCGAGATGAACATTGTCCTAAAAAACGAGGAACCTATTTACCAAAGACCAAGGAGATTGGCACCACCGGAAAAGAAAATAGTTCGGGAGCAAGTCGAAGAATGGTTGGAACAGGGCATTATCCGCCCAAGTTCGTCGGATTTTTCCAGTCCTATCGTATTAATGAAAAAAAGGGATCGACGGACTCGAATTTGTTGCGACTATAGAAAACTATACCGAAATGTTATAAAAGATCGTTTCCCATTACCCATAATAGAAGACGTCCTCGATTGTTTACAGGGAGCGAAGATATTCAGTACCATAGATTTAAAGAATGGATTTTCCATGTCCCTGTGGGAAAAAACAGTATTAAATATACATCCTTCGTAACCTCAGATGGACAATATGAATTTCTCAAATGTCCGTTCGGGTTATGTAATAGTCCAGCCGTTTTCCAGAGATATATTGCCCATATTCTCCGACCTCTGACGACAAAGAATATCGTAATATTTTATATGGACGATATTATAATCCCAAGCAGTAATGAAGAGGAAGGACTCGAAAGAATCCAAATAGTGCTTGAGTTAGCAAAAGATTATGGATTAGAAATTAAGATTAAGAAGTGTCAGTTTCTAAAGAAAATAGTGAATTTTTTAGGATTCATAGTAGAAGACGGAAGCATACAACCCTCGGAGGAAAAAAGTTCAGCTATCAGGAGATATCCTGAACCAAAAACGTTGAAACAAATCCAGTCGTTCCTGGGATTAACAGGATACTTTAGAAAATTCATATCTTCTTACGCATTGATAGCTAAGCCATTAAGTGACCTATTAAGGAAGCATCAGCCATTTATTTTTGACGAACCGCAGAAAGTTTCGTTCGGCAGGTTAAAGGAATTACTCTGTAGCGAACCGGTGTTACACATTTATCAACCAGGACTTGATTTAGAACTACATACCGACGCTAGCCGATATGGTTACGGTGCTTGTCTATTGCAACGAGCAAACACGGACCACCGTTTACATCCAATTTTATATATGAGCAAGAAAACCACACCAGCCGAGGAAAAGTATTCCAGCTACGAGTTAGAAGTTCTTGCGATTATTCAAGCTATCAAAAAGTTTAGAATTTACCTGCTGGGCGCTAAATTCAAGATTGTTACGGATTGCCTTGCATTTTAAAAGACGATGGATAAAAGGGATTTAACTACTAGAGCGGCTAGATGGGCGTTACTTTTGGAAGAATATTCATACGAAATAGAGCATCGAAAAGGATGTCGAATGCCACACGTGGATGCCCTTAGTAGAAACCCAACGACGATGTTAATGCAAGAAACTCTTGTGGATGATGCGTTAGTTAAAAGGATCCGAAACGCGCAAAGGGGTGATGGACACTTAAACATAATCACCAAAATTCTAGAATTAGATCAAAACTACGACGATTATTTTTTAAAAAACGATATCTTGTACAGATACAAAGAGGGAAAGGAATTATTGGCGATACCAGAGGAAATGGCGCTTGAAGTCATTAAACAATGTCACGAATTAGGACATTTCGGAATAGCGAAAACGGAAGAAGTAGTAAAAAGAGAATTCTTCATTGAAAAACTACCTGAGAGAATTAAGGATTGTATTAGAAATTGTATACCTTGTATTCTAGGAAGCAGGAAGGAGGGCAAAAAGGAGGGATTTCTACATCCCATACCTAAGAAAGGTCCACTTCACACCTACCACGCTGATCATTTGGGACCAATTACATCGACTAACAAAAATTATAAACACCTATTGGTAATCGTTTGCGATTTCTCTAAATTTACGTGGCTATATCCGACGAAATCGACCACGACCCAAGAAGTACTGAAATGTTTAGAAGGTCAGAAGCAGATTTTTGGAAACCCTAATCGAATAATAACGGATAGGGGTACAGCCTTTACATCTCACGAGTTTGAAGATTATTGCAAAAGAGAAGGCATCCAACACACATTGATTTCAGCTGGAGTCCCGCGCGGAAATGGACAAGTGGAAAGAATAAACCGAAGTCTTATACCAGTACTAACTAAACTTAGTCTGGATGACGCGACAAAATGGTATAAATACGTAGGGCGGGTACAGAGAGCTTTAAACTCTACTTTTCAGATAAGTGTAGCCGCAACGCCTGCTGAAGTATTATTTGACGTAAAAATGTAAAATAAAGAAGATTTAGCTATAATAAATCTATTAGAGAAAGAAGCAGTAGAGGAATTTAACGAAGCCAGAGAGAAGATCCGAGAAGGTGCCAGGACACAAATTAGTAAGGTACAACGAAAGAACACCAGAACTTATAACCTTAGAAGGAAAAAAGCAAGGAAGTATTGCGCTGGAGACTTGGTGGCCATCAAACGTACACAATTGAGTCCCGGCCTTAAAATTGACAAAAAGTTTTTGGGGCCTTACGAAATAGTGAACGCTAAAGCTAATGAGCGTTATGATGTCGCTAAAGTGGGGACATTCGATGGTCCAATTAAAACCTCTATATGCGCAGAGTTCATGAAGCCGTGGATTGATAACCACTCAGAATCCGAGGCGGATTCTGATCAGGACGGCCGAGTGTAGGAATTAGTTACTTTAGTCTTAAGTTAGAACTTATCGTTACGCCACTGTTCGAGCGCGGGGAACCGGGTGTTCAGGCAAATGGGTAGGGACTCGACGACGAGAGAGCGACGTGATAAGACGTAGCAGAGAGAGCGGTTACGAAAGTACGGTATGTGCATGTGCGGCATACAAAGTGACGAAATAAACGACGGTATGTGCTATAACATACATTGACGACGGTATGTGCGAAATCAGAGATCATACACAACGACGCTATCGAGTAATAAACGACGGTACGACGATAGACACGAGACATTTGCGAATAAGAGTGATATTGCTATTGTGCACGAACATTATTACCTAGACGAACAGTTGTAGTGACGATAATAAATACTTTTAGTAAGCAAAGCTTTAGTTTACACCCTAGACAACACAACAAAGCCTACATATATATATATATATATATATATATATATATATATATATATATTATATATATATATATATAATGTTTCTTCCAGCTAAATATATTTGTTATATCTTCCTCTTTATTTGCTATGTCGCATGTTACGTTTTTACCTACCTACGTTCATTATTATTGAAGATACTGTGTATCTTCTTACCGCCAGGCGGTAAACAAACACAAGGCCGCTACCTTTTGGTAGCGGCCGTGTGTTTGTTTTTTTATCTGAATATTTTTGTGATATTCTTTCATTTCATTTAATATATCACACGCTTCAATCGGACCAATGACAAAGGAGATATCATTTCTCATCTCTTTTCCAATGATAGAGTTCACGACCCGACGAGATATTGCACCCCCATCACAAAACGCTATACAAATGGGCAGAAGGAATCTTAGCACTTTCTTATGGGATTTTACATGGGAAATAAAGCAGAAATAAAGACTAAACTAAACTGGAAAGTTAATTCATTCTCGATGGCTCATGTTGGCGAATCGCATTCTACGTCTTTATGTTACTACTAAAAATTCAACATCAGAATTAAAGAAACTGACTAAATATATTATCACGGTTTATGCTCCTTAATGACTTCGGATTAAATGCAACTCATGTGTAAATAAACGAAACAATGTGTAAATTTGCAATGTCTCAGAAAATCTATCAATAATTCTGTACCTTCTACTATTTCTTAAACTTGCCCTAATAATGTTTCAATGTCTTCTTGGTTGTGTCGTCTACGCTTTGGAAGTTTTAGGCAAATGTTTGATTAAGCTATTAACTTTGTAGCGAAGTTTTAATGCTAGTTCAGCTAAATTTATTGCTGACTTAAAAACTTTATCCGTATAAACAATTTTATTACAAGCTTAATGACCTTTGTAGTAAGCTAAAGTTTTATGTTAAATTTAAAGTTGACGTATTTTAATTGGGACATGCTAGTTTAACTTCACAATGTATCGAAACAAGTATTAAGTAACCTATTTTAAATATTCATATTCTGTGTATTTTAATATCTGTACATTAGTTTGAATTTACTGTACCCGTATAAAGTAATATAACTTATAAAAGGTGCAGAGAAATATTACCCGCAATAAATCTTATTCAGTTCGACGATATTGAACGTCTATTTTTGCAAGTTATATTCCTAAATACAGTGATCAGGATTTATTTTTTTTTATCTAAAGTTATGTCTAACTTTGATATGAACGGCTTTGAAGTCGTCCATATGAGACAGGATCGCAGCCAATGGAGGCAGCAAGCCAATAATATTTAGTGTGTCAAGGGATCATACAATAGGGGGTCAATGCACACTGACAAGGGATCAAGGAATGAGGAAAGAAGAAAGATGTGTAACTTTGGTAAATTTAATTTATTAACATCAGATGCTCTTTTGTAATCTTCTTTATAAAGCTATTAAGACACTTGCTTAAATTGCATCTTCTATTAGGTAAACATATCTTCGTAATATGATTGCATGTAACACAAAATGATGCGTTTATTAAGTAGGTAAAATAGTAAGTGCTTTTTGGCAACATTTTAAAAAAAATTCTATAATAAAATCATATCCTGGTGCTTTTCTATGTTTTGATTTCTTTAGCTATTTCGTTAAACGGTAAAAGCCTAATATTTAATTACTCTAAATTTCGAGCCATATCTTTATAACATTGCTAAGTTTGATCTAATTAGAAAGTCTTCTCTAGATAAGTAGCAAATGTTTTAGTTTTCTGTTGGTTATATATTGCCTACTCATTTCTCTTATCTCACTAGGAACACAATCGATACATGGTCTAACTATTTGGTCGCTTTCCAAAGCGAAGTCTTTTTTGCATGTGTTTATTCCGCGAGGTATTTATTAATTGATTTTTCTTTATGTGGAAAAATTATCTTTCTGAGTTTTTGTGTCGAAGAGGTACATGGGTAGCAGTTAACTAGATGGACAATGTGCTTGTAAGAACATGTAACCTAAAAATCATAGGAAAATATAATTTTGAGATTATTTTTTTTTTGTTAAATTGACTGTCAAAATACTGGAACAACAAAAAAGCTAAAGACATGTACAATTAACAAAAAAAAATATGTACCTTAAAAAATGTAAATCTTTTGTCCACTTAGAGCAACAAATTAATGATATGTTATACGTAATAGTTGTTTGAGAACTTTGTCTACAACGTTTTCAATTGTAGAATTTTTACATTCTTTCGTATGTATTGAAATCACCCCGTATGTATTAAAACACTGAAGAATATTTTTAATGTATTTCTGTTTTCTATCGTGTAAGTTAAAACACCAAAATAATATTTCGTTTCAACATCCCTAAAGTTGTAAATAAACACATTTAAAAGTTTGTTTATATACACACAGATGCGTATTTGCTTGTTATTCTTTTGATCGGAGCCGCTTTAGGATTTTATGTTTTGTTTATACCGAGTTGGGTGAACGATTTTTAAAGAGAATTACATTACTCTCGGTAAGGCTAGCCGCTGTTAAAGGCCTTAAGTTTTATTAGAGTTCGAATTTTTCTTTAAATTCGTTTTTTTTTTTAATGTTTTTTGTTTTTCGTTATGGGAAATTTCTTGTTGTTTCAGTTAAATGTGCAGTAAGTGAAGTTAAGTTGTGTTTGGAAGAGATTTTGTTGAGACCACACGCGGCGAATGTCGGCGTTAAGGAGCCGGCAAAATTGGTTGTGAAAAAGTGAATTATACTCAATGTAATGTGTCAGTTTTAAAAGAGTAATTACTGTTTTTATGTTTCTAAGTATTTGAGAGATTTGCGGAGTTTACAACAAATTTTAAAGATAACCACATGGTTCTATTGTAAATCCGAGTTTCCAAAGTTTGCGTCCTAGTGCCCAACTTCGATCCTCATTTTGTTTGTCCAGGTCATCATTCCAGACTAGATGCATTTGTTTGTGTTTGCAGTGTAAGTTCACTTCCAACCCCAGAAATTTTAAAGACAAAAATAATATTTAGTATCACCACTTACCATTTTATAGTTAAACTTTTTTCATGTAAAAATAAACAGTTTTTTATTTGTAACACTATAACATTTGTAAATTATAACCACATACATTTTAATCTGTTTTGTTAAATATTTGCTTTTAACACAGGTTAAGAAATTGTAATAATTAAAATTATGAATTTTAGGATATGGGCTAGCTGTCATATTAATTGTTCTCGAGTTTTAAAATTTAGTGTTGATATCTGCCAGCTAGTTTTATTTTTGAATATCTAATCATAAATTGAGATATTTGTTTTTGTTTAGTTTTTTATAAAAAGGTAAACTATTATGTATAGCTTCATTTAAAAGATATTTTTTATTTCTAATTTTTCCCGTTACAAATTGTCGCATATTAACAATGGTAAGTTTTGTAGTATCTCCAACTTCTACAGTTTGTAAACGAATAGAACGTAGTAAGTTTTAATATTTTGTATTTTTTTTGTTAATATTTATATTTATAACTGTTTGTGGTAAGACAACAATAAATATTAAATTTTTGTCCTAAACCAATGTGTTTATTTCTTTTAAAAAAAGTTTCTAATCCCTTTCTGAGTTTTAGGAAGGATAATTCTTTTTTTTTTTATTCAGTTGGAAGATTCTTCCAAGTGACGTCCATTTTAAATAGCTTGAGAACCTTCTTGTGTTTTGTTTGTCTAGGAGACTCATGTAAGTACCCCTCTGTTTCACTTTTTTAGTTGCCCCAATCTAATCCCATCTTGTTACTCACTTATTCATGATCCCAGCTCTCCAAATAAACCCAAAGTAGCCGTTCGCAAACGTTTTAATTTGTTTTGCTTGTCCTATCTTCACCCCACTAATTTTTGTCACTAATTTTTAACCCCTCATAGTAATACCCTATGTGGTAGGCAAAACAATAGTTACACAGTGTAAAAAATGATCTAGTGCAGTAGTTCCCACAGTCTACGAGGCGACCCCTGGGGGGAATGTTAAACAGCTAAAAGTGTCGCGAAATGATTTAAAAAAAATTAACTTTCATTAGAAGGATGTTTATTTTATAGCTTAAATAAGAAAAAGTGGTACAGTAGGCGGTACTGCAGACTAGCGCGAGGCTTTATACTATATTTTCTGTTTTTGAAATTTAAATAATACCTATATGTAAAATTATAATACTTGAAAACGTAAAAAAGCTGACTCTGAATGAACATATCTATAAGGCCATATATGTAAGATTATTTTGAAAGTTACTCTAGCATACCAAATTACTTGGGCTCGATACCACGGAGCACCAATGAGCCACCAGAGCTCAACTCTTTTGATACTAGGTATCTGCGATGAGTGAGTTTTCATCTTAGAGGGAGTAAGTACCGTATGGGTTAATCTTGAAACAATAATAATGACGTTAATAACGTTAATAACGTTAATAACGTTAATAACGTTAATAACGTTAATAACGTTAATAAACAAATCAGTTTAACGTTTAAGCATGATTCATTTTTGACTATATTTTTAACGTTTTAAAAGCAAAACCATGCATTTAATATAAATCATTTTATAAAATAAAGTTGTTAATGATAAAATATTATAAAAGATCAAGTGACTTTGGTCAAACTAATTATTAAAGTTTTTAAATAAACAAAGTAATTTGATTTAAAAACACGCTAATGTTTTCTTAAACGTCAATTTCACGAACACTATCTACACGAATTTTGGTGGATCAATTGTGCTAACAATTATGTGGTTTCTGAGATAGCATTCTTTCTAACCTAAGTGGATCTAAAAGTAAAAAGTAATGTATTGTTAAACAAAGGTCCATTGTACCCGTCTTTATTATTTGCCCTTGCAATAAAATGACTTTTTGCTCGGTTTTAAGTGATTTTTAAGGGCGTAGGGTAAATGTAAGTGGATAGATCAACATTATTTCTTATACGTGAAATCTAAAAATTTCCACTTGTAAATTGTATGTACTTCATCATCATGTTTAAGGGGACAGTCTCATGCGATTAAAATAAAACGCATTTTAAAATTAAAGCAGAAAAAACAACTATAATATTTATTAACATAATTCCTTTTGGAGATGATTAAGTAAGTCTTAAAGTACATAATTAAAATTTTTAATAGCGATTTTAACTTCATTGGTATCCTGTAGATGGCGTGTAGTAAAAAGTGCGTTTGTGGTGGTAAGACACTTTGTGGGTCACCTGTAACAGATATTCAAAAAATTCAAAATGGCTTGTATTCGTGAGACTCAACACTAGATGATAATTTTTTTCAAAAAAGTCGAAAAATCACTATATTTTTCGGTGGATTTACCCATATATAATAAAAGGGGGGTGGTTTTTAAATATTTTAAAGGTTTATCATCTAGTACTTTCTATATACCTACATTCGAAAAATTTTTGGTTTTTTAAAATCGGTTAAGAAGATTCGGAGGAAAGTGTCTGACCAGTTTGAAAATGTTACTTTTGAGAAAAAGCATTTTAAGTTTTTTTTACATAATTTTCGTGAATAAGAGACTGATAACTTTATACTTACGTTTAATCGGCCATTCCTGGTGAATATTGAGGACCGTCTTCATCCAGCAGTTGTTGTAAATGGCTTTGTAAAGCTGTAAATGTCAATACAACGTCGCGATGTTTTATAATTAATTCATTTGTTTGACTGGAGTCACTCTCAATTCACGCCGCGATGCTGCCAGTGTAAGTGTAAAAACGGAACACACTTAGATCGCATGTCAACTCAACGAAAACGTACTTATTTATAAATGTAGATATGAAAATATTATATAACTAAAAAAACGGTTATTTTATTACCAAAACGGCTTGAAAAAAAAGTTGATTTCTAAAATTAAACACAAAAAGGAATTTTAAAAATAAAATAATTATATTACTCTTTTTAATTTGAAATTATAAACAATATTTGGATTAATAAATATATTTAAGTATAAATTTTATAACTCAAATAATACCTAATGAACCCAAACAAAATTGATGTTAATAAAACATTATTTATTATCTGCACAAAACCTGACTTTCAGGAAAAATCGGTAGACGGAGCAACACTGTCGGCGTACCATATACGCTACTATTAACCTTTGAGGAGAAGTGGAACTATAAATCCAGTGGAACAAATAAATTAGTTATCAAGTCTGGCATGTGGGACTGATCAAGAAACTACTGAACATTGGACTGCCAATTCCCTTCGTCAGACTAATCCAATCATACGTCTCTGAACGTCTGGTCAGAGTGAAGGAGCATGGTTATCTCTCTGATTCCTTTACTCCAACAGCCGGAGTACCACAAGGCTCTGTACTGGCCCCCATACTTTACACAATATACAATAGCGACTTCCCAAATACTACACGAAACAAAACCACCACTCTGCTCTACGCGGATGATACTGCTCTGTTAACTATAGCAACGAACGTTGATTCTGTTCTCAGGTACGCTCAAAATCACCTTAGACTAGTTGAAAACTGGTACAGGAGATGGAGAGTGTCCCTGAATCCAAACAAAACTCAAATGATTCTTTTTAGACACCCTAATCACAGTGTACGCGCGGCCTCATTTAACGAAAGGAACTATCTCACGCTGTGGGGAGATCGACTCCAACTCCGTGATCAGATCGAATACCTCGGTGTGAAGTTCACACGAACTTTGAACTGGAGGGCCGATTTGAGCACAGCCTGTGCTAAGGCTAGGAGCAGATTGGGTCTCCTCAATAGCTTGAGATGTAATTTCGGGGCTACGCACTCTAGAACATTAATTTTCACCTATAAAACTTTTATCAGACCTATTTTTGAATACAGATCCAATATCTATGCTACAATATCAAAATCAGTCAAAGAAAACTTGTTAAGTATAGAGCGGAGGATTCTGCGTAGAATGAATGGTAAACGCAACGACTACCCCTCAGTCCTCATTCATCAAATATCTAATATCCAGCCCCTAAATGAGAGACTACACTCTCTGAGCATAAGTTATACTACACGCACTATCCGGAGCCAAAACCTCAGAGCTCAACGCATCCTAAAAACTGTCTGCTCTACCCGAGGCAATGTATTCACCAGACATCCTAAACCCAAAATCCCACACCTCCCCGCAATTCTACTGGAACTCGCCAGTAACGAACTCCCTGATGAATACATTGACATACAGGAGGCAACTCCCCTCTATTTCCGTCGCATTCCTAGTTAAATTGCTCACTTCGAGCTTGCCTAGACAGGGGGGATCGGTTTTCTGCGGTTTCCCGATCCCACTTGCAAATGATACATGTCTATTTTGAGGATACAGCCGCAGCTGCCCTCTCGCGTCGCGTTTAACACATTTACTAATTATAACATATTAATGCATGTATTTATACATATATTAATATCGCATTCTGTACATATACTAATTTAACAATCACTAATAATTCACTAATACCTGTCCTGGCTACATCCACCAGTGGATCGAAGATCGAAGAAAAAAGAACCAGAAGCCAACACCAAAAAGACAAGAACCACATCCTGAAGAGGCAAAAGCCTAAAACAGGATGACAAAACCCCAACCAAAGAAGTACCAAACCAAAAGACAAAGAAAAACCAACGCGACAATGAAGTAAATTAGTTATAAAACATCGCGACGTTATAAAGAAACACTGGTTAATTGCAACGCAGAGAATCTTAGTATTTGTAAAAAATCCTATGTTCCGGATTTAAAATTCCAAATGTGTATAGTAACTGCCAAACGTTATACTGATATACATAATATATAAAAATGAATCACTAATACATACCCAACGTATATACAACATACAAAAACAAGAACAGCTGGAGCCTCGCGCTCGCCGCGCGGAGAGACACCGGTTTTCATACGTGCGTAGATGACGTTAATAAAATAACTATAACTTATATTCTAGTGGGAATTTCTTTTTAAAATTTTAGGAGGGAGTTTTTGAATGTAAATGGAAGCGATTTATAAAAAAAAATAAAATTGATTTTTTGAAAGTTCTGCATGAGACTGTTCCCTTAAAAAATTTGCAGCTGCTGGTAAAACCGGAAGTTATCATTAAATTTTATATTTATCATATAAGATTTTTTATATTTAATATATAGAGTCGGTTTAAAGTTGAGGTGGATATGTCCAAAAAATCGAAAATTGTGATTTTAACTGTATCGTATAACCAAGAATCGCCTTTAACGATATAATCATTCATGTTTTACAAAATATGGTCCTAGTTAAAATTAATGCATACTTTTAAGTTTGTTTCAAAAATGAACTTAAGTCCAAAATAAATTTATTCCAAAATTTACTAAGTCCTCTGGGCATGCGCTATGATTGCAACTGTCCTTGATGTTTTTTATTGAGTTTATTGTGTCTCAACTGCAAGGTTATTGACACTGGGTCAATTTTGGTAATATAAATTTCACATTACAATATAATTATAGTTTACAATAGATTAATTTTACATGACATTATAATAAAGAGAGTAAAAGACAAAGTAAAAACAGAAAAAAAAAACTTAGATTTTGTAATACAAATTCTTTTCTCGAAAGAAATCTAGTACATTCGGAATACGATCCAATTGGCTGAGGATCACATTGTGCGTCACAGTGTTGCCACATTTTTTTTGTATAAAGTATAGGAGTTTTTAAAATAGAAAGATACTTTGACAAAATTGTATATAATGTTTTAAAAAACTTATACAGAAGTAAAATGCTTCACACTTGTATTTAGGTATATACTTAGGTAAATGTGAAGTGTTTTACTTCTGTATAAGTTTTTTAAACCGAGTTCGAATTCGTTAGTCAAGGTGTGTGGACGTATTCGAGTTTTTGTGAATTTACTGGTGATTGATTTTTGTAAAATATAAGTATAATTAGTTGTTAGTTTTGGTATTGATATTTACGAAGAGCATATTAGAGTTCTTTAAAGCGTAAGTGATGTCAGAAAAAACGGGCGGAGATAAGCCGCCCGATGAAAAAAACACGTTTGATAAAAGTGATAGTGAAAACAGCAGGTATGTTTCACTAATTGATATAAATAACAGTTATAGACCAGGAGATATTGGTCCATTTTATGTGTTTGTTGAACACAAAAATAAAAATTTAGGGAGACTTTTTCCAATTAAAATAGGGCACTTTCTACTTAAAGATGAAACTCTAAAAAATGATGTAATAGATATTAAACCGGTAGGTGTTAATAGGGTAAAGGTTATTTTTAATACATTAGAAATAGCCAATAGCTTAGTAAACCACGAAGTTATATTAAAAAATGAGTTAATAGCATTTATACCTAAATTTTAAACGCACATAAAAGGAGTTATCAGGATGGTAGATACTTTCTCTTCTAAAGAATATTTATTAACTGCTATCAAATCAAACAAACAGGTATCAAGTGTCAATCGTATGAAAAGGAAAATTACAGACTCTGATGGAAACGCAGTTTTGGTAAACAGACACATGATAATAGTAGAATTTTTAGGAAATGAAATTCCAAAATGTATACAAATAAATTTATGCAATTTTCGTGTTGAACCGTACGTACAACCCGTTGTACAGTGTTTCAAATGTCTGAGATATGGCCACTCAGCTAGACAATGTAAATCAAGAAATGAGAGATGCCAAAAGTGTACAGATACAAGTCATACAAAAGAGGATTGTAAAGAAAATAATTTGTGTATTTATTGTAATAATAACGAACACCCCTCAATTTCACGTATTTGTCCTGTATATGCAAAGCAAAAGGGGATTAAACAAATTATGTCAGTTGAAAACATTTCTTTTAAAGAAGCCGAAAATATATATAATAATCCATCATATGCGAAGGTGGCTACGAATAACCGTTTCTTTATTTTGAACAACGATAACAATTTTCCAACTTTTCCAAATACTTCTGGCGACAGTCCATCGTCTAATATTACTTTTAAAAAACCAAAACCAGCTTCTAAAGCCAATACTAATAAAACAATTGAACGAACACACCCAACCTCTCCTACACCAGATACGATGCCTGTAAAAAAAACTTATAAACCTAGTCAAAAACCTAAACCCATTATACCTAACCCCTACAGAGAAGAATTTATGGACTATAAAGAGAAAACTATAATGTTAATTACCTCCTTCATAAATAAATTTCAAAAAAAAATTCAATTAGCACCAAATACTCTCATGGAATCTAATATCAGGGACTTTGTAGAAAGTGCCTTTGCTCCAAGTGATCCAAATAATGCTATGGAAACATATAGCGAATCAGATTCAGGTGAAAAACTCTTTTACTGAATAAACTTTAAAAATGGCTAATAAACAAACAATTAAAAACCAATTAGTAATTTTGCAGTGGAATAGTAGATCAATAACATCTAATAAAAATAATTTGTTAAATTACCTTAATAAAAACCATGTTGATATTATCATACTTTCCGAAACTTGGCTTAAGTCTAATAGTAATTTTAATATAAAGGGATATCATTTCATTAAAAGATGTCGTGACGACGGATATGGCGGAGTTGGTATATTTATCTTACAAACAATTAACTATCAAGAAAGTGTAATAACCCAAAATTTTTCAAGGGGCATTGAAGTATGTGCAGTATTTATTCCAGATATAAATATTTCTTTAGTTTCAGTATACAAACCTACAGACATAGCAGCCACAAAAAAAGATTGGTTAAATTTATTGGTACAGTTTGATATCTCTCGTACAATTTTTTTGCGGCGATTTTAATGTACACCATCACAGGTGGGGCCCTATTCCGGAAGATCGCGGGGGAAAGGATTTAACAGAAGCTTTAGATTTTTTCGAACTAATTACTTTAAATGATGGATCGCCCACTAGAGTTAATCCCAATGGTAATCACTCTGCAGTTGATTTAACTCTTATCTCCCCTTTCTTGGCAGATTTGGTAAATTGGTCAGTATATCAAGATACTTTAGGTTCTGATCACTACCCTATTCAAATTCAGCTCCAAATTGCTCCCATATCTTTCGAAATCAATCCGGCAACCAAGTGGAATAACGGTCGTTCCGATTGGTCAGCCTTTCAAGCATTTATTGAAAATGAAATCAGTACAAATTTATCTCTAAATGATTCAAATAACTGTCGAATAACAAAAAAATTATTTGAAGTCATATCTTCAGCAGCATCTGCATCCATGTCTGTTAAAAAACCTTTCATTCCTTCTGTCCCAAAGCCCTATTGGTGGGACGAAGAATGTTCTGATATAGCTGAAAGTCGCTCCCACGCACTTAAATTGTTCAGAAGACAAGGAAATATTACAAATTATCTGAATTATCAAAATATTGCAGCAAAGGCTAAACCTCCATTGCACGAAGATTTAATTGAGGATGTTCTGAATCAGCTGGCCCCGCCTTCGGTCTCTAAAGTCGATGTAGACAATCAAAAAAATCTTCATTTTTATTCTACTTCAGATACTATGTCTAAAAATTTTACCTATTCAGAGTTTATTTTGGCATTAAACCAAACCAGAAGCTCCGCTCCCGGTTTGGATGGTTTCACATATAAAATTTTACACAATCTTCCAGTGTCAGCTAAACAAATAATTTTAAAAATTTTTAACAACTGGTGGGTAAAACAAGAATATGCTGAGGATTTAAAAAATATTGTTATATGTTTAATAAAAAAACCATTTAAAGATCCAAAATTACCCTCATCATATCGACCCATATCGTTAATGTCTTGTCTGACCAAGACTTTTGAACGCATGATTAAGTTTCGCCTAGAATATTTTATTGAAAGCAATTCTCTCCTACCCACTACTCAGTATGGATTTCGGAGAGGCCGTAGTACTATAGATGCATTGACTCATATGGTTACAGATGCACAAATATGCTTATCTGATAACAAATACATGTTATGCCTATTTGTGGACCTAAAAGGTGCATATGATGTGGTTGATTTGAGTATTTTAAAAACAAAATTGTGTAGAATGGGTATCAGCAAACAGGTATCAAATAACTTAATAAATTTGTTTTTAATCAGAAAAATTTATATTCGTGACCACATAAATGTATTCCACGGGCCAAGAACAGTATATAACGGTTTGCCCCAGGGATCAATATTGAGTCCACTTTTATTTAATGTATACACAGCAGAGCTGCATAGTTTGATGGATGACAATATAAAAGTTATTCAGTACGCTGATGATATTTGTTTTTATACTATCTATAGTTTATATGAACGATGTATTACAGATTTAAAGTATACTTTTTGCTGCATGCGTGATTGGTTACATAACATGGGTTTTAGTATTTCACAGCAAAAGACAGCGGTTATGTGTCTTAGGCACAGACTTAAAACACCCGATTTGTTTACCATAGGTGATTTTACTATACCCATAGTAAAAGAATATAAATATCTTGGCATCTATATTGATAATAAACTCCTATGGACCAGCTACATAAAACACGTAAAGCAAAAATGTGAGAAAGGGCTCAACATTCTGCGTGTAGTTTCGAAATATAAGTGGGGTGCAGATGTTAAAAATATCCCTTTCTTTTTATAAGGCATACATCCGCTCAATAATGGATTATGGATGTACTATTTATGCCTCAACTAGCAAATCAAACTTATTAACCTTAGACAGAATTCAATATAAGGCAATTAAAATAAGTCTAGGAATTATGATGTCATCACCGAATTATGCAGTTCTCGCTGAAGCACAAGAACCGCCTTTGTGCCTTCGACGATAGTACTTATCTAATAAACAGCTAATAAAGTATAGGACGTTTAGTACATTT